>JACMZG010001911.1:31373310-31418310 GCA_018340805.1 Microvelia longipes | reverse complement strand
TTCTTAGATTAACTTTTCTTGTTATTTTGTTGAAGCATTTTTAAGGAATCCTAGGCCCTTAAATTCGCTAATCAAATTAACTGTATTTACATTTGTCTATTTTAGGAGAGAATTCTATGCCATACAACCTTTATCTGTTTAAAATTATCAATTTACTCACTTTGTCTTTCTTATTTTATTTGATTTGTGTTGTAGTTATTTTCCGGCGTATACCAGCCTTACTTAACTTTACCATATTATATTATCTTGTTTTGTTCCTTACTTTATTAATTTTGTATTGTTAAAATAATTCATATAATTCATATTATATTTTATACTTACACTATTACCTACACTCAATCATGATGAATGGAGAGAATGATAATATTTATGTAACTTCCCGACGTGGTAATGGTCTTTTACCTCGAGAACGTAACTTAGAAGATATTGTAGAAGTATCTGAAGATAACATACTTAACTACATAGAACAGGCAGATGATCCACAAGTTCCTAATCCGCAGCCCGGCGTTTCACGTGTTCCATGTCCTCCTATTCCACGTCCTCGGACCCCGCCTCAGGAAGACCCTTACTTAGCTTCACTTGAACTTAAGTTACGAAATGTGGTTGAAGACTTGAAAGCAATCCATGATGCAGGTGTTATTGCCAAACATAATGAGAATAATGCCGTTCGGTTTCGGGCGATGACCAAACGGGTACCCGGACTTTATGATCGCTTCACTAATATTTTAGATCAAATATGTGATACTAATGGCACCGGAATATTACCGCAGGAGATTAGGCAATGCCGCATAGATGCTAATAACATATATGATTCTTAATGTTTTTCTTGAAAGTTTACCATCACTAACAGCTAATAGAACCTCTATGCTCGGAGATATGACTTTAGATAGTGCACTCAGCCTTAATAGTAGACGTCGAAGTATGCTTCCTCCTATTACAGTGCCTAAATTTAATGGAGATAGAACTGATTGGGTTCGATTCAGAGACACCTTTAAATCTAGAGTTATTAATGATCCTATGCTGTCTGATATGGATAGATTTCATTATCTATTAGAAGCCCTGCAAAACACTCCTGCTCAGGCTACCATAGCGGAGATTCAACCATCTGAAGCCACTTTTAATCTCGCGTGGCAAACAATGCTCAAACTTACGACAATCCTCGTCTTATAGCTACTGCTTACCTTGATAAGCTAGTTTCTATGGAACCTTTCAAGTCAAAACCTACAAATGACCAACTTCAATCTTTGACTACTAAACTTGCAGAATGGGTCGCAGCCTTCCAACAAATAGAAATTAATGACCGCTCAGACTTCTTATATTTTATTTGGCAAGGCGATGCTTAGATTTTCAAACAAAGCAAACATTTGAACTACAGCAGCCACCCAATTCGTTTCCTACCTTTCAGGAGTTGTTAAAGTTTTTAAGACAAAGATGTACCGCTAATGAACTTGCTATTGGAGTCAAACCATCAACATCTGCTTCAGCTTCGACATCCTTTCCTAGACCATCTTCTTCCAGACACCGGCGTTCCTTATCTCAAACCCCAGCATACGAAAGGAAAACCTCTCTCCCAAGTATTGTTTTTTCTAAAGGAGGTGAGGCATCTAACTGCTACACCCTCAACAGGACGACCGTCGGATCCAGGACAAACCGCGAATCCCTACCTCGCCATGTCCAGTCTGCAGAGAGTCACATCCCTTAATTAAGTGTGTACGTTTCAGTGGTATGACAGCCGAAGAGCGTGTAAAGGCTATATCTACCTGGAAAGGTTGCCGTAATTGCCTTTTCAGCTCACACACCACTGGACAATGTAAGCAACGTAATAAATGTAATTTCTGCCGCCATCGGCATAATTCTTTAATTCACTTAGAACGTACTTGTAATAATAGAAATTCGCCTTCTACAGACGCTGCACCAGCACGCCTAAATCTAATCATACGGTGAAGAAATCATCTGTAGTTAGCTGTGCTGCCACCGCTTCTCGAACGCTACAAGTAATGTTTGGAACAGCCATCTGTTCTATTATTGATTGTAAAGGACAGCCGCATGACATTCGCTTAGCTTTAGATTCTTGCAGCGAATTTAGTGTTTTAACCTACAGTGCTGCCTGTCGACTCGGTCTACCGATTAAACCATCAAATATTGAGATCACAGGCATTGGCCAAACACCCTTTGTCGGGTTCAAAGGAAAAACACACTGTCATCTCGTCTCTAACCACGATCCTCAGGAACACTTATCGACTTCAGTCATAGTTCTCGACTCCATCACTCCAGAGATACCCTCTACTTGCATGGACGAATCTATTAGTTCGCAGTATCAAGATATGACTTGGCCGACCCAACCTTTTGGGAACCTAAGCATATCGACCTACTTATCGGTGCAGACTTGTTTGCAGACGTTTTAACCGGAGAGAAGATAGTGGTATCTCCAGAAATACCAAAACTCTTCGGATCTATATTTGGTTATATTGTACTTGGTAGAGTATCTGATCAAACCGAAGCCCAAGTTGCCCGAATAATGTGCGCCACCGCACGCCGCCCTCCAAAGGACGCCTCTCTTATCGATGACCTCCAGCACCTATGGGATTTAGACGAACCCTCTATTTCCAAACCACTGAATCCGGATGAGATCGAATGTGAGGACTTCTTTCGACGAACCCATACTCGTCTTCCTACGGGACGATATGTGGTAAAATTGCCTTTTAAGACAGCTCTACCAGACTTTCCAGCCAGCCGTTATATTGCTCAAAAGCGACTTACTAATGTGGAAAATAAACTTTCTCGTAAACCTGAGCTTAGCCAACTTTACCAGGATTTTATGCAGGAGTATGAAGACCTTGGGCATATGAAACTGGCTACAGAAGAAGGAAAGTACATAATTCCTCACCACTGCGTCACCAAAACTGAGGGAGATAAAATTAAAATACGCGTAGTATTCGACGCCTCCGCCCGTAGTAGAAATGGATCTTTAAATGATCACCTATATGTTGGCCCTAAACTACAAAATAGTATAGTCAACATAATGCTTAACTTTCGACGCCATAAGATAGTGTTCACCGTAGATCTTGTAAAAATGTTTCGCCAGATTCTTGTCCATCCTGAGAATAGAACCTATCAACACATCTTATGGCGAGAAAACCCTTCAGAAAGTGTCAAGGAGTACGAGTTATGTACAGTTTCATATGGACAAGGACCAGCACCCTACTTAGCTATTCGCGCCGTGAAACAATTAGTTATAGACGAGGGACCCCAATTTCCACTAGCCGCAGCCGCAGTAAATGATGATATGTACGTCGATGACCTTTGTACCGGTGCTTCCTCCATATCAGAAGCCCTTGAATTGCAACAACAGGTTATCGGGCTAATGTCTAAAGGAGAGTTTCCACTCAGCAAGTGGGCAAGTAATTGTCAAGAGATATTGGAAGCTGTTAAGGAAAGCTCAGAGCTAAGTACCAGTCCTAAGAAAATTGAAAACCCAGAGGATCAATCCCGCTTAAAAATATTGGGTATGCAATGGGACCCATCCTTAGATACGTTCAATTATGATGTAGCTCCTCCTGAACTTATCTTCACGAAGCGTGCCATTCTTGCCGCTGTCTCTAGGATATATGACCCCTAGGTCTGTTAGGAGCCCTAGTTATCACCGCTAAGCCATTATACAAGACTGTTGGAAGCAAGGTATCGGTTGGGATGACACAATACCACCAGGTATCAGGATAAATGGATAACCTTTGTTGAACAATTGCCGTTGATCTCTAAGATTCAGATCCCGCGATATGTATCATATGTTCAACCCAACCTCTTGCGAATTGCTGATCTTTGGAGACGCTTCGGAAGTAGCGTACTGTGCCACCGCATACTTACGGACTACGTCAGATGAGGGGACTACTGTTCATC
Source organism: Microvelia longipes (assembly GCA_018340805.1). NCBI lineage: Eukaryota > Metazoa > Arthropoda > Insecta > Hemiptera > Veliidae > Microvelia > Microvelia longipes. The sequence continues at coordinate 31,414,413 of JACMZG010001911.1, read as the reverse complement.
TTTTGCTATCTAAGACCAAGCTAGCCCCTATAAAGGTTTTATCTATTCCACGTTTGGAACTTTGCGCAGCCTTGCTTGCAACCAAACTAGCCGAGCAATTGGAAGACTTCATTAAGAAGTTACCTGTTCGTCCTACAATTTATTATTTTCTGACTCCACTATCGTTCTGGGTTGGCTCAATATTCCTGGATACCAACTCAAAACTTTTGTGGCCAATCGAGTCACTCGAATTCTTCAGTCGACCTCTCCAACTCAGTGGTTTCATGTGCGTTCTGAAGAGAACCCCAGTGACTTAGGTTCACGAGGCATCCATGTCGATCAACTTATAAAAACTGCCTTTGGTTTCATGGACCAGAGTGGGCTGCTCTGGATCCTTCAAAGTGGCCAATACATTGTGAGCTTACTCCTCAGACGATACTTACGATCTGCCAGAGATAAAACCGAAAACTATTCTAACGGTTACTTCTCAAGAGAACGAGTTGTATAAATTAATTCTATACCACTCTAATTACGACTACTTACTCATGTTATTTATGCGAATCCTGCGTTTCGTTCGAAATTGTCGATTACAAGTTAAAGACCGGCGCCTTAAGTGCTACTTCTCTCCTGGTGAAAGGGCCCATGCAGCTATCTTGTGTGCCAGAATAGTACAAGAACACACCTTTGCTAATGGACGTCCTCTTTCGCTTTCAAAACTTCCTAAGAGTCTATGCAGTCTTCAGCCGTTTCTTGATTCAGACGGTGCACTTCGAGTTGGTGGGCTTAAAGCATTCAGCATTACCTTATGCAAGTCGCCATCCTCTACTGATCCTGCTAAATGCAACTTCGCTACATTAATTATTGATCATTATCACCGCAAACATCAACACCTGGACCTAAGCTACTCTTATCTGTAATCAGGAGGAAGTATTGGATTGTTGGAGCTAGAAACCTCATCCGCAAGTATTGTAGAGAGTGTTTCACATGCAGTCGTTTAAACGCTACTCCTTGTCAACCGGTCATGGGTGATCTACCTCAAGAAAGATTTCAAGAAGTCAGACCTTTTCTTAATGTAGGCGTGGACTTTGCTGGTCCATTTATCGTACGAGACTCTTTAAGGCGCAAGGCGCAGACCAGTAAATGTTACTTATGTTTATTTATTTGTTTGAGTTCTAGAGCCATCCATCTGGAAGCTGTGTCCGCTGCTAGTACACCTGCCTTTTGCGCAGCCTTTGATAGATTTGTCAGCCGCCGTGGACTTCCCCACACCATAATGTCTGACAATGGGACAAATTTTGTTGGTGCTGTCAATGAAATGAAGGAATTTTACAGTTGGTGGCGCCTAGAAAGCACCCAAAATACCTTAGGTAATTTTGCTTCGCTTCATGAGGTTAATTGGAATTTCATTCCTCCCCGCGCTCCTCATTTTGGTGGAAGTTGGGAGGCTGGAGTACGTTCAGCGAAGAAGTTACTGAGGTGCCTACGGAGAGGCGATATTTACATATGAGGAATTGGCCACCTTATTCGCTTCTGTGGAAGCTATTTTGAATTCCAGACCTATATGCCCACTTTCCTCACATATTGACGACCTAGACGCCCTGACTCCTGGCCATCTTATAATAGGAAGTGCCCTTATAGCCCCTCCTGAATTTTCATTATTAGATTCGAAACCATCTCATTTAGACCGCTGGCAGACCGTTCAACAAAGGACCCAGTTCTTTTGGAGGCGATGGAGAAATGAGTGCCTTTTCGATCTCCAGAAAAGGAATAAATGGGTTAAGCCTCAACGCAACCTGCAAGTTGGTGATTTGGTTATGGTTATGGGAGAAGAGACTGACCGTCTCAAATGGCCATTAGGTCGTGTATCTTTTGTTTATCCAGGTGAAGACAACGTGGTTCGTGTCGTTGATGTGCAGACTCCAAAGAAAATCATCAGACGACCAGCCACAAGGATTATACCTATTCTACCTACTGCGACTACCTCCTCAGCCACTTAATTTTATTTTGTTTTAGGCTTTGTCGGAGAGTTCATACTTGTATATATTTCTTATGTTTTTCATATATATATTACTGTTAATTTAAATTATAATTTATTTTATGTTGTTATTTCTATTGTTATAATATTTATTTCCATTCTGCAGAATTATATTTTATCTATACCATGGTTTATTATATTGTTAGGTTAAGATTATTTATTGTATTGTTTAAATTTTATGTATTTAGCATATAATAGCTAATTGTTATGCATGTCTAATAATAATATATTACTTATTATTTATTTCCATTTATTATTTAATGCATTCACCAATTAATCTTCATATTTATAGATTCACATATTACTTATGTATTTATTTATGCCCTTATACTTACTCCTTACCTTTTCCTTGCTTGAGCTTGAGTAGATTTTAGATTAGCTTTACTTATTTATCTGTTGCTTGTGTTTTAATTTTCCAATACTTAGATTTTATTAGGTTTAATTTTACTTACTAGTAATGCTTAAACTACCTTTTCAACTTTCTAAGACATCAGTTTCACTAATCTCAGGATTTCTTCTACTCGGAGCTAAAACGTTGCCGTTTGGAGAGGCGATATGTTCAGTCATCTCTGAACACCTTATAAATATGCAAGTCATCAAGGCTAATCTGATGAGTCATCAGGGATTTGAAGGTAACACTGTTGGGTTCCTTCATGTCTTCCTCCAAAACTACAGAAGGCAGTGGAGTGATAACTTTTGGTCAAGCCTCTAGGACGTCCTCTAAATTTAATTTTTTTAATTAATTTCAAACCTTAAAAGTAGAGTTCTGTGCCCAGCCTTTGCCAGCTACTTCAGACTCAACCTAAAAGTGAACTTATAAAGTGTAGTGTTGTGTAATTTTCAACCTACCATCTTGTTTATGGACCTTACCTGAAGTATGTACTGTGTAGCTTTATATACTTCATTACCTTGCTTAGACAACTTTACTTCGTAAATCATCTTTACCTGCCTTGTAGGGACGTCCCGCTTCACTCTTAGCATGCTCATCTGTATTATCTCTTGGCCATTTCATATCTATCAGTAGACATAAGTAGAGATTGATAACTAAATCTATTAATTTACCTAATCTTTTATTTAATTTTCTTAAGCCAGGCTTTAATTTATATTCTTTATTTATTTTGTAATTAAGTTAAGTTTAAAATATATTGCATGATCTATTGTGTTAATATTCGAGTTGTGGCATCTTCTTTAACCTTCCATAACCTACCTATAGATACAGTCCCCTATTTTTTTAAGTTTAGTACTGAATTTGAGGAAACTCAGGTCGGTTCAGGTCTTAAAACCCACCGACGGTACAAACGATAACTCTCGAATGCGTTCTCAAATTGAAACGAAACTTTGCAAATCGCGAGATGTTGAGGAGGTTACGAGGCCTATTGTTTATAAAAACATTATGACGTCATCAACCAATGTTATGACGTCATGAAAAAAATTTTTTTTTGAAACTTAAAATGGCTTTAAAACAAGGTATCTAGTATTTAGGTAGACGACTAGCTGAATCGATTAAGACCAATTTCAGCTGAATCGAACCATCACAAATGGCGCAATAGGTATCATATATATATAATCTTGTATATATGTATACGTCTAGGTCAAAGACTCGTACGATATCTGTTGGGTTCAGTAGTGTTAGAGGGTGGGGATATAGTATAAAAGAGAGACCTCTACCTCTTGCTCCATCATGGTAAGCCTACTGTCCCAGAGAGACAGGGCAAAAATGGCTTCACTGAACCGCTGAGCTAAGCAGACCCGTAAAGAGGAAGAACATCGAAGTAGTCTTATATGGTCGAAGTTATTCTAAAACGAATGCGACTAGTTTTCAGCTCAATCGGACAATCCTAAGTGACGCAAACGGGTATTTTAGCGGAATTTTCATTATGAATATGACGCTTATGAGTTGTTCGGATGACGGAAGTTGAGGGTGGGAGTGAGCGGATCGGTTCCTATTGACTTCCTGATAACAAAATATATGTCCGAAAAAAAGTTTATATATATGTATATATATATATATAATATATATGTATTATATATATATATATATATATGTATATATATATATATGTATGTAAGAGTTTCTACCCTTTCGTATGGCGAACGATAACTCTCGAAGGCGTTCTCAAATTGAAACGAAACTTTGCAAATCGCGAGATGTCGAGGAGTTACGAGGCCTATTGTTTATAAAAACATTATGACGTCATCAACCAAAGTTATGACGTCATGAAAAAAAATTTTTTTGAAACTTGAAATGGCTATAAAACAAGGTATTTGTGTTTAGGTAGACGGCTAGCTGAATCGATTAAGACCAATTTCAGCTCAATCGAACCATCACAAATGGCGCAAACGGTACATATATATATAATCTTGTAATATATGTATACGTCTAGGTCAAAGACTCGTAGATATCTGTTGGGTTCAGTAGTGTTAGAGGGTGGTGATATAGTATAAAAGAGGGGCCTCTACCTCTAGCTCCATCCTGGTAAGCCTACTGTCCCAGAGAGACAGGACAAAAATGGCTTCCACTAAACCACGCCGAGCTAAGCAGGCCCGTAAAGCGGAAGAACCTCGAAGTAGTCTTATATGGTCGAAGTCATTCTAAAACGATTGCGACCGTTTTCAGCTCAATCAGGCAATCTTAAGTGACGGAAACGGCATTTTTATTTAAAAACTAAATCATGAATATATTTTTGTTTATAATTGTCGCGGCGCCGCTAGGTTTATTTTTTATCTATATTTGTTTTGTTTTTTTTTTTTTGTAATGTTTTTGTTTTGGACAACACTGTCAGGAAAGAATTATGTTTGACGTATTTTATTCTAGTTTTTCGATTCGTTTCAAGTTTTTTATTAGTATAGACGGTAAAATATTCTTTTACGGGTTCTAACCAGGGTTCAAATGAGTTTTTTACGGGTTCTTGTGTTCGTTATTGTTCGCGGAAACGGGAAGTTTTATGTTACAGTTGTTCCTTCTTCGTATCGATACTTATATCAATAAAACTCTGTGAAAGTTAAAGCTGTCTGACTTTAAATTTGTGTAGCTAGAATGAATTTCGTGACGATTGTTGCGCGATTGCCGGCACAATAATGCTTCTTAATTTTAATATTATAGCATACTATTAATAATAGAGTATGAATAAAATCTCAATTAGCAAATCAAATTTGTGAGAAAGCCTCTCAGGCCCGCGAAGCGGGCCTGTGTGGAAAGGCTGTGAAAATTTCGCTAGATACATGGCAAAAATGCATGTAACAAGAACAACACATAATACAAACCAACAACAATGTGGCCCCGCGAAGCGGCCACAGGGAGCCCCCGGGCCGCTTCGCGGCCCGGTGGGCCGACGCCGTGGAGCGGACGAGGCGCGAAGCGCCGAAGCCGCGTAGCGGCTACGGCCGAAGGCCCGTATTTATTTAAATAACATGAATATATTTTTTCAACCTTAAGATTTTACTCAAATAAACATTTGTTTACAAAAAAAAATTTTGACATTTTTCTTTAAATTTTATAAACAATCATAAATGTAAGTAAGAGTTGAAGTTGTCTTTATATATGGTCCAGGGGGTTAACTTAAATGAGGAAAATTTGGATTCCATTATCGCAAGCTACTAAAAATAACGCTGCGGCGGACCGGTGCGGACAACTTCTGAACCAACCCAATAGCTTTCCAAAAATGACTGATTATATTTTTATATTTAAATTTATGAATACCATGACAATTCTTGGTTATGACAGCCATTTATTATTATATAAAATTGATTGTTTTTCTGTATGTATTTTCACAAAAACGGTATGCCGTTGCATGTTCTGTATTTCCAAAATTCAGAAACTAAAAAGTAATAGGAACCTTTTTAAACTTCCAAAGAACGCTAATGATGGCAGATAAGTATATTTTCATTTAATTAATTTATTGATTTAGTCGATTTTATCAGGTAATTAGATTTAATCAAATGTGCCATCTCGCCGATGTAATTAAAATACAGGCTGCATTAAATGCCCAAAATCTATCTTTTAGCACGTGTAAAACTTAGCCACTATTCATATTACCTGATTGAATCAAATTAAATTAATAAATTACTTAAATGAAAAACTTAAAAATAATCACAAGTTCCTGTGTAAGATTAAAGTGGTAGGGTTAGTTAGAAGTATAAACTATACAAAGTATAAAAATTAAATTTCAAACTGACTGTTGGGCATAAAGCGGGAAATTAAGACACGCGCCACTCAATTGAAAGGTAGTCCGCCGCAGCGCTAGCGTCGACCGAAATCCAAATTTTTTCACCATTGAGTCGACAGTCTTACTGTTTAAGTATCTATAGTCTCTGATATGGTCGAAGTCATTCTAAAACCATTGCGACCGGTTTCAGCTCAATCAGACAATCTTAATGACGGAAACGGTATTTTTATTAAAAAAAAATCATGAATAATATATTTTTGTTTATAATGCTTCTTAATTTTAATATTATAGCATACTATTAATTAATAAAAAGTATTAATAAAATCTCAATTAGTAAAATTAAGTTGTGAGAAAGCCACTCAGGCCCGCGAAGCGGGCCTGTGTGGAGAGGCTGTGAAAATTCGCTAGATACATGGCAAAATGCCATGTAACAAAACAATAATGAAACAACACATAATACAAAACACAACAATGTGGCCGCAAAGCGGCCACAGGGAGGCCCCGGCCGCGAAGCGGCCCGGTGGGCCGATGCCGCGGAGCGGACGAGGCGCGAAGCGCCGAGGCCGCGTAGCGGCTACGGGGCCAAGGCCCGTATTTTTTAATTTAAATTTTAGTTTAGTCCATTTTTTTACATTAAGATGCTGAATTTCCCTCAGCAAAACGTTCATATCTTGTGTAATTATTAAATAAATTAATAATTATTTAGGACTGCAATCATCATTAATGTTAATTATCTCAAAAATTTATTTTCTTTTTCTTTTCCTTTTTGCTTATCACTTCCTAGTTATATAACTAGGAAGTGATAAGCAAAAAGGAAATTTACAAAAACATTTTTGTAAATTAATTAATTTCTTATTTTTCTCTTTATAAAATTTGTAATTTAATAATTATGTTTCTTAAATGCGTAAGTTAGTGCATTATAGAAATGCATTTTGATTTTTGCAACTCTTAAGATGTTTTATTTTTAATGTATTTATTATCAGTAGTTTACTGTCATTCCTTTTATTAATTTTTATTTTCTGTTTCTAATGTATACTTTTTAATTTTAGGTAACTTTTTTGCTCCTTGTATTTCTTCGCTTTATTTACTTCCATAACGTAGTTAGAATATCCTAACGGTATGAGTTATTTTTTAATGGCCTTTTAGTATGAATGAACTTGTTTACATTCTTTCTTTCCTTCTTAATTGTAGTTAACTAATTTTAGGGTTTTCTTTATAGGTTATTATCTTTACATGATTATGCCAAGGTATGGGTGAAACATAGTATCGTAAAACAAAGAACAGTCTCATTTGTGCCCTCTTATCAATGATCTTTTTTTTTATAACTTATTATTATAATAACTTTATTATTTATTAGAATCAATAACTAGTAATAATAATCAAGTAAGCAATAAAAGTTCCCGATGAAACGTAATACCGTCCAACATTTAAAGAAATTATGAAATGACTTAGGATGGGTAACATGATTTATGGACGCTGCATTCTTGGAAAACAGTTATGAGTTCTGGTCATCTCATTCATATCTCATATAAAAAAGTGATAAACTGGGGTGAGAGGTGCTTATACCACTTTAATGCTTAAGCACACTTATTGGTTAAATATTACCTCGCCACATGAGCAAAATGAGCTGAAAAATACGTTGTCTTCTTTCTTACTACAAAATTTTGAATTTTCTTAATTTTTGAAAATTGAAAAAATGATGTGAATACTTTTTACATCCCCCTTTTAGCGTTTCGTCGCCACTGACACAAACACATACATTTACATAATCGTACCCAAACAAATCACAAAGCAATTCTTATATGTAATATAAGAATAGAACAGAAATGTAATAGATTTTCTATTTTGTAGCTGCCAGATTCTATTATGCAGCTCCAAATTCTATCATGTGGCTTCTAGATTCTATTCTACGTTTCCCACAGTCTTGTATTTATCTTATTTATTAGTTTTGTAAATAATAATAATATAAATAAAAACACTAATCTTTATCAATAACAGATGTAGACTTTACTTTATTTGAGCTAGTTAAGCGTCGGGCTGAATGTAAGCACAAGGGGTGAAGTTGTCTGCATTTTCCTGATCTCACAATAAGATAACGAGAGTAATGTATATAAGACACACGGGGGTTTATTTGAAAGAGGTGTTCTCAGTTTATAAAACCCCGCCTTAGTAGTAGAGTCTTATTGGTGGCTTTGCCCCCTTCTAATAAGTAAATCCCCGCCCATCATGACTTATGTTAAGACTTCACTCGGTCTTGAGCCGCCCTCAAGTAAACAAGTTGTGGGGTTAATGTTATAAGTTTGTTTTTGTTCGATTCCGTCTGATAAGTAATTTCGTATAATTTTTTATCAATCATACTGAAATTTTCAATGATAGTTTGTAATGATTATGGGTACTGAAGTGGAGGAAATGGGGCGTAGATCGGCTGAATCACTCCCGTTCAGCATCGAGAATATTCTTAGGGAGGAATTCGGTAAGAGAAATCAAGATAAGGATGATCGTGACCAAGATCATGACGATGATCAGGACGATCAGCAGTCTCAATCATCAGATCCATGGCCTGCATGGGTTTACTGCACCAGATACTCCGATAGACCTAGTTCAGGTTAGATATTTTATAATTAACTTATACATAAACAATTTGATGAGTGTAAAGCTGTTTTATAGCAATATTTAGCGCTATTTTAGCACTTTATAAAAATAAATCATGGAAAACAACATATTTTATTTAAATCAATGCATTTTAAAGGAGAAGTTGTAATTATAATAATTGCATCGAGGACGTTTAATTAAGGATCATATAGTTTTGCTACAAATAAATGTAATGTACAAAGAAATATTTTATTAATTGAGTAATAAAATCGTCTATTATTGATTTTATTACTTTTCTCTTTATTGTATATAGAATTTATAATCCATACTATACATTATAGATCTTTATTATAATAAATTATGCCTACATATATAATATAATAACCTAAACCCTGTTACTGCATGACCTTTCGCGATCTAAAAGCAATTTTCAGTGACGAATAGCTAACTATCAAATCCATATCCTATGCAAATGAGAGGGTATAAGAAAAATCCGTCACAATTGCGAAGTTGTTCGTTACCAAAAGGTTTTACAGAGAAAACTACCAGGGAATTTGTAAACTTTTCCGGAATGCTGTCGGATATACACAAAAAATATAAGTAAGTACAAGATGTTTCCTGCTAGTGTTCATTGACCGCCGGTGCTCGGACCTGTACCGGCTCGATCCTTTTAGACTTATTATCCAATTAATGGATGGATGTACACTTTTTTAGTAAGGAAGCTATAGGCCTGTTAATAAGGACGAAATAATAAAACATGATTTTTTAAAGAAAAATCCTTTATTAATTGACTAAAATAAAAAAAATGTTCAACAATCAAAATCCTTACGTGAGAGGATGAACTGATAATTGAGATAGAACCAAGATGTCATCTCCAAATGGCGGCAAATTTATTCGGTAAAAACATTTACCTTAGACTACTTTGATGAGTGTTGTCTTACATGAGGCTAGAATACTTCTCGAGAAATTGAAGTTTAAAATATGTTTTACTTGAATAGCGGGCCTTGTTAATATTTGACAGCTAATTTTGCGTTAAAATGTATATTTAATACATTTGGTGGTAAAAATAAATTATAATAAAATATAGAAAACCAATAAAAAATTATATAGAAAGAACCGGTATATGGAAAGAATATACCGGTACTAGAGTATATCGGTACCGATCTCAGTTCAGAAACTACTTTAGTATTGGTTGATAAGATTATACTACACTTGAATATACTATCCTTAGTATACTAAAATTACAGAACTAGGTAAGACAGATCTTACACAATAAGCTAGGTCTAGAATGTAAGTAGATATAAGAATGTTTACACAAAGGCAACTAAAGTAAACATAAGTCCTCATAAGCATAGAGATATATGTATACTACAGGGGGCATAGCCTATTTAAATACATGATAGGCCTGAAACATCTTTTTTGGGCTCTCAGGGGCTCTGTGTAATCTCATTAAAATCTCCTTCAGGAGTGAGTTAAGGTTATAATTAATAAATGTATTTCGATTTTCCGCACATTGTTTATGTGTTGATTTGTATTTTTAACGTTTTAATTATAAGTTATTGTAATTTTGTTCTGATTATTTGATTATATTTATTAGCGAAGGTGGTCAGGTAACTTTTCTGATGTTTCAAAATTTAACCTATAGTAATAATATCTCTATGCTTATAAGGGTTACCTTACCACTGCTATCACTTATGTATTTTAATTCATTCACTGATAAATCACCCTTGACGCAGCAAATATTGCATATAAACTAATTATTAAATTCTATTATAAAACAGTAATTACAGTTACTGGTTTTTTCAAGTTCCTTGTGAAAATTGGACAATACGAAATTGTATTTTAAAATGTTAACTTAAATTTTCCATGAACTAAAACACCTAGAATTATCTCGCAAATACAAAATCATGCGATGCATTTCATTATTCATCACCTCTTAAAATGTATCGAAATTTGTTGATACTTCCTAAGCATCAAATCAAATTTTGGAACTTCCTCAAAGGTAGGATTAAAAGCTAAGCGTGTGTTCAAAGTTTTAATCTCTACAACAAAGTGACACAGCAATTTTGGGAATACAAAACAAGGTACGGGCAGCAACAGCGCTAATTTAACACAAGTGATTTTTGTAGAATGATGCATTCATCAGACAATAATTTCAGTCTTGTTCACAGAACTCAGAAAAATTAATCTTTAAAAAATGATAACATTTGAAAGAGGTAAATTTTAAGAATGGATTAAAAGGTTAGCCTAAAGAAAAGAAGAAGAGAATCTATAGTATATCATTAATCAACCAAGAACGGACTAACGACAGGACTAACATCGGAGTTATAATCGTTTTCTCTATGTGACGTCAACTAATCCAGCCACCATTCAACAAAAACATTCATCATTCTCGTAAATAATCATCACTAATCGAATGTTGTAGGTCTATTATTATTAATCGATTTTAATCAAATCAAATGACTGATTATAGTTCAATCGATTTTTATAACTCGAAGCTATAGAATGATTAACATAATGAGATGATTAGTGAATTAGATAATATTATACTGCTACCTTCGCAAATTAGTGTATTATGTAAATATAAACAAATTCACTTTTATTGCGGGCGATATAATGTTTTAATTACACGACTTTGATGGTGTAGAGTAGTGGGAGTAAATTAACAATAAACATATTATTGTAATTATTTTTATGAAGAAAGTAAATCAAGTTACGAACTGCTAAATGATGAAACTAAGGTTATTTATTCATAAAAATTATTTTATTCAATAAAAACAAAAAATCGAGTCTGGTATGAGGTTTACTTCGTATAATAAATAAAAACCGGGTATAAGTTACCTCGGAACTTTTTCTTATTCAATATTTTTTACTATGCTATTGAATGTTTTTAATGAAAAACCATCAACTCTGTCTTTTCCACAAGATTTTTTAATTTATTAAGGCAGAACCGGCTTTCAGCTAACGCCATCATCAGTGCCGGAGAGATATCGAGCCGTCAACTGCCCAGGACCTCTGTTAAGAGTTGGGAAACGACTTTTTTCTTATTATCGATTTGCTAGCTTACCCTCACTATGTTGGACTCGCCTCGCTCGTATCAGACCGTAAAAACATCAGTTTTATTGCCAGTGGTCATCAATCTAGTTATTGACCTCACTTGATGCTGCTTAACACTTGATTGGACAGTACCCGTTAATATACTAGCCGTATTGTATACTTATTTATTACATCCAGCAATACACTTGTAATATATTACAAAAATAATAAACTTTTACCAAATTTTAAAGCAATATTTTTTTCAAAAAACGTATACAATTTATTCGATAAAAATAAAACTAATGCTGATATTGAGAAAAACTTAGCACTTAATTAATCTTATATGTGTACACACACACCACACACACCACACACACACACAACACACACACACATATATTATATATATATATATATATATATATATATATATATATATATATATATATAATATATATAATTGCTCTTGCTTCCTGATACCAAAATTGATGTCAATAATTATATATATATATAATATATATATATATATATATATATATATATATATATATATATATAGTATATATATATAATATCTGTGTGTGTGATGTGTATACTATGCTCAAATTAAAGCTATGTTGGCAAAATCTTTTTACATCAAATTCTATTTATAAAAACTGAGAGTCAAGTCACTCGGTGCGTACATTAAAGGCTTAAACTATGAAGTATTTCTCTATCCTGCATCAACTTAACGTAGAAGTCACCCGGTGCGTACATTAAAGGCTTAAACCTATAAAGTATTTCTCTATCCTGCGTCAACTTAACGTAGAAGTCACCCGGTGCGTACATTAAAGGCTTAAACTATAAAGTATTTCTCTATCCTGCATCAACTTAACGTAGAAGTCACCCGGTGCGTACATTAAAGGCTTAAACTATAAAGTATTTCTCTATCCTGCATCAACTTAACGTAGAAGTCACCCGGTGCGTACATTAAAGGCTCAAACTATAAAGTATTTCTCTATCCTGCATTAACTTAACGTAGAACCCGGCGCGTACATTAAAGGCTTAAACTATAAAGTATTTCTCTATCCTGCATCAACTTAACGTAGAAGTCACCCGGCGCGAACATTAAAGGCTCAAACTATAAAGTATTTCTCTTTCCAGCATCAACTTAACGTAGAAGCCACCCGGCGCGAACATTAAAGGCTCAAACTATAAAGTATTTCTCTTCAGCATCAACTTAACGTAGAAGCCACCCGGCGCGAACATTAAAGGCTCAAACTATAAAGTATTTAATGTAAAATATGTAACATGATCAGTATCACTTCGACCTGTAAGTAATGTTTTATAGATTTTTCAAAAGAATTGGGCTAAACGTTTAAATTATTGGTTTAAACTGATCTTTAAATTCGTACAAAGAGCTGATTTTGGAAATATAAGCATAGTTTGGTACAGTAGTGTTCGTTCAGTGCATGCGTATTTCTATTAAAAAATATTTACTAGTCGAACAGTTACAGGTCGGATTATAAAGCATAATCTGAACAAACAAGCAAGAAATTGAGCATTTTGAAGGAAATTCGCCCGGTTTATGGACGTCCGCGGAAGATGTTGTTTATAAAGTACATGAAGATTGTTAATAAAGTTATGAAGTACATATTTTTAACGGTAATCTATGTATGTCCAACAATAGCTTGGTCATCAGAATTACTGGGATTTCTTAAGGTTCACTGTAATTTTCGAAATAATTAATAAGGTATGCTTTGATTTTACTTTTCAACGTTACTAAAATGGTAAATCCATACGATATGGTGGGAATAGTTATCAAGAAAATAATGGTAAATTTGAACAAACACAACTATTTAACTATAGTTAACTATTTAAGGGCTGTAGCTGTATCATTTTACAAAATATAGGATCATATTTTTTAGGATTTAATTGTGGTCTATCTCAAATGTTGCCATGGTATTTCTGGTATAAAATTCCCATTGTAAATATCTTTCATAAAATATAAGATCAAAATCAACCCAAGCAAAATATAGATTTGAGCATAATAAAACATACTTAAATGTTTCCGACAAAACCTAACTATAAGTTTTAGTAGCTATGACATTAATTAAGAAAAAACATCCAAGCGGCTGATCATAAAAGGCTACAGGGATAATTACTATTTTATAAACATCTTTTTTGAAGGGAAAGAGTGAATAGAGACGCTCTGTTTTTGGTCAGTAGCTATGCGTAATTTTTTTGGGGGTATTAACAGTTACAAATAGCTGTCATTTTGAAAATGGGACACAAAAAGAGCATTGAATTCTTAAAGTTAAGATTTATTAGATACATCCTTATTAAATGTTGTAGAAGATTATTTCTAAAATTTTTAATGCTCTATTATTTTTTTTAATTATGATGATCAAATTGATGGCCAACTTGATGGTCACTACTGATAACTACTTGATTGAGTTTCAATAGGAACTCAACTTCATACGGAGTTGTTTATAAACATCAAAATGTTCCTCAAACATTTCGTAAATTACGAAAGATTAAAAGAGACCTACGTTTGCAAAGCAGAGTTGGGGACTAAAATTGGTTATTAATAGAAGAGAAGGAATATTATAAAGTTTCTCCCCTAATATCTTAGAATTAGAAATATAAGATCTTACAAGAAAGCAACTTTAAAAAAGAGGTTTAAGAAGCTAAATTACACTCAAGCTTCTAATAAAAAATTATAAAACTATTTAACAAAAATTTGCTGTCTAGTTTGGGGCCGAATACATAAGCGATTAGAAGTTGTTAAAATTTTTCACGAATGTTTGTTATAAACCATCTGTGCGATGTATAATACTTAGACACACCTGACCTAAAGATGCTAAATAACTAAAAATACTTATTCCTAAAATAAATTTTAGTGTAATACCAAGGAGTAAGGAATAATACCAAGTGTAATACATACTACGTATGTAGTAGTATACATAATAGTAGTATACATAATAGTAGTGTACATAATAGTAGTATAATAGTAGTACATACGATATAGTAGTATAACATAATAGTATATACATAATAGTAGTGTACTTAATAGTTAGTATACAAATAGTATACAGTAGTAGTAGTCATAATAGTAGTATACATAATAAGTAGTGTACCTTACATATAGTATACATATAGTAGTATACATATAGTAGTTACATATAGTGTAATATTCTCCTAATACTTAAAATTCATTTTAAACATACTCTCAACATGTGACTCCTTTTGTGCATAGTAAAAAACCTTACCTGTCTATAAAAACATTTTTGATGGATCACTTTATACTTGAATTCCTTCGTTTTTTTATCTTTGAAATGAGATTTAATATTTCGCACGGATGTCAATTTTGCCTATTTTCCTTACGTGAGTCACTTAAGAGTTAATATTTATATTTAAAATAAGAATAGAAGCAACTAACTGCCAATGACCCAAGAGAATGCGAAACGAAATGCGGCAAAAAATAAAAATAATAAAAAAAATCGAATAGATTCAAGAGTATAAATATAAAATAAAATTGTCTAAGAAGTGATTTGCAAAAAGTTTACTGCTTTATCATGGCTCATGATTCGTCTATTGGATTTAAATTTAAAAATAAATGCGTGGTAGCATAACTAACATGATCCTATAATGCACGCTGTTGTCAGATATCTAAAATCAAATCATTCAATATTCTAATCCAATTATTATTATGTTTCGATGATCGAATACATTGCATAAATATTAGGAAAGCTTATAGTGAAAGTATTTTAGGACAACAATCTTTGAGAAATATTCTGCCATCACGATTTATAGCGTTTGTATATTTGTACGTTTAATTTCATGTGAAATTACAAAACATATTTGTGTAATATTAGACAAAATCGTTTAATATCAAATTAAATATTTTTTAATTATATTTTAATATAAATTCTATGATGAACCTATAACATGGCTTTAAAGGTGTTCAAAAAATTAGTTTTGATTTACTCAGAGAGGGGTCAAAAAGATTGGCCTACCTGTTAAAGTAACAATAAAACATAAAAGTTTTATGGTTCTGTGTCATGGGCAAGATAAAATTATCGATTCAGCTTCTTCTAAGGAAAAATTAATTTAACCAAATGCATTGATGACTCTTAAAACAGATAATAATTTATTTCTTTAAGTATAAGTGTTGACAAGTTGAATTATATTTTGTGTTAAAAGTTATTTTATAAACTCTGGGAGGTCCATGAATTATGATTTTTCTTTATCATAAATTTTTGAACATTGCCAACTCTTTTATGTTGATTACGCACTCAAACGATGATGTCACGTGATATGTTTCTCATTAATGTCTAAATTCAAGTTGAAGTATTTTTTTGAAAAAAGTATCAAAGAAAATATAATTGCTAGAAGGGTTTAAATCAAAGACACCGCGGTTCTTTGAACGACTGTACGATGCGGTTACATGTTGACGATATTATACGGTAGTTAATATAAAGAGAGTGTTTAGTGGTTAGTCTTTCACATTCGTGTCCTTTTCGATTAGTTAGTGTCTATTATAACATTTATCCCTAACGAATTTTCTCACAGTTAAATATTAAAACTTATTACTCTTTAGTTAAATTAGTTGTAGGAGGTTTAGCAAAATGAAAGTTAATAACCAAGCCCATAAAATTTAAATTTTCCTTGGTTTCATCTGTACTACTTAAAAGGTATAGCTAATTGAAAAATGATAAGTTATAAAATATATCACAAATATCTAGGCATGTTAATCGTATGGCCCTAAATTGAATGTTTTTAAAATTGATTATATATATATATATATATATATATATATATATATATATATATATAGTATATATATATAATATATATATATATACTTATGTATGTATTTCTAGACACTTTCTTGTAAACACTCTCGAACGGATATCGGTTATCTATCGAACTTGGTACACAAATCAACCTTCGGGAGGACACAAACCCTATTGAAAACAAGGTTTTTGTGACGTCATTAACCCGGTTTGCTGAGTCAGCGAAATTTTCATAAATCGACAAAATTCAGGGTTAATATGTTTTGCCGCAAAAAAGGTCAATATTTATGTATTTTGAGACACTGAATTAAATGAAACCGGTCCAAAGTCGATACGACCACTCTAAGAGACCAAAAGTCGAAAAAACCATTGTAAATTACCGAAACCAAAATTCAGGTCGATAAAAAAATAATTTCAAGTAATTTAGGGCGCTGAATCGAATGAAAACTGTCCGAAGTCAATACGACCACTCTAAGTTACCAATAAGTCGAAAAAACCACAACAAATGATCGAAAACCAAAATTACGGTCGTTAAACTTTTTTTTGTATTTTTTTGCATCTTGTCTGTATTTTTTAAAGGAAATACACTGAAACCTTAAAAGATAACTGACTAAGCTTAAAGATAAGTTACCAGGCTTTAAACTAGTGCAAGTAATAGTGCGTACTTCTAACTTTAGAGGCTTAGTTTTGTACAACCAACTGGATAATTATGCGGATTTCCTTTGAAAAATACAGACAAAATGAGTTACGAGCAGTACTTGACGTTTAGGTTCTAAAGCATGAACAAGAACTTTAAGCAAGAAATGGGTTGCTAAGCACCAGTATCATTCCAACCAGGATTGTTGTCAAGCACGGAAACACGCATCCAAAGGAAATTCGCCCGACATGCGGACCACCGTGCCAGAATTTTTTTTAAATCTAGCTCGTTTTTTGTTTGAAATTTAAACGACACAGGGTGAATTATACTGGCCTCAACAATGTGGATGCAAAATTAGGATTTTTATATTTTTTTATGAACGTACATTGGATTAAAATTGAACTAAAACTAATAATGAGGTAGAACTCAGTTCAAATGCTGGTTTTATATAATACTACATGAAAGGTGGTAATTCAAATCGTTAAAAAAATTTCCGCGTTTTTTGAATTTTCTAAATTTTTGCTGAGTCAATATTGCCTGTTAAGGATGTCATAAAAATATTTTTTCCGAATAGCAGAACTATAGACCTAAAGATTTATTATTTTACCTTCTAGTATAAATACACAGAGAGCTACTACAATAATTAAATAATACACACTCCTACACATACATACAATACACACATTCAGAAAGAAAACTTTAAAAAAAATGGGTACGAGGTACCTCGGAACTTTTCCTCATCACATCGAATTCGATACGCCCATCCTCCCTACTTCGACCTTGCTTCGCTCGTCCTCATAGTAACAGGTCTTAAAACACCTGAAACAGACAATTTAGGAGAAATTCGGGTTTCGGACTTTTAGTAGAGACACAATACTTTTAAAGTTAAAAAAGTTTAATTTCCTAAACCTACCTAACATAGTATGTTTAGGATAATCATAGTATGTATGGTATGTATTATCCAGAAATTCAAGATATCATGAGTTTAATCCAATATGTTCAATTCTAGAAGAAAAAAATAACTACAAGTATTTAGAAAGACATTTTTTCTTCATCATTAATTGCTTTAACATTTTTAAAACTAGATAAGCTACTAAAAACTTTTATTTACAGCAATTATATTTTAAACATTTAATTTTATGTACAGTTGATAGAAGTTATATAAAAAAAATGTAGCCATTATGCAAATCTTTCAACACATTATTTAAACAGAAAATGACGTAATTTCAAATGAAAAATAAAATCTTACTCTATATTAAGTTAATAGTGGGAGAAAACAAGTGGGTGTCACTGTAATGGCAGATATGGCCGAACTAAACAAGAAAGAAACCACTTATCTGTCACAACTATTGTCTTTAACTTATTATAATAAGTAATAGAACAAACAAAGAAACAAAAGCAGAGCAAAGTTTTAATTAAGCACATGGTACACGTCAAAACACAAAAAACAAACGTCAAAACACATTGACTATGACGGACATGACTATTGTCTAGCTGGCTTAGTAAGTCATAACGCTCCAGTGAGGCCCACACGGACTTCACATCATTATTAAAGCCTTAAGGTAAATTACACACAGACTTAAAAGCTTTAATTTAATATCTCGGCTATTATTAACGCTAAGAAGATTATCTTTTTATAAGCTTGATATATAGTTTTATAAGATTAATTCTTTTTAAAATGTAATATAATACTTAATAACTTTGTTGTAATAGACTGTTTGATTTTTTTTATTATAATGTAATATACATTATTTAACAAAAGTTAAAACATATTATACCTATATGGAAGAATTTGACGCCAAAAAATCACTTCTTTTGAAAACCCGGGCTTGGATTTATACAAACAAGTTTGTATCTTGTTCCTAATATATATCTCTTATTAGATCTATTTTTCATTTTATGAGAGAACAATAGACATTCGCCCTCGGCGCTTCGAACTTCATCTGCTACGCGGAGTTGGTGCTGTCGGGCGTGAAGCGCCCTTCGCGCCTTTCTATGGCCGCTTCTATTGGCTACATGATTGCTCTCCTGTAAGAATCTGCCATATTACTCCTAGCTTTAAAAGTGACTTATCGGCTAAAAGTTAGCCAATTTCCAAATATATTAGTCGAAAAACATGATTTCTTTAGAAATTTATATATGTCAAACGATAAACATGGAAAAATGCAGCTAATAAACTTTTTTTTCGTTTACATATGCACCATACTTATTTATATTTTAACATTTCTAGGTTTTGAGCATTTTTTATTAATTTTTTTGATTTTGAGTAATTGTGTGTAATCACGTCAAACACATTTCATAAACTACAGGGTTCGGGACTTTACTAAGGTCGATTTTTGTACCAAGTATCATTAAAACCAGAAAAAAAAGCATAAAAAAGTATCGTGTCCGATAGAAACGTATAGAATCTCGTACATACATACCCACTCACAAGGAGTCACCCGTGGTGTAGTGGTTATGGTACGCGGCCATGAATGGACAGAATGGGTTCAATCCCAGCACGGGCCTCTGGGATTTTTATGAGAGGAATAAAAATTCTGCGTACCACGTCCTTCAGAAGGGATGTAAAGCCAGTGGTCTCGAGCCTGTGCGTTGTCAGGTACTCGTTAAAGATCCCTTACCCTAAATGAAACTGGGTATAGGCCAAATTCAGGACCCTATAGTAGATCCATTATAATACTATAGTGTGTCTGTCTTGTAGTTTAAAGTGTATGGACAGGTATGGTTTAACGGTATGGAGGTATGGTTGTTCCTAGTTTTCATAAGACTATAAGTGGCAGTGAAAATATTTATGATTGCTTGAAAAAAGCATGAGAGGAACCATAGAAATTCACGGCTCTTCTGTCTAGATTAGATGAAATATACCTACACTTGAAATTAAAAGGAGTAGAACACTATCTTAGGGAGCTGGCAAAAAGGGCCCAACAACGTAGCCTACTTGCCTGGTAGTTACTACCACTCCACCCCAGATTACTCCTACTACTTACTACCCTACACACACACATACACACAATTGATTATTTTAAATATTAACATGACAGGTAATGTTATAATAATGTTATGTAACGTTATATTGGGTACCTTGGAACGTTTCCTCTCCTTATAGCATTCGCTCCACTCGTTCTTAACACTTCAAACTCGTTTCGCTCGTCCTCAGAATATGAAAATTACATAATTTATACTGTAGTATAGCTTTGGACTATTGTATTCTCCGCGATTACCCATCCATGTACTAAATACGTTCGAGACTGCTCAACAAAAGTGATCTGAAAAAACCATGTATATACAATTGGTCTTAAAATTTAGTGAAAACACTCTACTTTTCCTCTATACTATTGGTATAAATGAAGGGAAATTAAAGAGCGAAATTTTCTGATGATTTAACTATTCGCAAAATAGTTAAAACATGAGCTTAAATTGCATACTCTGATTAATAAATGCTACTCAAAACTTAACACCACTGCAATACTAATAGCTATTTTTGCTGAATAAAATAACACTTCAATTGTCACAGTGATAGGAATAATCAGATGCTTTTGCTTGTTATGAGGCTCTAAAGTTGGTGTTTTATGGTCACTTTTAGATAGATATCTATCCAACCATCGCAAATATTATCATAAAGTCGTATTTAGGATTAAATATAATATAGTTTCTATACTAAATTATTTTAATTTAGAAATATTTACTAAAATGGACCTAATGATAAAAACGAAGTGACTATTTCTGACTGAATTAAGATAAATTATCAAGTTTTTCTACCTCAAAGATTGGTATGATACCATTCCTTTAGTAAATAGTCTATAATCATCAAATTAGGTCAAATGGCTTCTTTAAAATCTTACTACATCTTTTATAAGTTTACATTTATAGATAATTACATAGCTCAGAATCAAGCTGTTATTTATTTTTATAATTTATGACATGTTAATAGTTACAAATTTAATATATATGTTTAGGAGGTCTATATCTTTAATTAATAAATATATCAAATAATTGACTACCATGCAAAGAAAAAAATAAAGAAACATTTTATTATAAATAACTATTATTAAGCTAAATAAATCGATTAAAAAGAAATAAATAATGTACAGGAAATCAGATTTGGGGTACCTCGGGCTACATCAGATTCGCTAAGCTCGCATCCTCTCTGCTTTAGACTCACTTCGCACGTCCTCAGAATATAAAAATCACCAAATTTACACTGCAGAACGTCTTCCGGCTCGCTTTGCTCCTCCTTTGACATTAAATGGATTAATTTTATTTCCAGCTGTCACCCATCCAGGAACTGTCCTCGCTCGATGCTATTTAATTATTATGATCCAACAAAAACTGTTGATATACTTTTCGTTTTTAAAACGATACTTATTATACTTATTTATTACGTAAATAGATATACTTGTACCAAATTCAACTCATTTATTACGTAAATAGATATACTTGTACCAAATTCAACTCATTTATTACGTAAATAGATATACTTGTACCAAATTTCAACTCAATTGGATTATTTTATAAAAGACTTACACAAGTCATTTAATGAAAATAAACTAATGCTGATAATGAGATAAAACTTGGCCATATATTGGTCTTATATATGAATACATGCGTACGAAATCTCTAACCGATCAATCAATTTCTGAAACTTTTACCAAGTCAATATTGCGGGTTAATAATGAAAAAAAATCCGGACAACTAAACCTAAAGATTGATTTTTGAACCAAGTTTGAACTTGGTATTTAACGAGCATAAATACACTGAGATCAAATGATAACAGACACACACACACACAAAAACACACTCATACCGAAAAGCGCCAAACGCAGGTTATGTAGCAAGGTTGTCGAGTTTTCTCCTTAACTTTCTTGTAATAACTTTCTTGTGTGCTTCTCGTGATAGTTACATTTGTGGTGGTTGTTAAGTCATTTGTGCTTATTTAGTTTTATATATATTTATATTTATATATATATAATATATATAATATATATATTATATATATATATATATATATATATTACATACATACATATATATTTAAGCATACTAAAGGATTGCGCCTCGCTTACACAAATTTTATCTTTTATTTTCCAGAAAAGATGTGACAAAAATTTCAAAGGCTAGAACTTCTACAAAATCTACTATGTATGTGCATAATATACATTTGTGTAACATTGTGTATAATATATACATTAGTATTGAAAATTCATTATTGGAGATCACACAACATTTTTTAAATGTTGATCTTAAATTTTTCGAAGTTCATAAAATAAATAAAAATGTATAGCTAAAATAGATCATGGCACATATGAGTTCGTCGGGATAATCATAACGTACTTCTGACCTTAAAATTTGGAAAACTCTTGAATTTTCTTATTTCTTTGATATAGTATAGATAAGGTATACTTACAGGTAACGCATACCTATTAATGAATGAAGTATAATATACGATCGATTATTATCAGGAAAACTAGGAATAAATAGAAAACAAAATAGTTGGAGTAGTTCCCAGTAGTATTACTCGAATATTCTAGTGATGAACATTCATCACATTTAGCCTAAACCTTAAATCAATAAAACTACTTTAAAAATTGAATCCATGCTGAAATAAATCAAACTGAATACTTTTAACTAAGAGCAACAAAAAAGTTTGTGTCTATAAAAGGCAAAAAATTAAACCAGAATATAAATATTTAGATAAAGCCCAGACTAATTTTTTATGGTAAATTATTAAGCTTAAGAGATAATACTTCTAAGGAGGTCTGAAACTAAAATCTGAGGTCAATTTAATATGAAACAACAAATCATTTATTTTTTTGTGCATTAGCTGAAAAAGTTACAGTGAATTCCAAAAAAGGCTTGCGTTAATATAAAAGATAATCCCTTATTATACTTAACATTAAGGCGTGATAAATTTTTCTGCATTAGGGTTTGTAATAAGGTAAATAAAAAAAATAGCTTTAGACAAAACTAATTTGTAAAAATATTTTCAGCGAATAAATCAAAATCAATCAAATATGGTGTTCAAATTTATAAAAAGATGCATTTATAAGAATAATCAGACAGTGTATTAAAAAAATCAATAAATATATAAGTTAGTAAGTTATTCGTAAAATATTTTTTTAATTAATCAAATAATGGGTTTAAAATGATACATTTGAACATATTATTAACAGTAGACTCTAATTCTAAACACAGCTGAAAAGAATGATCACTATTTTATAATCAAAGAATTTAAATTTTCGTTAAAATATATTAAACGTCAAAATAAATGACATATAAATAAGAAGTTGAGTCTTATCCCTGCTCGCCCAAGAAGTTACAGGAGGCGACCATCGGTCAAACAGGCATGTGACATTAATCAAACCGACTCTTAAACAGAATTTGACCGCTTTACGGTCAGACTTAAAACCTCAAACCGACAAGATATTAATATAAACACTTCTTGATGTTTTTATATCAATTTTAAACAATCTCGAAAAAATAGAATAACTTGACACAATAACTTTTTATTTTCATAAAAAAATAAAGCATAATACAGTACTTTTTTTTATTATAAAAAATAATACACTTTTAACCATATATCATTATATTGCACTTTAAAAAAAACTGGATAATGTCCATTATATCTGCCCACACAGGTAGCGTCTGTAGACATGATATTATCAAGTCTTTTTTACTTCGCACAAAAACACTTTAACATGCTAATATAGTGTTTTATAAAAGAACGTATTACTAAAACATTGTAATTATTATATAGTAAAGCCATTGTAAAAATAAATAAATTATAATAACTCTATTATTATAAAACACTCAATAAATAAGATAACTTCAGGTAGGCTTGTTTTTAATTTATGCAAACTTGGAGAAAAAACTAATAATAAAATTGTTTTGAAAACTAAAATTATATTTAATTAAAGTAATAATTTTTCTTTAGCTTTATTTCAAACGATTGATTTACTAATTTCGTTGTTGCAGTAATTATCAAGTATATATTTTTACTTATCCTTGAATTTGTTTAAGTAGCTAATTAAATTATTAATAAGGTACTTATTAGTAATTATACCCTGATTTTATAGTAAGCTTGTATTTTTTTTTTATTATTATTGTCTAAAATTTTGCTCCTTTCTTAAGAGCTACAGTAAAATTAAAAACAATAAAATAAACTATCTGAAATAAAAAATGAAAGAATTTGTTGTAATAAGCCTGCAATAAACATGGTTTATAAATATAATATAAATCAGTTATGACGCAACAGCGTTTCTCAAATATTTTGATCCACGATCCAAACAATTTCATTTTAATTACCCCACGATCCACTTATATGAGCATTCATGTAATCAGTGAGTCATTAAACGAGTTAATGACGCCATAATAAATTTTTTTTTGGAATATCACAACTAAAGCGATAGACTAATTTTTGTACAAAGTTTCAACTCTCTAGCGTGAATACACTAGGTGTTACGATCACAACAGACACACACACACACACACATATATACAGACAAACAACTCTGTGAAAACCACTCTGGTGGCCTTAAAAACTCCCGAAATGGATAATTCCGGTGACATCACGGTTTCGGATTTTTTTTGCAAACACAATACTTTTCCCATATAGCTACGGTATAAATGAGGAAAAGAAAAAAAGGTATTCGCGGAGTACTGTATTACTACAGTAGTCAATCATTAGTTGCTGATAACATTTATTATAATTTTTCATGGTTGCTTATTTGTTGAAGTAAGCTGCTTATATTTGGGGTATGTACGTGTCAAAACATAAAATTAGCGAGCCCAACGAACTAGAAAATTTTACAGTATTGGCTTT
The DNA here is from genome assembly GCA_018340805.1 of Microvelia longipes. Taxonomy (NCBI): domain Eukaryota; kingdom Metazoa; phylum Arthropoda; class Insecta; order Hemiptera; family Veliidae; genus Microvelia; species Microvelia longipes. Next base: position 31,389,371 of record JACMZG010001911.1, on the reverse strand, counting down.
TTTCTCTTATTTTGAGGACTCTAGGGCTTTTTCATGAAGTTGAGGACAGTTTTTCCTTTTTCCTGAACAGTCTAATGACAGACTAGAATTATGATTTTACCTTTATTTTATTCCTAAGAATTATATTAAGAATTATTTTACCCTTTGGACCAAGCTCTCAAACAAAATCAAAACTTTCAGAGAACGATGTACTTTTTCCGATCATTTTCTCTCGACCCAAGAATAATTTTTGCAACCCAAGGGTTGACAATCGCTGTGATAGAATACTTAGCTGACTGGTCGCAGCGTTGGGCTTTTTTGTAATCGACTTAAGGTGGTAGGGTTCTAATTCATAGATATGTAAATATTTTGGGTCTAATTCACAGGAGAGCCGTACAACTAATTCCTACAGCTTTAACTAGGAATAATAATGGGCAGAACATTTATTATTTCTACATAGTTTTTTAGGATCCCAAATCAGCCTAAACCTTTTAAACATTAGTTCAAGAAGATAGTGTTCTATTTTATGAGCCCTAGTGCAGGCTCGTTTGGTTCATGCCTCAAATTCTTACCCTTCTTCAGGTCACGCCACCTCGACTCGATTATTGGCTTACAGCTAGCATGAAGTTATGTAGGAGGAACAAACAAAAACTGTAGCTTGAGAAAAATTCTTACACAATACTTTATGGTCATCAGGCTAAGATAGAGAAATATTTTCACAAGGAGTATGTATCGTATATATGCTCCTTGATTATCGTATATATACTCCTTGATTATCATACATTTATATATACTCCTTGATTATCGTATATATACTCCTTGCTTGTACCCTTGCTATGGTCAGCCTTTGATCGCTTGCAAAGGACTAAGATAGAGAAATATTTTCACAAGGAGTATGAAAAAAGTATGTAAGTATGATGAGTATGTTGGAGTCCACTTTAAACCAATAAAGTGGACTCCAACCAATTTGAGGCGACTATACCATTAGTGGTATTTTAGTGAATTTAAAAAGTATATGGCGCTTATGATATCATTTTGTTTTCTGTTCTGATAGTACACAAATATGAGACAATTTAAAAAAAAATTTTTAATGCAAAAATTTAATATTAGTAGGTGGAACTTTTTTTACAGATTATAAATTTTATTTTTTACAGAGAATTTATTTTCCTCAAGAATGAGTTAATAAAACATACTACTGCTGAGGTAGCATTATTACTTATGTAAAATAATTGTTGAAAAAGTATATATGATAAATATGTAGCAATAACAAAAACTTCTTACAAGTTGTTCTTAGATAATAAATAATTTAGTTAAGTATTATTCCAATGCATGCATGCAAATCGATCCACCCATCTATATGCATTGAACTTTGCAAACATTTTTTGCAATATGCGATGGTAATTTATTTTATAATATAATACTTGAGGAAGGATTTGGCATTCAAATAATTAATAATTTTTACTGCATCGTGCGACTGTCAGTAAAGATATCTTTATGGTCGTGTGAACCAGTGCAATATGCGGGAGATGAATTGAGAGGTAGAAGTATAGTAGAGTTGGGGCGCGTGTAAACGGACTGGGCGGGCTCGGTGGTGGGTCCCTGCGGAGCGGTGCCTAGTTAGCGCTGAGTTGCTCCTGCCTTGCCTTGGAGTACTGGAATTGAGACATCAGAGTTAGTGCGTGTCTGGACCACACACATCGTTTCCCTTCTCTTTTTAACTCCGTGGCTATCTCTTTTCTATCCTTTGCTGAGTCTTGAGAACTCTTCTCTCGATCGTTCATAGTCCTGTCCGGTGTATAAACTCTTCAAACTATTCTGATGACATTCCATCATCAACACTAGGAAATTGACATGTCTTCCTTTCTTTCCCAAAGCTTTTTATTAACAATATATTTCTTATACATCCTCTGATGACATCAGTTCGATAAAGACACCGTTATAACCGGTTCATACAATTAACCTGTTGTAACTATACGATAGAATAAAACACCGGAATGAAAAAGTAACTCACTTTTGCATAAACTTTTAAATTAAAGCTACAGGAGCTATAAGCAAAATTATGAAATAAACAAGAACAATTAATTACCTACATACTGACGGGGATATGTGCTTACAAAACAAACGAAGTTTCTTTGCACTAACTTAAATAACTAAATTAACACTTATTAGGGTTTCAAAGATGATTTTCGAAGCCTTTATACTTTCTGTCGTTCGATCTGTCTGATTTTACATCTCCAGAACTGCAAAAACTAAGAAGTTGAAATTTAGTACAAATTTACATTCATTTATTTTTTAAAATCTGTTCTGATGTTTATTAGTCAGCTTGGTAATGCTATACAAGTAAGTCGATTTAAAATGTTAATTTAGAGGAAATTTTTTAAATCTTTATTTAATATCTATCCAAAGAAAATTCTCTAAACGTTTTAAACCAGCCTTTATCAAATACGATTAAAAAAATCCTGCAAGAGTTATCGTGCTGTGTTCCTGTGTCACAGAAACTCATACACATACACAAACATACGTATGAATATATATATATATATATATATATTATATATATATTAATATATATATATATATATATATATATATATATATATATATATATATATATCTCTGGAAGCCAAATCAAATCAATCATTCCACCACTTTTATCCGAACAACCTAAAAAGAGTGATTTTCCCGATTAAAATAATTTAAAAGGTCTTCTATACTAAGTTGTCCTTGTTCTACAAGGACAACTAATAACTTTATTTTGAATCATATCTATTTCCCTACTAAAATTATTGTAAGTCTGACATGGACATATGAAGCTTTAAATTCTTAGTAGAAATAGATATTTTATAAAACGAACGAAATTTGTACATCAACACTTTTGACTGTCTTAAATTTGATTATATTCACTCCAAAAATTAATTTAAACGTCAAAGAGAAATAAATTATTAAATTTTATTCACAAAAACTTAGTTTTAATTTGGCACAATACCAGGTTATAAAAGAAATAGAGCTTGAAAATAACATTTTAAAATGAAAACGTCTCTCTTGACATATCAACTATCTAATCTCACGATTAGCTTGGCTAGAGCTGATCTCTAGTCAGAGTGAAACTTAATTAGACAGTCTTGACTCTATTTATGTTTCTTTAAAAGGGGAGGTATACATATTTATAACTTAGTTAATATGATATTAGAATAAAGTAAACTAATTTAGAATTAATTTTGTATAACTTATTAGTCCGAGAGCCGGACCTGAAAAAATGTGACTCATTTTGTACTACTTCAAACCAAATTTTCTGAAAATAAACCTTAAATTATGAAGAAAAACACAGTCTGCCTATCCAGAGTAGAGCCTTTCATATGATTGCGCATGCTCAAAATTTTGTAAAATCGCACAAATGTTAGATTTCTTGAAATAGGGTGGTTCCCTGTGGGTCATGTGCAAAACATAAAGAGAACATAAAATGTTCAATAAAATGAGTGTTTAATCATCAAAATCGGATGACTACAATTAATCAAAGTTATGGCTCTTTAAAACACTGAAAAAATTGTTAATTTATGCAAATTCAGCGAATTTCTTTGGAAAATTAATGCACAAAAGTTTTTTGTGCATTTTTTGGTCATTTAACAAATGTCATAACTTTAGTTGTAGTCATCCGATTTTGACGAAAAAACACTCGTTTTATTGGGAATTTTATCAGCTTTAAAAAAGTTCTCCTCATGTTTTGCACACCACCTACAGGGAACCACTTATAACAAGAAAACAGGAACTTCTGCGATTTCATAATATTTTGAGCGAGCGCATTCATATGAAGGACTCCACTCTGGATAGGCAGACTATGCTCTTCCTTCTTAATCAATAAAACTTTGTTTTGAAGTAGTTCAAAATGAGTCACAATTTTTTGGCCCTGCTCTTGGACTATATGGCATTATATGGCACTAAGGAACAACGAACAAATTGTTGGTTGTCATTGCTGTACGTCGCAGCATGAATGAATTTATAAAGAAGGAAAATAGTCTGAATGTGAATTTTCCAGCACTTGTAATTATTTTAAAAGAGATAATAAGAAAAGCTAACTCTGAAAAATAAATAATTAATGACAAGATTTACATTACAGCTGTTACTTGTTTTTTACATAATGAATTAAGAAAAACACTGCTACTGGGTTCTAATATATCGTCGGTCTTTATGTTTTTTATACTCATTTAGTTTTTTAAGATCTGAATAAAAACTAATCAGTTTTAACTTAATCAGACGAAGTAAGGTTAGTTGATTAGCATTTTAAAGTTTAAATTTCGGAATCGAATCAAAAGAAACCTATAACGAAACCCACGAGACAGGGAGTCCTAGTTTACGACCAGACTTGTTAATTGGAGAAAAAAACGACATTTTTTTTTTAATTTTAAAGATAATGAAGAAACTTTAAGGAAAAAAGGTGAAAAGAGATTCATTGGCTTCAAAACGTATTTCATTAGTGTATGTTAACCTTAAATTGTAATAAGGGGTTTTTGTCAGAAAAGAACGTGTGGTAATGTTAATGAATGTTAGGGTATGCGTAGCACCAGTAGCTTACTACGCTATCAAACCGCCCACCTTCTAATAAACCCTTGCGGCTTCTCTTGAAATCCCTTATGAACAAACTTTAACCCAAAAGGTAGACAAAAAAATCAATAAGCTCCTTTTTTTAATAAAATCAAAATGAGACTTTGAAAAAACTTAACCTTTATTATTAAGGTGTCTGCGTGTGTTTAAGGGGTCACGACACCAATATGGAAATATTTTTGAACACCAAACACCCTTCTTATGTTTTTTTTCTTAAGTTTCGAATGCTCATCCGTTTCTTATATTTATCAGATCAAAATAAAATATTATTTCTTAAAATGTTTTCATCGACGCCTCATTATTTTTATACCGGATGAAAAAATTAGGGGTTTCCTTCACACATTTGCATTTCTTGTTAGATTCCGACTTTTTAACGAAATTGATTTATCTCTTTAAACCTTATATAACATGCCTTTAAGTTAAAACTAAGAAAGACGTCAGCGAAGAATACCAATTGCTAAATTTGTTTTTATTTTCGTATTTCGAAGTTAAATTGAGTAATTGTTGCGAAGTAAGGGATCTGTCTCATAGATTGGAATTTCGCTCATATATCGTCACTCTAAGCAACCAGGAAAGAAATTTTAGGAAGTATTGAAATATAATGGAAAACTTTGCTCCAACTATGTCGGCATCTGTGACTGTGATATAAGTACTCGTTTTCGGTACTATTGGTTCGGGGTTCGCAATCTTCAGCTCTCAGTTTATATAAATAGTATTAGATAAAAATCGAGTACAGTGTACCTCGGAACTTTTCCTTCAAACTTGCTTCGCAGAATATAAAAATTACCAAATGTACTAAAAAACGTCTTCGCTCTTAGCTCTTTCTCAAACAGTAATTACATCCGTTTTATTCCTAGCGGTCACCCATTCAGGCACTGGCCTCCCTTGATGCTCCTTAATATTTATGATCCAACAAAATCCCTAGGTATACTTGTATATTGAAACGAAACTTAGTATACTTATTTATTTTTTAAAGGGATGCACTTACCCAATTTCAACTCAGTTGGATTATTTTTCGATTTTTACAATTATTTAAAAAACCTATATAAGTCATTAGATACAAATTGAACTAATGAGATGAAACTTTATACATTTTTTGGTCCTGTACATGACTAAATGTGTGTCGAAGGTTAAAACGATGAAAACATTTTTCCGCGTTTCATAATATATTAATTTCTGATCTTTTCACTAAGTTATCATTGGCGGTCAATGAAGCCATAAAAATATTTTACGGATTGCAACTTGGCTTAATCCTCAAGTTGCAATCTTTGCCATTGCCACTTTTAAAGTTTCAACTCTATCATAAATACATCAGGAGCTAGGATGATAACAGACACACAGAGACATATATGTGTGTATCCAAATGAGACATGCTGATTATATACGGCCTTTTAGTTGGGTTACTACTAAGAGTAAAAAAAACTTTGTAAAAACTCCTCAGAAAATCTTAAATCACTTGAAACGGATAATTCAGTTGAAATTACGGTTTCGGATGTAGTGCAGACACAAAACTTTTCCTAAACGAGGAAAATAAAAATGTTGCCAACTTAAATTAATACTGAGATAATATAATAGACGCAACCTATGAGGTTAAATTATTTGGGAGGTTCAATACACTAATGAGTCAGAAGGCACTAAATCGGACATTAATTTATTTATATACTCATGAAGAAGAAGTAGAAGTTTAATATAAGTTTACAAGCAATGAGAAACTCATGCCTAACTTTATCCACATTGAATTAAACTGTATATGAATTTTATGATAGTTTACTAATGTTTATAACTCTGGATTAACAATGTATAGCAACAAATGTTTTATAACTATGGTATTAACAATGGTATAACAACAAATGTTTATAACTTAGCTATTAACAATGGTATAGCAATAAATGTTTATAACTCTGATATTAACAATGGTGCAGCAACAAATGTTTATAACTCTGCTATTAACAATGGTATAGCCACAAATATGTATAACTCTGGTATTAACAATGGTATAGCAACAAATGTTTATAACTCTAGTATTAACAATGGTATAGCAACAAATATTTATAACTCTGGTATTAATAATGGTATAGCAACAAATATTTATAACCTCTGGTATTAATATGGTACATAGCAACAAATATTTAAACTCTGGTATTAATAATGGTATAGCAAAACTTAAAAACACGAAATTGCTTCTTGAAGGTAGTCAGCATATTTGTTAATGAACTAATAAAAGATATAAAAACTTAATCATTTAAATAATTCAAATACGAATATCAAAAGTTTAATTGTTATTTAAAGAAATGGTATATAATTATTGCAAAGGCTACTTCCTGTATAACTTTAATTAGACAACAGAAATATTTTAAAACCATTTTGATTGCATGCAATGCATTTAGTAATAATACATAATAACTTAAAGTTATTAATTTCCTATTACTTTTTAATGACTTCTAATAATGCAATTAAACACTGAACATTTCATTCGGAACCTCCGCACAAAAAATTAAATTGAATTCGTTAAAAATATCTAAAAAATAGTATGGGGTTGATTTAAGTAAAAATAAACTAGGTAATATAAAAACTCCATCCCCCGTTTTTCTCCTACAGAGGAAACGAACTTAGAGATCACGGAATCAACGGTTACTGCACGACAAGCTACAAATACATTATTTAGAATCAAGCTGTAAAATGTATTAAATTAACTTTTTATTATTGAGAATAATGACATAATTCATTTATTTTTATAAATTATGGTTCAAGAATAAATTTTGTTCTATGCACCATTATAAATTTCATTACTTTTCCTCATTTATATCGTAGTCATATAGAAAAAGTGTTGCGTTTGCAAAAAAAATCCGGAACCGCGATCTAACGTGAATTATCCGTTTCTGGTATTTTGAAGCCCTCTAAATGGTTTTCACAAAGTTGTCCATCTGTATGTATTATCACTGTAGCTTCCAGTATATTCGTGCTAAAAAATAGAAACTTTATACAAATCAGTCTATAAATTTAGTTGGGCTATCGAAAAAATAATTTCATTATGACGTCATTAACCTGCAAAAATGATCATAATACCCGAAAAAATGTTGCGATCAATCTGAGAAAAAGAATAACTAACATAAGTGCCAAGTTTCATTACCTTATCAGCATTAAAATTTGTCTGTTGTCTGTCTGTATGTGTCCATGTCTGTTATCATCGTAGCTACCAGTGTATTTATGCTAGAGTTGAAACTTTGTATAAAAATGCACTGAGTGAGGTCAGTGCTGTATGGGTGACCGGTGAAAAGGAAACGGATGCATTTACAACATGAGGACGTGCGAAGCGAGTCCGAGGATATGCTGCAGTATAAATTTGGCGAATTGTATATTCTGAGACAAGTGAATCGAGTTCGAAGCAGGGAGGATGAGCTTAGCGATTCCGATGTGATGAGGAAAAGTTCTGAGATACCCCGCACCCAATTTTTTTTAATTTGATGACTAAGTAAAATCGATTATTATGGTCTGAAAAATATCATCTTTTGAGCAGCACAATAAGACTTAAGAGCTGATTTTTGTGCCATTTCCATTTATCTAGCATAAACAAAGCAGGAGTTTTCGTCATACAGACAAACAGACAGACACAGACAGGATGATGAAAACACCACTCAGAACGTCATGAAAGTGCTTAAAACAGTTAAGTATAATATATTATCAGTTTCAGATTTTTGGGGTGGACACAATAATTTTACTTATACCTACAGTAGTAAGTAAGGAAAAGAAAAAAGTAAATTTACAATCTCATTTAACTCCTGTAAAGATGTTATTCGCAGTATACATAAATCCTTGATAATGTTTTACTTAAATATATACCTTAATTATGTCCTTTTAAATTTAAATGTATGTATGCTAATTTAATTATAGTAATAAAATATATAAAATGTAATAAATTCATTTAATTGACTTTAAATTTTATTCTTCACTAAATTACTTTATTAGTAAAATCAAGTAAATTTATGATTTTGACAATTTTTGTTTTAGCTGGTTTTTTTTAAATACAAAATAAAGAAGTGGACATCATTAAAATGTTTAAAAAGACTATCTTATTTTATGAAATAAAGTTATATATTTAAAAAGAAAAAAAAAGTTTGAAAAAAAGGTTCTTAATGGGTGGCGTCTAAACCAGTAGCTCAGTTAGATTTACCCTCGAGCAGAATTATTTAAAATAAATTCATGTTACCTACATTAAAAGTCTAAAATACAAGTTATACAAAAAACAGTTTTTTTCTTTATGGCTAAATTAAGCATGTCTAAGAGTACGCGAAGTAACTGGAACATTTCCAGAGAAGATTTTAGTAGTTAGAGAGGCTGGCCTGAAGGATATCGCGAGATATCACGACATCTTCCTGGGTGGTCTCGATGTCATCTCTTTGATAAAAACACAATATTCTCGTGATGTTCTTGTCATGTTCTTTTACGAAGATTAAGAAAAACCATCCCAGTATTAATGATGTTTTTAAATCAGTTTTCTGGTTTAAGTAAAAAATTGATGTATTAATAGGTAAAATTATTATAATCTTTGTTTCCTTTATATTCTCTTGAAGAATACTTAACAAGCTGCCGAACTTGTATCTTATTTGTAGCAGAACACAGAAGCGATGCTGGGCTTTGCCAGAGATATGTTATCGGATGGAGAGGCCATATATGGCAAATATATGCTGTGTTGTTAGGTCCTTGTTGCCAACTGCCAGAGATTAGTTTTAAACTTTAAATCAAGTATTAGCTAGGATTAGCTAAGCTTATGGTAAATAACGAGATAGTGTTATTAAATAAATCAAATACTTGCATCCTTATTACCTCTATGTTTTGCTATGAAGTTGAATTCGAATTAAACACCAGGTCATACCCCGAGTCGCGAATCTGATTGGTTTGGCATTAAAAAAGAATATAAAAGAGTACAATAAAAATCGGTATGGGTACCTTGAACCTCTCTTGTGTACCTTCTCTTCAGCTTATCTGTCTCGCATCGCTCATTATCAGAATATTAAAAGCGCCAAATTTATTATTAGCATAATACTAGATTTGCTTCTCACAAATTTAGTATCAGACTTGCTTCGCTCATGGTTTGACAATTCTAATCACTGTAATCTCCCATATAACCTTAACACTTCCGATGCAGCTTAACACTTAAGTGATAGATATACGAATTAAATGAACTTTGTATTCTTGATTATTAAGTAAAAGGCACTATTTTGCTAACTTAAACTCAATTAGAATAGGAATTACAATCGTTCGCCGGCACTGAGATGACCCGAAAGGTTGAAAGCCTGGCTCTGTCAATAAATATTATATGTGGAGAGACTTGGGTGTTTTATTAATCATTTAGAATACTTCCCAATTTTAATGACGTTTTTTAAAAACGAATAAATACCATAAAAAATTTGCTAATGCTGTTAATGAAACAAAACTTGGCATTTTTAGTCCTCTTTTGAACTACAGGCGTGTCAAATTTTCGATCCCGGTCAAGGCCTCCACGATTTTTATGCGAGGGATGAAAATCCAGTCCTTTGTTTTTTCCATCGGATTTCCGTTGGAAAGCCTGTGGTTCTGAGGCCCGTGCGATGTCAGATATTCGTAAAAGATCTCTAACCCTAAATGAAACCTGTTAGAACAAATTTAAAAAGACAATAGTATTTATAATATTATATATATATATATATAATAATATATTAATATATATATATATATTATATAATATATTATATATTATATATTATATGTGTGTGGATATATATCTGGTGTGTGTCTACCTATGGTTTGGAGAGCAAGAAACATTAGTCCAGCATTGGCGCACGTGTTGTCTCTAGTTAAAGCTAGGAAGCCATATTAAACCCACGGCTCTTCTGTGGATTAGACACAAAATACCTGCACTAGGACTCAAAAGGTACACTATCTTTTATCTCATGGATCAAAAAAGGCCTAACAACTTGGCCTACTTGTTAGGTGATCTCACCTCTCCCTAATTACTAGCACTGACACTATCACTATTGATGTTTACCAAAACTCGGTGAAGTCAATTGATACCGTGTATACATGGTATCATTGTTTCAAACATGCGCTTTAGCATGTTTAAAACTTCAAAACAGGGCAATTGGATTGGAATTGTGCTTCAACGAAGGTTAAACCGATTGAATGATAAAGGAATTTTGATGAGCAAAATCAAATTATAGCAGGATATTATATTATTCATAAATAAAAATCATAGTTCAAAGCTATTCATCAAGTATTAGTTGGATTCCCAAACTCGTCTTAATTAAAAACTGTAACTGCTTTTATAAGGTCGATATGCATTCGGAATACTTAATAAGAAATCGTAATAAACTAGTTGTTTAATTGTTAAGAAAGGAGAAAATGTATAATTTAAAATGGCAAGTCGCAAGGACCTCTGCAGGACTGTATTGTTCGTAATTTTATTCCAACATTACTCCATTTATTAACATTCAAGGTTTAACAGAATGAATCATATTTATAAATAACAAATGACAGACTAAATAGAATTAATTTTAGAAAGTATAAATTTCTTAGGAGAGAATTCTTAGTCTTCTATCAGGTTTTATATAGGAGAGGAAACGACTATACAAATAGTATATAAAGAAGAGGTACTGGGTACCTCTGTACATTTTCACACAACTTCAGACTCGCTTTGCTCGTTCTCAGAATGTTAGATTACTTAAAGCTTAAATTGTTATAACTTCGGACCCGTTCAACCTCGGAGTAAAATAATGATCCTAAGTCTGAGGTGATATAACTTCAGACTCGCTTCGCTCGTCTTCAAAATGCCATGACTAATCAAACCTTATGGTTATATTACTTCGGACTTTCTACGCTATACCTCAGAATTATTTATAACCAAATATCTAGGTTGTTATAACTTTAAGTTAATTAATGATTTAAAAAGTATTCCAGTAGATAGCTTTTCAATCATGTAACACGGAAATTACATTTCTGTCTTACGAAAGCCTTATAATTACTAGGATTTATACTTGTCATTCGATTTGTATCAATTACAATTCTTCAAATTAATAATATCAATATGTTTCTGACAGAGTAAATAAACTTGTTCATAGTGTCGCAAAAAATATATATTTCTGCCAATAACTTCAAACTAAACATTAAATAGCTGTGGAATTTTGACTGCTAATTCTTTATGAGTTACACTATCTCACGATGCGTCATACGCCAAAAACAGTAAAAATCGGGTACATGTTGCCTCGGTAAACTTTTCCTCACGACTTGGACTCGCTTTGCTCATCCTCTGAATGTAATTATTATCCAAAACCTATAGGGTTTTGTGAGTTTTTTTCACCTTCAGTAAGTAACGAAAAGTAAACAAATCTTAATAAATAAGAAATTAAATTTATGTCAAAATATGACAGGACATAAACAATGATGATGTTGTTGAGTATAAAAATTATTTTTAGACTTAATAACTAATTTTAAATGTAAAATGATGTGGGCTTAATTTTAGTTTTCAATAATCGTCAGCCACAGATGTTTGATTAGAATTTTCAACACTATGAAGGATTATACGGTAAACTAATAACCATGTGGCTTGTCATTAGCGTTGTAATTAACCCCTTTAACGGCTAATTAATTTAATAAATTCTTAATATATAAAGGAATCCAAAAAATATGTTTAATGATACTAATTGTAACTCAAAATAGAATGTATTATTGTTAAATTGTTCATACCACACTTGTCAACTTCAACTTCTTTAAGAGATTTATTTAGTTTTCTTACCTCCTAAAATAAGTATAGTAATTTACTTTTCTGCCTAGTATAATATAATTTAGTTAGGCTATTTTTTAATTTTTTATGAAATTCCCAATTTCGCACCTAGGATCATAAATGAATTTAAATTTGAGATAAAGGTGTTTTCAAATTTTTTTTCACTGAAAATGAAACAAATACCTATAACTTACTAATAGAGTATTATTACTGGAAGCCGACAAATCAGAATAGTCTTGAAACACCACGAACACTAATGGAAAAAGGTCCCAGTACGTAATTTTTGGCTATAAAAACCAGAGGCTCTTTTAGAGATCGCACCTCAATGAAATACGCTGGTTCATTAGCTAATATCTCAAGATATTAATTATAATTTAATATGAATTTCATGAATGAATAAATTCAAGGTTCATGAAATTAGCTATACCCCAACCTCGCAAGAATATGTATGTAAATTTCATTTTATTTTTTTGTTGTTTGTTGCAGGTAATGTTGAAAGTATTTTGAATATTAATAACGTATTTAACAAGTCAATGAACGGCGTAGAGTAAGTTTTTTATAAAAACTTTAAGCCTTAACTACTTTTTCCTCATTAGGGGAAGTATTATGTTTGGAAAAAATTCGAAACCGGGATGTCACCGGAATTATCCGTTTCAGGTGTTTTTAAGACCTCATGACTGGTTTTCACAAAGTTTGTTTGTCCGTGAGTGTATCTGCTATCATCTTAGCTCCTAATGTGTTTATGGTTCAAGTTGAAACTTTGAGAGAAAGAGAAACTTAGCTGAGGAAAAGTTGCGAGCTACTCCGTACCGGATTTTTTCTAATTTTATCTGTTATCAACTAGCCCAGAGATTATCATAATGATTTTCCATTTTTACTTGTCATCATTTATACCGTAGGTTTATATAGACCAAGCGCCCAGGAGTGTTTTGTTAATAAAAGTGTAATGGCTGGACACCGGTCTCAATTTTCGTAAATACTCCTGAACAAGGATCTGCAATTCTGCCCGACTTGTATCGGATGGGTGTCCCAGGCACGAACGCACTTTACAGGTCAAATTTACCACCCAAGTTAATAAAAAGTGTAATGGCTGGAAACGGGTTTAATTTTTCGTTAATAACCTTCCTGAACAAGGATCTGAAATTTCTGCCGACCTCGTATCGGGATGGGCGTCCAGGCCAGAACGCGGCTTTTACAGGTTTCAATTGACCACCGAAGTTTAACAAACAGTGTAATGGCTGGAACAGCAGTCTCAATTTTTCCCGTAATACCTTCCTGAACAAGTATCTGCAATTCTGCCGATCTCGTATCGGATGGTGTCCCAGCAGAACCTTTGACCCCTAAAGTGCGTTCTGGCTGGGACACCCATCCGAATACGTGTGCAGAATTGCAGATCCTTGTTCAGGAAAGGTATTTACGAAAAATTGAGACCGGTTCCAGCCATTACACTTTTTATTAACAAACACCCCTGGAGCTTCTTGGTCTAAAGTAGAAAAAGTATTGTATTAGCGAAAAATCCGAAACCGGCATGTCACCGGAATTATCCGTTTTTGGTGTTTTTAAGACCTTCTTAGTAGTTTTTATAAAATTTTCTGTCTGTATATTTGTGTGAGTCTGTTATCATCATAGCTCCCTGTGTAATAATGCTAGGGAGTTGAAACTTTGTACAAAAAAATCAGTCTATAGTGCAGTTGACACTGTTAAAACAATATATTCTACTGTAAATATCATTTATACATTTCTTATTTCTATATTATTTTCATAAGAGATTAAAAGCTTATTAAAGAGTTAATTTTTTTATTATATTAAGTAAAAAATCGGTAACCGGGGTACCTTAAGATCTTCTCCTCATCAACATCTATTCGCTACGGCTCATTTTTCCCAAGTTTTCGGACTCGCTTCGCTCGTCCTCGCGATCTAGAATTCACCAAATTTATACTTCTGCAAATCTTTGGACTCGCTTGGCTCGCCCTCGGGTAGTAAATTATCCGTTTCATTCTCAGCGGTCATCTATACATCACTAACCACGTCTGATGCTCCTTAACTTTTATGATCCACCAAAAATCATGGATATACTTCTCGTATTGAAACAAAACTCTCTATTTTTTTTTTACAAATATGGTAATAAACTAGAACTAAATTTTCCAACTTACCATTGAATTAATTTTTTTTGCATGTTTATAATTTAAAAAAACGTATACAAGCCATTCGATAAAAATTAACTAATGTTAATAATGAGATGAAACTTGGCTCATATATTAGTCTCAGACATAATTAAAAGCGTGCTAAATCTTCATCCGATCGCATAATTTTTTTCACGTTTTATGATTTTTTAAATTATTTTACTACGGGTTTAATGACGTCATAAATAAACATTAACTTTTTTTAGTAGGCATAACTACAGCTTGGGAATTTTTGTACAAATGTTTTTAACTCTCTAGCATAAATACAATAGAGGTATGATGATACACACACACACATACAGAAAGGCAGCTCTGTAAAAACACTCAGGAGGCCTTAAAAAAGCCTGAAACGGATGATTCTGGTGACATCCCGGTTTCGGACTTTTTTGCTGACACAATACTTTTCCCATCTACCTATGGTATAAATGAGGACAAGTAAAAACAATTGAATAAGTGTATGTGTGTGAGTTTATTGAGTACTCTATTATAGTCCATTAGTCGATTCTTTTTATATCAAAGTAAAGAGAATGGAATAAAGACACTGGGACCACACACGACGAACAACCTATAAACCACTTAAATACATACATGCATAATCAATATGTTTGTAGAGTAGGTTTAGTTAATAATGTTATTCTCTTAATGTTTGACTCACGTAGCGCCAACTCATAAACTTCCTACACCGCATACCTAACGCGTCATCAATAGACATTTTTCCCTTTAATTTAAAAGTCCGTTAAAATTTCCGTCAACTTTGCGGGTTTCGTACTTGAAAGTTGAAATCGGCCCTTAACTTTACACATTCTATCAATTGTCATAACCCAACTATAAATCTAATTTTAGCGAATTTCCTTCGGAAATTCGGCTAATGGGATAGGCGTCATGGCGGAATTCGAACCTCGGACCACGGACACAAATCCGTTCAGGTCCCTAATGACGAAAAAATACGTTTCGCGAGACTTTATATTATATATATATATATATATTATATATATATATATATTATATATATATTATATATATTATATATATATATATATATATATAATATATATATATTTATATATATATATATATATATATAATTATGTATATATATATGTATTTAGACACTTTCTTGTAAACACTCTATCTTTCGAACGGATTAATATTTTTTTAAACCAAACTTGGTACAAAAATCAACCTTGGGGAGGACACGAACCCTATTGAAACCAGGTTTTGTGACGTCATTAACCCCGGTTTGCTTGAGTCAGCGAAAATTTTAAAAAATTGGCAAAATTCAGAGTTAATATTTTTTGCCGCGAAAAAGGTCAATATTTTATGTTTTTTGAGGCGCTGAATCGAAATGACCGGTCCGAAGTCGATACGACCATCTAAGTGACCAAAAAGTCCAAAAACCATTGTAAATTACCAAAAACCAAAATTACGGTCGTTAAAAATTAAATATCGAGTAGGGTGTCGTTTTCTATGTTTTTTGGACTCTGAGTTGAATGGCAGTGGTCCGGAGTCAATACGAGCCTCAAACTCAGGGTACCTGGGTCAAA
>JACMZG010001911.1:31313310-31368310 GCA_018340805.1 Microvelia longipes | reverse complement strand
GGTTAAAAGTGTATGTTCATAAGAGTTAATCATATGAGATTTGAACATTAACATATCTAGATGCAAAAGATGTAATTCCAGCCAATTATTTTTTTAAAGAAAAATGTATATTTATAGATGCATATGCAATTGCATGTTGTACCTTTAAACATAAGTTTAATTGGATCTAGTCCAAGCGGGTGAGAATAAACGGAACAATATAAACGAAAGATTTACACCATATTAAACTCAAGAAGTTAAACAAATCAGATTTTATTTTAATAGAATAATTTGTCGACTGATTTGCAGCCAAATTGCAGCCAAGGGTCTCTTTTATATTCGGCTTTGTTGGTGGTCTCTTAGCTAAGATTTTAATGATTATTAAACGCATCATTTCTCTAGTTTTCATGATAGTATTTTTAAATATATCTTTTTTAATATCTTCTAATATATTTCCCGTATAAATGATTTTTATACAGAGGAACCGGAATTTCAAATGATTTTTATAAAAAAATTATATAAACAGATTTAATTGAGCAATAAAATATGTTTCTTGTTTTATTTTCTCTTTTTACGTAATTTGATGATTTTTTTTGTTTCATGAAATCAGATAGGTATTGATTTTAGACGAGTCATCAAAATTTAAATAATACATGTCACATCTCTTAATTAACTTTTTTAAATTTAGAATTTAGATGAAGAGGATAATAATTTAGCATTATTTAAAATTAAACATGTTGTAAATGTTTATTTACAACATAATTTAAAGAAAAAAAAATTTGTAAAATTAAAAATGCTTGCAGACCAACTGCCAATAAACAAAGACGGCAGATAATTTGAGTACTATGTTAACCTATCATTGAAAACTTGAACTGATAAACTGAAGCTTAATAACAAAATAATTCTAACGCGGATATCCGCAAACCAGACGAATTTTCTTAGCAATGCATGCTTTCTTGCTTAACATTCTAGATCTTGCTTAAGTTTCTGGTCTATGTCTTATAACCTCAGCAAGAGCATTATTAAATTCTTACACAGTTTTTCCGGATTTTTTTAAAGGAAATGCGCATATGTATTTAACAGGTTATATAGCTATATGGTCATTATTCTAGCATCGAATCTGTACAGCAATTCTTGCACTCATATAGAGCTCAGTTCTTGCTAATTTTTTTGGGGCATTTGCTTTAAAAAATCCAGGTAAAAATTGTGTAAGAAGTTAATAATGCTATCCCTCAGGTTAAACTCAGGCATAAACCGGAAAAGTAAGACCTGGATTGTTGAGGAATATGCCCGCTTTTCGGACCAGAATTATGGAGAATTCACTCAAATTTGTTGTTTACCAGCCATAATTTTGGTTTTCAGTTATTAAAAACGTTTTTCAAAGATTTGGTCTCTTAGAGTTGTCGTATTAACACCGAGTTGGTTTCTTTTTATTAAGCGCCCCAATAAAAATTTCGGTCTATGCCTTGTAAAAATATGAAGTATTTTTGATATACTTGTCATTACTCTTCTATTTCCCTGCGGAGTGGCATAAATATTGACTGTTCTGCGCAAAAAGGGCCTATCTGCATTTTAAGGGTATAGGGTCAAACTTATTTCACGTTACAAATATACTAGGGGAAGAAAGATATTATGTAGTATACTATGTATTATAGTATCTTGTGTAGTATGCCTACTTTAATTTAAACAATTTGTAGTTGTTTGTACACTAATTAATATTGTAAACACACAGTCCTATACCGCACATTTTACTACTATTTTCCTATACGCAACAAGTTATCACATTTTACTAGCAATATCAATAGTTTTAAACTACTTCTAGTTCGGAAGATATTCAATTTTCAACTTTTGACATGATCTATTATTTCTCAAAAATTAAAATAAAATATTATCTTGATCTGGTAATCTGGCAGAAAACGATATGGAAAAATTCGGAATACTGTCACGAATAGAGCAGTATTGCTATATTGCATTAATCTATTAATATATATATATATATATAATATTGATTTAATAATATATTGAATCAATATATCAATAGTATTGTATTGATATCAGTATATTAATTCTCTGAATGATAGTCCTCAAAAAAATATGTTCTTGATTCATGAATTTTGTTTTATACTGTTATTTGTAATAGACCTTTCAATTAAATTATAAAACTATATTACAATGCTTCCATATTCTAAAGAATAAAAACAGAACAACCTTACTTGAAAGAAAATCATGCAAAAATAATGGTATTATAGAGGACAGTGGTAAAGGAATAATTATGAAAAAATTTGATAATTATAGTTGTTTTAACTTAATTACTATACAAATCTTAAGGTTCTCAGTCAGCTTGCATTTCAATCCAAGTATCTCAAATAAGGTAATTTCTACTTCTTTTTTTAATTAAACAGAACAATTTCAAAGAAATTAATTTTCAAAAAAAAATGTTCCATTTACTTATAAAAACTAGTTATAGAGAAATCTAGATTTGAAAAAAAAAAGATCTATAATATGGTAGCTGAGCTTTTAACTCCTGAATGTGTAACTGACAAGTTTCTAAGCATTACCTCAATGTATTAAATAATCATTAACTGCTGCGAAATTAATTAGATGATTGTATTGTCATTAATTATGTGATTATGTTGTTAAATTTCTTTAACAATTTAATGTAAAAATGCCCAGTTTTACTTTTCCTCATTTATGCTGTAGGTATATTGGAAAAGTATTGTGTTTGGACTAAAAATCTGAAACCGGGATTTCACATAAGTTTCAGGTGTTTTTAAGACCTCCTGAATCGGTTTTACAAAGTTGTCTGTCTCTACGTCTGTGTCTGTTATTATAGTAGCTCCCAGAGTTTAATGCTAGTAGAGTTAAAAATTGATACCAAAATCAATTTTTAGGTCTAGTTGTGCTATCCAAATTAGTTTTTATGACGCCACCAACTGGCAGAAATTAAAATTTTTCGAGAGAAAAAAATTGAAATGTTATTTTATCCTCTTAGGTCAAAACGAAGCCTTTGGCTCCTATTAGGCCCTAGTGCTACGGTTATTGTTTTGTTTATTTGTTGCAATATAGTATTTCACCACGATATCGAAACATTTTTGTAACGTTCGGACCGCTTAGTAACTGTCATAAAGTTACTTAAAGTTTACGACGTCATACACTTTTCATGAAAAATTGGTTCCGAGCTATTTATGATGAGTGATTTTTGTGCAACACATCGTCCTAATCTGAGATAGTCTTCAAGATTTGCTGTAGAAAATCGAAACTTCTTTCAACTCTTATGTTAATATATAATATAATATATATATATATATATATATATATATATATATATATATATATATATATATATATATATATATATATGTGTGTGTGTGTGTGTGTGTATATATATATATATATATATATATATATATATATATATATATATATATATATATATATATAGATAGATAGATATAACTCTTTGTATGTATGTGTATACACACACACAAATATATATGTATATATAATATATATATTTGTGTGTGTGTATACACATACATACAAAGAGTTATATCCTCCTCACACTTTCCTATTTCCTATTACTTATTTCATAGGAGTTTTTTGATCTTTCAACCAGGGAGATAACAAACAACAAAACAACAAAACTTGCTCTGAACTAGTTTATGTCATGTAGCTGTATAGGGAAAAATTAAATATTAATTGATATCACTCGTTTATCAACATTATCAAATTTAATTCAAGTTAGTCCAAAAATCGAAAATTAAATTCAGTACTATTTTTCGCTCCGTTTAGTCTATAGACAAACTGGCATCACCTCTATAGTATTATCGACAAGACATAAGGTGATAACCAGTGGTGTACCTATGGGCCCCCAATGCGGGGGGGCCCCTAGCTGTTAGGGGCCCCCAAAACATATAGTAATAGAAAGTAAACCTAGTAATAAAAAGGGTCCATGCCCCAGCAGAGATTGGCATAGTCTGTCATCATTAAGTCGCGGAGCCCCTTATAAGAGTTGTATGCGATCTCTTCACCTAAAAATGGGGCCCAGCGTTAAATCTTAGAATATTCTTTCTTAAGATCATCAAGTCACGGGGCCCCTTGTTTGAATTTTATACAATCTACTAAAAAATAGAGCCTCGTTTAATCTTAGTATAGTCTATCTTAACATCACCAAGTCGCAGGGCTCCGTGAGGTGTTGCAAGCCCTAAAATTGATGACTTGTAACTCCTGAGGACGAACGAAGCGAATCTGAAGTAGGAAGGAGGATTTAATAAATATATATATATTATATATATATATATATATATATATATATATATATATATATATTATATATATATATATATGGGGGGGCCTAAAAACGTATTGCGGGGGCCCCAAATGTTGTAGTTACGCTCCTGGTGATAAAGTGAAATTCATTTAAGTTTCTTTTGCATCAAAGAAAAAATAAGATCTACTTGCTATTAAAAGAAAAGGAATTTCAAAAGGATTCTTTCATTAATTAAGTACACTAAATAGACGTTACTGTTTTATAATTGGTTCTATCGAGTCGTTTCTTTCTCTAATTGCAGTTTAATATTGATTACTACTATTTCTACATCAGGGTTCAACTATTAATTTTTATCGAGGTCTGTTTAAAATATTTCTCTCTTAACCACTACTATCTCTGTCAGAATGTAGCTTGTATTATTGAGCTCTTGCAAAAATGATATTAATAATTAGAGTTCTTGATTTGGAATATTCTTTATTATTATTTCTGCTAAAAATACTGTGGTTATGGTATTAATATTGCGTCTGTAAATGATACGTAAATATTAGTTAAATTGTCACATTTAATGGTAACATTAGAAAAAAACTTTGATAGAAAATGCAAAATTTTGATTTTTGAATTTACTTATTTCTTTTCGGCATTGTCCCTTATAATTAAGCTCATTATGCTATCTAGTTTTCACTTGATAATGCTGACTACTCACTTTGTAACACCACACATCTCATTTTAGGGAATATTTTGGATTACTCAAAAATTTTATTTTATTTCCCCGTGTTCGGTCACGTATGCTATGTTCATGCATGTATTGTTTAGTTTTATAGAATAAAATATGTCCAGGGTCGAACAATGTGTGTGACAATGTGTCCAGAAATAAATATGTGTTTTTGAATAATGAGTTAAATCTTTCTAAGAATAAAATACAACACAACTGCACCTATAAAATGATTTTTGAAGCAAGTTTAAACTCTAGCATAAATATACTAGGAGCTACGATAATACCAGACACACGCACACACATACAGACAGACAACTTTGTGAAAACCACTTATTTTAAAACACCTGAAAACAGATAATTTAAAACCTTTAAATAAAATGAAATAAAATAAAACCTTTAAAACACCTGAAACAGATAATTCAGGTGACATCCCCGTTTCAGATTTTTTTGCTAATACAATACTTGTTCTATATAACTATACGGTATAAATGCGAAAAAGTAAAAATCGGACACTGAGCTTATCATCTCTTTAATTTTCATAGAGACATTATTACTAGATGAGCCCTATAGGTTAAATTTCGAAACATCGAAAAAGTAACCTGACCACCTTCGCTTACAAATATAATCAAATAATCAGTACAAAATTACAATAACTTATATGTATAGGAAAACGTTAAAAATACAAAAAAAAAACAATGTGCGGAAAATCGAAATAATATATTAATTATAACCTTAACTCACCTTTGAAGGAGGTTTCAATGAGGTTACACAGAGCCCCAAAAAGATTTTTCAGGCCTCTCAATGTATTTAAATAGGCTATGCCTCCTCTAGTATCCTCTATGTTAATTTTAAGCACGTGTAGAAAATTACATGGCCCGTATACGATAAATAGGGACGTAATTGTGGAATTCGAAAAGGTTTGGATGGCAGTACAGCCTGCCTTAATTATTTCAAAGAAAAATTTTAAAAAATTACTTCCTAAATTAAATCAAGTTACTATTTAAGGAAAATATTTATTTTATTGCCTACGCATTTCATCTCATCTTTCATCGTTTTTCAAACCCACTCTAATATTTACAAATTAGTAGGAAATACTAAATCATTTATGTTTTTGTGGCCGAATCAAAATAAAATTGTTAGTAATAAATTAACTTATAATTTTAATCTAAAATCTTAAGATTTTACTATAATAATGCTGAAACTATTATTAATATTTGATTATAAACTATTATAGAAGGGGGAGATTTAGTACAGCCCACCCAATTATGCATTGGCATAACAGCCTCTTAAAAATAAAATGTTATACATCATAATCTTATAGATTTGTAAATCTAGGACGACCAAAGAGTCTAGAGCAAAGCGTCTTGGTTAAACAACCATCTTTAACGAAGAAATGATACACTAAACCTTGCTTATATCTTACTTTAGACGGAAATGTTTTACCTATATTTAGTAATCTACTATCAGAAGACACTTAACACTATTATTGAAAAGCCCCAAAGAGGGATGATACTTGCTAAGGCTTGAGAAAGTGGTTTCTCTCTCCCTCTTACTACTATTCTACAAAATTGCATTCGCTGGTCCTTTATCATAGCGTATCCCTTTTTCCTATTAATTACCAATATCCAGACTTAACATCACATGTAAAGTAAAATAATGATTGGTTGAATCAATGAATTATGTGGCAATATCCATTTTCTGACACTACGTCACATTAAAGTATTTGGTTGAATCAGTAAATTATGTGCCAATATCAACTTTATAACATGACGCCACCCATTACCAAATATATGGTTGAATCAGTGTACATTATGTGACGATATCACCTTTCTAGTTCGACGTCGCACATTATCAAATATATGGTTGAATCAGTGAATTGTGCGCAAATTTCATATTTCTGACGTCACCTCTTTATTGAGTATTGATGGATTAAATCAGTATAATATGGGCCAATCAACTTTCTAACGTCATCCCTTCACAAATTATTGATTAGTTGAAGCAGTGAATTACACATAATTCACTGCTATATTGAACACGAATATAGATATTGGCACATCAATATCAACAACTGAAGTTGCAAATTGACGCAGTAAATTACGTGCTAATATCAACTATTTGACCAGACGTCACCCCTTATCAACTTCCTTCACAATCTATTATAAGACAATTTTTATTTTATTACGTTATTTAATGTACATGTCTAATTTTTTAAGCTGCCTGTCATAGGTCGAAGAGCAAAAAAAAATATTTTTGAAGTTTTCGAATCTGTAAGTTTTAGATTATTCTTGCACTTACACGATGTATACAATAAAAATTACGTATTTATATGTTTTTATACCTCCCATATACAAAGAAATAAAGACCATAAAAATTGTGTATTTTTCCAAACGTATGTAATTAACTAATAACCCCTTCTCTGAATATCTGGTAGTTAACTCTTAAGTGCCTATAAATAGACACTCGCTTTGTAAACATTTGGACAAAAAATATATATTTCAGTTGATATTTATTTCAATTATTTTAAAACTTTATTTTATTTGTAAAATGCGATGATAGAAACAATGTAGTTACAATTTATTTAATTTTTTGTAAGTTTGAAAGACAACTTAAATGCCATAATGAGTCACAAAAGTAGTTCTGTTGATTAAAAAGTAAGATTTCTTTATCCTATAATAAACACGTCAATGATTCACTCTATATAACTTACTAAAGTTAGATAAAGATGAAACTCAATATGACTTAAAAAATAAAGTGAGTTCTTTTTTTATTAAATTACAACATTGTATTGACTATAATTAAAACTTACAAATAATTTAATATTGATATTCATAATCTTTTTGAACTTTTAAAAATGTATTATTGTCAATTTTAAATTTTATATATAAAAAGAAAAATGAAGTTCTTAAGTTTATAGAATGACATAAATAAGATTAAGTCATGAATGAAAAAGAAGTTGAATAGAGGACTTTCTGTGTGGTCCACTCCACAACTGAAGGTAGGAGTGGTTTATTTTTTATATTATATTTACTATCTCAGTTATATTTATAACTTTTAATATATAAAACTTTATTCTTTCATTCTTTCTTTCTCTTTTTGTTCAAAGTTCTTTTAAAAAGTTAATATAGACATCAAGAGAACGGACCACACACACTTTACTGTCCTCTTCTTTGCTTTATAGTAAAAAATTAAACAACTACTATAAAATATCTTTTAACTCTTTTTAATACACTGTATTTTGTTTTACCTTTGTTTCTCTCGTATCTTAATACGTTCGTTAAACACCTAATTCTTTCTATCGTATTTATTTAGATTTTTCTCTTCCTTCAGTAAAATGTTTAATTCTTTCTCTTCCTTTAGTACTATGCTTAACTCTTTCTATTTCTTATTTAGTGAAATATTTAACTTTTTCTCTCCTTTTAGTGAAATGTTTAACTTTTTCCTTCTTTTAGTGAAATATTTAACTCTTTCCCACTTTTTGTGAAATATTTAACTTTCTTTTCCTCTTCTTAGTTCAACTCTGTTTCTCATAAACTTGCGTAATCTTTTTCTCATTTTAGTTCACTTATTTAAGTACTTTCTATTTATTTTTGTAGAGCAAAGATTTAAATATTCTTACTCCAATCTATCAAATATATTAGTGAATTATGAACTATATTATTTTTATAAGACTTATTTTTATAGTTCAATATCTAGCTTCTTCCCATAGTGGATCTTCATTGTAATAATTTTAACTATCACAACTCTCGCGTTCATATTAAAAAATATTAATTAAACATTCAAATCTCTTTAACGCAATTAACCCATTATACGTATTAATTATGTATAATAGCATTATATCAATATTTTTCACACTTTTATTTGTTCTTATTTGTTTGTTAATCAAATTAGTTTATCTCTATTACTCTCTAACACTCATATTTGTATCATAAAAATATTATTATATTAGACGTTTCATTTTCCAATAAAATATTGCTTCACTACTCAATAGTAAGATGTAATTAAGTCATAACAAGAAAACTTAGAGTAACTTAGCATCATTTTCGAAATGGTTGTAGCTTGTAACTTGAATGATGATTCTGCTCTGCAAGCTCTTGGTTCGCTGTTGTTAGTAATCAATTAAAATTTGCCTTATATAAAATATCGTGTCCGGGGTACCTCGGTACTTTTTCTTACAACTTCCAACTCGCTTCGCTCGTCCTAAGAATGTCATGATTATTCAAAGCTTAAGGTTTTATTACTTCGACCTCAGAATAGAATATTAATCCATAATCTACAGTGTTATGGCTCCTGACACTCATCGCACGTCCTTAGAAGGTAATATTACTTCTGTCGCCCGACCTCGCCTGACGCTCGACCTAAGAATTATTAGGCCACAAACTATCGAGGGTGTTAATTAATTAATAAGCTTTAATTATAGCTTAAGCTTAATTAAAGCTAAAAAAGTAATATAGCAGATTTATAAAATAATACGGGTAATTCTTTTATATTATGTTTAAGGTTCATGAATGTTAACATGTGGTCATACATGGCAGCCTAGATTTTTTAATTTTTTATTTATTTATTTATTTTTCATAGTGCGTGCTCCACTCTTAAGTACTACACGCAATGTTCAGTATTAGATTATATTTATTCATTATATAGATAGATATATATATATTATTATAAATTAATTAATATTATTGTTACATATATATTATTACATAGATTATATTGTATTCATTATTAGATTTTTATTTGTATTATTTCTTCATAAGAATAATTTATTCTTTTTACCGTAATATATTTTACCATTACATCATGTGATTGGTTAATTTAAATTTTTTTCAGCATAACGTCTTGATTTTGTACAGACGTCAACAAACTTAAAACAGTAAAAAGGTAAAAATCTATAAGCTGTAAAATTTTAAAAATGCGACCAACATCAAAATAAAACGTGAATAGTTTGTTAACATTAAGAAGGAAAAAGCCATATAGATTAGCTTAATTGTAATTAAGCTATTGTAATGTAATTAAGCCAATACATTAAGAGGCGATGATAAGTAAAAATAATTAAGAAAGTAGGCATAAATAATTAAAGAAATGTATTTATCTGTTTTTATAAGAAGGATAGAAAAATAATATTAACGATGTAATAAATTAGTAAATTTACTGTAGTAATTTTTAATGGACTCACCCTATAATAAGCAGACTTGTTCGGCAATCTGAAAAAATTATAAATATTAACAAAATTATAATGATGGCAAAATTATGATATAATTATGATAATGACAAAAATAAATGATAATTATATAATTTATAAAACTATAGGACAAGCCTCAAGGATAATACTAGAAAAGGTTTTTTTGGTGAAATTTGTTCCATGGGATATTATACCAAAAAGAGGAAGAAATGCATTTACGCTAAAAGACGGTGGGGCAGTCTTGGGCCCTGGGTCTGTGCGTAATACCAACTAAACATCCCTCCGAGAAACTTCTATAACCGTAATTTACATTAATTTAGGCTAGTTCTTATCTTAGGCCGCATGAATCCCGTGTTATCTCCGTCTGGTCTGTCATGTCAAATTAACATTCATAACCACAACAAAACTTCGTCGTGAAAAAAATAATAATTAGATTAATTATTAATCAAAAAAGGAAAAGATGGTATGTTGTCTTTGCTGGATTTCATTATTGACTTATTTCTCATTTCTTTATTTCCTAAAGGCAATTGCTGGATTGTTTCTCTTACGAGTTTTATCAAGAAACTTATATATTATTAACTCTGATACTTTAACAATAATAATTTTTGCTACAGTGCAGTACTGTAAACAGTGCAGCACTGTAAACAGTGGAAAAAACTTTTATGAAAAACTTCGTACTCACTACACTAACGCTTCCTTTTAATTAATATGAACTTTACACAAACTAAAAAAAACATAAAATGGTTGTTCAAAAATATTTGAATTCGTTGATGTGAATCTGTTTTGATTTCAAGATCCCTGGCCATAAAATAAACATTCCATCTTAAATGATTTTTTTTTTCATTTAAACTCGTTTCCTTTTAAGTGATTTACAATGACCCCTTAAGCGGATAAACCACAAGTAAGGCATTACAATTTTTATTCAAAGGCACGTTGCAGTATAAACATGGCGAACTGTATTTCTGAGGACGAGCAAAGCGAGTCCGAAGCATGGATGATAAGCGTAGCGAATCCGATGTAATGAGGAAAAGTTCCGAGTACCCCGTACCCGTTTTTTTTACTTTTTACAAGATAAATTATCTTAAATAATAATAGAATATCAGGGTAAATATCTTGAAATAAAACTTGCTATAAAAATATTAATATAACAGTAGAACCATTATTTTTATTTATTCAACTGCTTTAATCACGAGACTTTTTTGGACTCCCGGTAACCTATATATAGTTGCTCTTAAAAGAATATAATCTTAAGAAAATAATTACTTTCTACCATACCTCAATAAGAAAATAATTACTTTCTACCATACCTCAATAAGAAAATAATTACTTTCTACCATACCTCAATAAGAAAATAATTACTTCTACATACCTCAATAAGAAAATAATTACTTTCTACCATACCTCAATAAGAAAATAATTACTTTCTACCATACCTCAATAAGAAAAAATTACTTTTCTATGAAAAATAATTACTTTCTACATACCTCAATAAGAAAATAATTACTTTCTACCATACCTCAATACTATGGTAAAAGAACTATCTCAATTATTTACTTTATTATTACTACCATATTATTTATTTATAACTTTTTCAAAGATTTGAACTATTAAAATTATTTTGTGATTCTATGACCTTCTCATATATTTTTACTTTTTCTCATTTATACTGTAATTGTATGTAGGAAAAGTATTGTGTTCGCGAGATTAGTGCCTGGATAATAAAGGTAAAAAAGATGGGTCATCTCTTGTGGCTGTTGAACGGCAACAGGAAAATGATAAAGCTATTCTTAACAACAATAATAATACTAATACTGAATCTAGTTTACAAACAGAAAGTGACCAAAATAACACTGAGCTAGATTACTCTCAAATATTAAAAAAAGGTAGAAATAAACCAGCCCCCCTTCCACTACCGAGAAAACCAAAGACAATAGACTTTGACAAATCGGTTGTAATAGAGTTTGACAGGAGTAAAGAAGCTTTAGTCCAAAATAATGATAATACAGCTCCTAAGTCAGATGCAGCCCCCTTAAATGAGAAAACTTTTATTGAATAACCTAAGGGTTGCTATTCTGACCAAATTAAAGCCTGTCTTAAAAGACGTAAAGGTTACCAATATGTACCCAAAAAGGAAAGGTGTAGCTTTCCTTTTAGAGTGTGAAACCTCTGAAGATAGAGATAAGATTATGGTGTGCTCAAAATTAAAAGATCATGGTCTGATAGCCAATAGTCCTATTGAACATGGTGAAACAATAATTATAGTTGGTGTTGACTCAACTATGACAAAAAAAGAGCTTATTGGTAACATTTTCGACCATAATCTAAGTAGGCTCCCACAATTCAGGACAAAAACATATTAGACAAAATTATACCTCAATTTACCCTCCCATGTAGTTGGATGAGGGGAGGAAAGTTTGTTCGATGGGTCGTGGAAGTTCCGCGCGAAGTAAAAGAAGTGTTATTGAAAGATAAATTCATCAAAATTGACTGGACTAAGTTAGAAGTAAAAAATTATTTCTGGGTAACACGTTGTTTGAGATGCTGCCAAATCGGGCATATATCTGACAACTGTCACTTGGACAAAGGTGTGAAAGCGTGTGGCTTCTGCAGCAACGAAACCATCTTTTTAAAGACTGTCCTGATAGACTGGCAAATAAGAAACCTACGTGCGCGACTTGTAAAACAGCCAAAAGACAATGTGATCACTCGGTTAAAGACCCTATCTGTCCGTTCTATCAAAGGGAAATAGCTAGAATTAGGAGTAGGAATAATAGTAATGTAGGAAAAAACACCCCTGAAAGCAATGGCAATGGCGGAGGTTAGTAATGGTAGCAGTAGTATTAACAACGGTCGTCGAAACTCGGGTATCGACGGCAAACAAATCCAAGTCAAACAAATAAACTTACAGCATAGCCAAGATGCTGTAGGAGAATTACAGAAACTTCTAACCAAACAAGTTTCTACGGTTGTACTAATTCAAGAACCTTATGCCTATAATGGGTACATAAAAAGCTTGCGAAGGTTGGTTTTAAACTTTTGATCGGTGGAAAAACTGGACCAAACGAGCCCAATCCCAGAACATGCATTCTTGCGTCCGACGATTTAGAACTAACCATCATCTCTTCTCTTGGAACACGAGATTCGACCGCAGCTCTTTTAGTTTTTAAATTAAATGACATAAGATATAAGGTAATACTATGCAGTTTATACCTTCCATACGACCTTGAGCAACTCCCTCCTTCAAATGATTTAACAGCTATCGTAAGATTCTCGGAGAATCAAAACATTCCTATTATTATTGGATGTGACGCAAACTCTCACCATTTCGCATGGGGTAGTTCTAACTGCAATAATAGAGGAGATGCTCTCCTAGAATATCTGGCATCTACGAACCTCGAAATCTTAAATAGAGGCACAGAACCTACTTTCATAAATAGAATCCGTTCAGAGGTAATTGATATAACTCTTGCTTCAAGAAAAATAGTTGATTTAATTTCTAATTGGTACGTCTCCTCAGAAATCTTAATGTCTGACCACCGCATGATCTGCCTAAGCATTCAAACAGACAAAATTATAACTTCACCACGCAGAATACCAAGAAGAACCAATTGGAATGTTTACCGTGAGCAGCTTCAACCTCTTAATGAAGTGTTAATAAGTAATATTAGATGTCCGAAGGAACTTGAAGATAGAGCTAGGTTTCTGGAAAAAATGGTTGGAGACGCATTTAAGGAAGCATGTCCAGCAAAAAGTAAATCGTCAAAAGAAGTTCCATGGTGGAATAAAAACTTAGATATTCTTCGAAAGACAGCTAGAAAAGCCTATCGCAAGGCTTATAGTAACAAAGGCCGCGACAATGAGGACATTCAATGGGACATTTTCGTGGAAGCTCGGAGGAATTTTAAAAAAGAAATACGTAAAAATAAAAGATCCTGTTGGAAAGGTTTCTGTAGCAATATTGACTCTCTGCCAGAAGCTTCAAGGCTGGCTAAAATACTAAGTATTGAAGGAAGTGAAAAGATTTTAGGCTCAATAAAAAAAGACGATGCATCCTGGACTCTGGATATAGAGGATACTCTTCAAGTACTTCTTCAAACTCATTTTCCTGGAGAAGAGGGTGAGAGAGCCTCAGATGTAACGGAAACAATAAAACCTGATTGGAACCTCGCAAGCACTTTAATCACCGATGAATCAATCCGATGGGCCATAAACCAGTTTGATCCATTCAAGGCATCGGGGCCAGATGAGATATTTCCAGCTCTATTACAAAACGAATTAGACCTGCTCTTGCCATCTATAAAGGAGCTTTTTAGAAGTAGCTTAGCTATGGGGATAGTTCCAGAAGCATGGAAGGATGCAAGGGTGGTATTTATACCTAAAGCTGGACGGAAAGATTACACAATAGCCAAATCTTTTAGACCCATAAGCCTTACATCATTTATGCTGAAAGCTCTAGAAAGAATCGTTGACAATTATCTTTTAGAAGAAGTCCTTTCAAAGCAACCACTTGAAGTAAATCAGCATGCATACCTAAAAGGTAAATCCACCGAGACTGCCCTTCATGCAGCAATCTCAACCATTGAAAAATCTCTGCATAGAGGGGAGTTCACCTTGGCTCTCTTCTTCGATGTAGAAGGGGCATTTGACAAAGCAAGAATAAGCAATATAAAAGAAGAACTCCAAAGAAGGGAAACTCCTAAAGCCATTATCAACTGGATATTATCTACTCTGAAAGATAGGAAAATTAGCACTACGCTCGGAAGCACTAATGTTAACATCAAAGTCACGGGAGGATGCCCTCAAGGAAGCTGCCTCTCTCCCCACCTATGGTGCTTAGTAATGGATGGTCTGCTAAGAAAACTTACAAAGGATGATTTCTACGTTCAGGCCTATGCAGATGACGGATTAGTTTTGATCTGTGGCAGATTCTTAACAACGTGTTGTGAAAGAATGCAACTTGCCTGCAGGATAATTGAAAACTGGTGCAAAGATGTAGGGCTCTCTGTTAATCCTTCCAAAACAGAATTGATGCTCTTTACAAAAAAGAGAAAAATCGAAGGTTTTCAAGCACCTAGGCTTTTTGGACAGCAGCTAACTCTAACTAATGAAGTGAAATATTTAGGCGTTATCTTTGATCCTCGTCTTAGTTGGAAAGCTCAGATAAATAAAATAGTAGAGAAAAGTATAATGACTTTCTGGCAGCTTAGACGTGCAGTAGGGAAATCCTGGGGACTCTCTCCAAAGATACTAAAATGGCTCTACACCGCCGTTATAAGACCAAGAATTCATTACGGATCTCTATTCTGGTGGCCCAAGGTTGATGTTAAAGAAACTATCAGGAAACTTGATAAAGTTCAGAGGTTGGCATGCAAGAGCATTACAGGGGCGATGAGGACCACTCCTACCGCGGCATTAGAAGCTCTGGCTGGACTACCCCCACTACAGGTATGGATTAAAGGAGAAGCAATTTCTTCCTTCTTAAGAGTTAGGGACTGTGGATGGTGGAAAGGAAGGGCTCTCATGTAGGTCATATGGCAATCGAGAGTTTGGCACATCGTGAAATTCCCTTTACAACGATACCTGTGATATTGATCAAACCTAAACTCAAGCTAAACAAGAGGTTTCAAATAGTTATCCCTTCTAGAGATAAATGGGAAAAGGGTGAGGTAAAATTTAATGCGGAGACTCTTGTGACATTCACTGATGGTTCACGAAATGATACAGGCTTATCTGGAGCAGGACTATACATAGAAAACTCAGGCTTTACCAAAAGTTTTTCTCTAGGTAAATTAACTACAGTGTTCCAAGCCGAAGTCTTTGCCATTTTGGAAGCGACTAGGCAGCCAGACTTAAAAAACCCAAAATATAAGTCTATAGCAATTTGCTCTGACAGCCAAGCTGCTCTAAAAGCTTTAGCTTCTCCTAATATCAATTCTTCTTTGGTATTAGAATGCTGGGAAGCTCTGGAACAGCTATCTGAACACTTAAAGGTCAAAGTGATATGGGTCCCTGGACACACTGGCATAGCTGGAAACGAAAAAGCCGACGAAGTTGCTAAAAAAGGGGCATCTACAGACTTCTGTGGGCCAGAGCCTGCAATAAATTGGACAAGAAGGCAGGCCAAATCCCATGTAAAAAGTTGGATTTGGAAGGAAACTAAAATCACATGGGAAAACAACACCGGATGTAGACAGTCAAAGATGATATTAGATAGAAGGAAATCTAGATGGCTTCTTGACTTGAGTAAGTCTAGTCTCAGACTTATAGTAGGAGTAATCACTGGGCACTGCAGGCTTAATAGGCATTTAGCCCTAATGAAGGTGACTGAGAGCCCAATATGTGCAATATGTGATGACAATGAGGAAGAAACAGCCTATCACTATTTGGCAACGTGTGAAGGGTTTGGAAGGCTCAGGTTTCAAATATTTGGAACTGGAACGCTTCTCGAAGAGGAAATGGAGTCTCTAAGATGGCAGGACATTCTTACTTTCATCCATCGCAGCAGGAGGTTCGACGAGGAGAAAGTAGTGGAAGTACAGTGATAGGTGGTTGACTTCGGGGTTGGTGAAAAGGACCCAATGGTGTGGTCTACTCACCAGGCTTGACCTCCCCACTCTTACTACTACTACTACTACTTAGTGCCTGGATAGAGGACCGTCGGGAATGAAACAAATCTATGTAACACTGTTCCAGACGAGCGAAGCGAGTCTGAAAGAGAGGATGAGTGGAGCGAATCCGGTGTGGCGTTGAAAAGTTTCGAGACACCCGGTACCCGATTTTGTTATAAATATGTTTTAACATTCGGTTATGTATATAATTATACGTAATTTTTATAACTTTTTAGTCAGAAAAAGTAAAATGTATGTACGAATAATAAAATAATTATAGAACGAAAAAATATTATTTAGATGAGTTAATATTTTTTGGAGTTCCATTGCGTGACTATATAATATAGCAGCTATATAAAAAAATAATAATACAAAAAACCTGGCATAATTAATAATTAACTTGTATAGTTATAAAACAAGAAACGCAATGAAAATATCTTAATTTTTATTCCTTTCCACATGTGTGTGGTCTTATCTACAACACTTATATTAAGATATAAAACTATAAGACAACGGCAATAAAAATTATATACGCATTTTTATATTTCTTTTATATTTTAATCCAGATCAGAATAACTGGATTTATGATAAAAAATATCAAAATAAAGTTAACTACCCCAAGGCCATTTTAGTTATTAATTGTTTTATATTTAAAGGTCCATTAACGATTATTTCAAACTATTTTTTAAAAGTAGTGGAAATGCAGGAATAATTTTTAATAAGAGTAGTCAGATGAATTTTCTTTTTAATTTACGTTTAGAAATCGAAGTAGGGAGCAAGGTTTGCCAAAATAGAGTTCCCCTGATCATAAATATATATTTTTTATTCCTAAAAAAATATAAGTAAATAATTTAAATAAAATCGGTTAAGTAAAAAATATTTCAGTAAAATTTTACTCTTTAAGAACAAACCTTAAAAATTTCCTGTTTTATGTCCTTGGATGTATCAGAATGTTACCTTTCCCTAGGAGAACCGTAATTTCCTATAAAAAGAATTATTTTTAAGTTATGATTTAAATTCTTATTGTAATCAACAATAACAGAAGCGATAATCGCGATCAATATTTTTTTTAATTTTATATTGAATAATACAACATCGATTATTGTAACAAGTATTAGGGTTAGCTTAGTTTCGTTGACTTGAGAGGCTGGTAACAATCCAGTGGTTGCACTCTGGTGTTGATGGATTTAGTATAAATAGATGTAGAATCATTAAACCTAACGAACCATATATTAAAGCTTCTTTTTCATCTACTTATTACAACTAATGTTTAGAAAAGATATGTTAAAAACATATCTTATACGAATATTTTAAATACAGATTAATAAAGTATTCACAAAATTATCTTAGATCTTTACTTTTAAACTTAAAGAAATAAACGCGCTATAACATAAAGATCATTCTACGAAATGAAAAATAAAGAAATGAAATAAAAGATCATAAAATGTTATCAACACAGAAAAGTGACTCTAATGTCCTGTCATAAATACAGTAAGACTTTAAAAATTATACTCAAAAACATGTTTAACAAAATATAATAACAAATAATTTTACACCTCTAACACATTTTACATAAATTCCGACCCATTATATCCTATTGAGACATAATATAACACATTTTTACCTCTAATCCTCTCATTTAGTTAAAATATTTTTATAACATTGACATTAATGTTCTTATTTTACATTCTAAAGACATTTAATGTTATACGAATGTAGAATAATGTTTTAATTGAGAACACTATTATATTTTTATAAAACTTTTAGATATTATTCTTTTATTAAAATATAAAAAATAATCGTTACATAAATTTAAAGTTTCCAAAAGAATGAAATTAATAAGGAATATTTTTATACGTAATAGTGCTATTACTCCGAATCTCCTTTATTGTTATATTCTTACATTTCTTCTAATCATGGATGGCATCATTTCATGCTGGATTATATTTAATAAAATTTTATTATCAACCATTTAAGTAAATTATTTTTAAGTTTGTTACTGTCGGACAATTTTTTTTATAATTTTTTAAAAATAATTTTCAAGTTTAACAAAATTAAAATTTATGATAATAGTTTTCGGTTTTCAGGTGTGCCTGCCTGATTAAAAATTATTGCAGGTGAATAATATATTTTCGAGTTTAGTTCCGATCCCTTTTCAATAAAGTAAATTTTTGTGGTTTAATTTGTGAACAAACAATACAAACCAGATATTAATATGAATAATACAAGTAAATTTTGTAAAATATATATATATATAATATATATATATATATATATATATATATATATATATATATTATTATATAATATATAATATATATTTATATATTTATATATATATATATATAATATATATATATATATATATATATATATATACTTAAAATATAATAATAAATTGAATGTTTATTATTTACCTAATACTACAACATATCATAATATTAGTATGAGCAACTATAATACTCAAATATTAGAAAATTTTAACTGCTTATGATTTGAACAGTAAAATTATACTCTTACTCAGAATTATCTGATTACCGATTTCATTGTGTGGGGTTTTATTCTCAATAAATTGTCATCGTAGGAGATACAAATATAATAATAGATGAAAAATTAATACTATTGGGTATAATAGTCAAGTATTGAGTAGTGTACTGTACACCAAGTGGGTGGCGTCACACAATAATTTTACATTAGTTCTACCTTATTGCAGTCTTCTGAGTATTGGATACCTCAGGGACAAATCCTTGGCCCTCTTCTATTATTTTTAATAATATTAGATTAATCGTTTTTTTTTTTTCATTCATTCTTTTTTCTGTCCTTTGTACTTAAAGTACTATTAGAATTAGGTTACTTTTAATTTGTTTGGTATAATTTATTATTCCTTTAAAAAGATTGTTATAAAATTGGCGGATTATAAAAGTGGCAGCGTATAATAATTTACACCCGAACAGACGATTATAACTACTATAGTAGTATATATTTGACCACTTTTAGGAAAAAAATAGCAGCTACTTTTTTTTACTTATTTATCAAATTTAAAAAAAAAATCTTTGTTATTTTATTGTTCAGAACACTAATTTGTTAAATATAGCCAATTTATTTATTTATTTATATTTGACCACTTTTAGGCATCTTTGTAAGATTTAGGCCCGTATTCAAAGACATCTTCCTAACATTTTCCTAACATTCTCCTTAAGGAACAAGGAGAAATTAATAAAACACCCAAGTCTCTCCACATATAATATTTATTGACAGAGCCAGCTTTCAACCTTTCGGTCATCATCAGTGCCGGCGAACGATGTATAAAGGTAGTAAGGAGTCACTTGTTAGCTTTGACAAATCGGACCGACAAATAGTCAATTTGTCAAAGCTATTTAGCTATTTGCAAATAGTCTATTTGACTATTTGCTTTGACAAATAGTCCGATTTGTCAAAGCTAACAAGTGACTCCTTACTACCTTTATACATCGTTCGCCGGCACTGATGATGACCGAAAGGTTGAAAGCTGGCTGTGTCAATAAATATTATATGTGGAGAGACTTGGGTTTTTATTAATACTGTATACTTCACTTGCGCTTCTTCTTTGTCTAACAAGTAGAAAGTTAGAAAAAGGTTAGGAGAATGTTAGGAAAATGTTAGGAAGATGTCTTTGAATACGGGCCTAAGTCAGAAAGCTTATTTAGAGGTCCAAGAGTAATAATGTATACTATACTATCGGCACCTAGTTTATATCTAATGTTAATTAACTTATGTTACTTTACAATTATGATTTAAGTATAATTAAACAACATAAATGGAAACCACATCTAAAATATTTATTTAATTTATATCGAATGCAATGTCGTGAAGAGTAATTCTCAAGACGTTAACGTTTAAAAGTTTAAACTTTATTTATTATTTTAAAGAATAAATAGAATAATGCAATTAGTCATAATTAGTATAATAATAACTAATTATAACTAAATTAGTCATAAAACATAATAACACCACGAGAGTGCAAAAAATAGAGATAAACGAAGTATAATATTTTTAACACCTACTCTACCCTTTAAATTAGTTAATGTATCGTAAAAAAATTGTTTTATTTTCAATTTAAATTAATGGAGTGAAAATAAAATGGAGAAATAAAAATATAAAATGAATCAATATTGGCTTTAGTGTGAGATTAGATGAGCTTGTAAAATTTCTTTGTAGGTGTAGGAGGGTTACAGATATAGTGTAAACTCAGATTTTCTTCTGGTTCCATTATAGCAAACAACCGAAAGTGTGTATAGAGTGAAAATTGTTCTGCTATTAATAGAGTGGGGCCGTCTCTTATCTGAGGGTAACAGAAACTCTTACTGCAAAACTATGACATGAATTTATGAGCTAATTTTCAACATCCCCTGTTCTTACTCTCTCCTATCTTTACACCACGTTTTATTCCCAACATCTCCTTCTCCTTTTTATTATTCAACTACATTATTAAAACCAAATAATAGTATAGAGAGGGCGTTTAATATTTCCACAGGGTCAAGCCCTAAAAAATATGTTTCACTTTATTGAAACCAAAGTTTTCATCACCCTTAAACTTGAGCACCCTTTTTAATGTTCTTCTTGCTGTTTATATTTTAAAACGACGGGATTCGGGTTAATTTATTCCACTCTATAAATTGTGTACTTTGAGTGTTCGACTAATCCTTGTTTTATATACATAAACTTGTAAGCATAATTTACTACTTAAACACTAAGTATTACAAAAGCATTAATAAAAAATAGCTGCTTAAATCCAAGCGATTGTTCTATTATTAGGTTATTTATCTTGTTAAACAACATTACATAAAAAGTTTAAAGCAAATATTTTGTAACAATAAGATAAAGTTTTATAAAATCGTGGGCTTCTTAGAATAATATTTTAAAAAGAGAAGTTGAAAATCTTCCGGTGAAGACGTTGACAAGGAAATTGAAGTTCTCACGTTTAGTTTCCTGTTTTCGACAGAGTGAAGTAGAATAGTTGTAGCAGTATCAGCAGCGGAAAGGCAATAAGCCAAGCAAACAGGCCACATCGGAACCCCGTGTCAGCCACCCCGGACTACAAAAGCTCAAATGGTATTTTCCCGATCATTTTGCGAGGATTGAGATATCTTCCCACCGATTTAGTCCTTTCAAAGGGTTTCCGATTCAAAATGTTGAAATCTTAACCACCCATATACTAGCATTCTCCTAGATAGTGAAAAGCTGAATCATTAAAAAGGTTATATTTACCGCAAGTTGAAGGAGCAATCGAAGAATCAGCTACCGTCGATACTTGCTGTTGGATATAAATATCCCTGGACCGGTTTCGGCATAACGCCATCATCAGCAGGCGGGGCAACACTCGAGCTCTCAACTAATAAAGTTAAATCAGTGATTAACTTCTAGTCTCAATGTGCACGACGAGCCCTCATCTTCAGAGGGCTCGTCGTGCTCATTGAGACTAGAAGTTAATCACTGATTTAACTTTTTAGTTGTGTTGCGTCTTTAGTTCCGATATTGGAATTGTGACTTAGTAGACGCCGATTGAGATTTTTGAACATACTTAATTAATAAATAAGAGATAACATAAAATCATGAGATAGTAAAGTTTGAGGACTCACCGCATTGAATAATACTTAAAATTTGAAGGTAGAGTCAAAATTTCACACGTCCTGGCCAGGAATAGACTTGAAATCGGTGTGTTCGGTGTGAGAGTGATCTAACGGAAAAACTAGACCAGAAAAATGTTATTCGTTACATTTTTCTTCTTCTTCCAAACTTCTGTTTAAGAGCAAACTTACGTAATGTCGACATATTATTTTTAGATATAAAAGCAAATAAAGAAAAGATAGACATATGTATGTTTACAGTATTAAATTGAGAACAAAAATAAATTTTAAGCCTGATTGAACCCTACATTTACCGCCCACCAAAATTTATAATGAATAAATTTTAACTAAATTAAAAACAAACTGGTAGAGATGTCTAAAAGAGAATATGACTTAAAGTTCAAAACAATGAGATTCTGAAAAAGTTTTGGAAAATAAAAAAGTTTCCTTCAAAAGAAATTCTTAACCAAATGCTCCTATGGCAAAGAGTGAACAAAAATTTTACCAAAAATTGTATAAAATAAAATTAAAAGAGATCTTACAAAAAATTAAATTAAATTAAATCTTTGAAAATTTAGTCGGACTTAGGCACCAAAATCATTTTGACTAATGGACGCCGGTAAGTACCACACTTAGTACGAATAGTGGCCACTCTGACAACACCATCTTTGCCAGGGTGTAAACTCTGAACTACACCTATAGGCCAAGTAAGAGGAGCAGTACGTGGTTCAATTAGCAAAACTAAATCCCCTACAGCTAGTTTAGACATATTTTCTGTCCATTTACTTCTCTCTTGAAGAGTGTGTAAATATTCTGAGGACCATTGTCTCCAAAATGTTTGAGTTATTTGCTGCAAGAGTTGCCACTTAGATAGTCGATTATAAGGTGTGTCTACAAAGTCATGTTGAGGAAGTGAAACCATTGAATCACCAACCAGAAAGTGACCTGGTGTTAAGCAACTATTTTCTGTAGGGTCACTAGACAAAGGACATAGAGGTCTTGAGTTTAAGACAGCTTCTATTTTACATAGGATGGTACTTAATTCTTCAAAAGTAAAAGTTTGATTTCCCATAATACGGCGTAAATGATGCTTGGTGGACTTTACACCCGCTTCGCTCATTCCATTGAAATGAGGAGCGCTAGGACAATTGAATTTCCAATTAAACTTATATTGAAGATTATTGTTATATTTAAACTCATTAAGGGTTTTTTGAGTTTCCTCATCTCTCAAAAATTGGTACAGCTCTTTAAGATGTCGAGCAGCACCACCAAAGTTGGTACCACAGTCACTTACTATTTCTATACAAGCGCCACGTCTAGAAATAAATCTTTCTAGACATGCAAGAAACGCATCGGTCGACAAATCAGAAACAAGTTCTAAATGAACTGCCCTAGTACTCATACACACAAAAATGCAAAAATAAGATTTTATCAATTTAGGAATTACGCCTCTTATGTTCCTTAACTAAGATAGGACCTCCAAAGTCACACCCTACTTTAAGAAAGGGTTTCGAGGGTTGTACCCGAGCAGCTGGTAAATTTGACATATAAGGTTGAAGAGGTGAAGAAGAAAATTTAAAACAAGTTAAACATTCCCTAATTCTTTTTCTAATTACTGTTCGGGCAGAAAGTATCCAAAAACGTTGAGAGAGAATAGACTGTAAAGTTCTAGGACCTATATGCAGATAGCAATGGTGATAATAATCTATAATGAGTTTTGTTAAATGACAAGTTTTAGGAAGCAGTATCGGATGTTTAGACTCAAGAGGAAGTAAGGAATTTTGAATCCTTCCGCCCACCCTGAGAATCCCACACTTATCGATAAACGGAGCTAATTTTTTGATAGAAACATTGTAATTACTACTATAAGATTTTAAAGCTCTAATTCTTGGAAAAAATATTTTCTTGATATATCTTTATTAATTGAATAAGTGCGCCATCTAACTCACATATTTAACAGATCTATCAGATATTAATTTAGAGGATTCACCATGAATACAGTTTTACAATTTGAAAAAAAACGTAAAATAAATGCAAAACTCTTTTGTAATTTATAAAGAGAAGAAAATCTGTAGGTCCAATCAATAAATTGGTTAGGAGTAGAAGATAATAAAATAACCTTTACAGGTTTAACTTCAGGAATGTCTTTTATGACTTCATAATTAGAAACAGGCCACTCATTAAAAGGAGAAATAAGAAAACTAGGACCTGTCCACCATAAAGGATGAGATAATAAACTATCAGGTAGAACACCTTTAGAACAACAATCAGCTGGATTCAGCTCTGTACGAATATGAGACCAGTTACAATAAGATGTTAGATTTAAAATTTTAACTACTCTATGACCCACAAAAGTTTTAAGTAAATGAGGTGGGTTTGTAACCAAGTTAAAACAATAGTACTATCAGTAAATAAATTAATTTTATCAATATTGAGCTTATCACGTAGAGGTTTAATAGACTTCAATGTATCAGCTAACAACACAGCCCCACATAACTCTAGACGAGGTATGGTTAGTAATTTTAAAGGAGCAACTTTAGTCTTTGATTTAATTAAACTGATTTTAACATCTACAGAATCTTCACATCTGAGATATATAACACAACCGTAACCCTTTTTTGAGGCATCGCAAAACCCAACAATGCTACATTTATATGAATTAGGACTTAACATAAATCTTGGTATTCGAAGTGAGGACACTAATGGCAATTGTTCAATAACATTTTGCCAAACAAAAACATCTTCAGAGGGCAAGTGTTCATCCCAATTACACTTGGATAACCATAAATTTTGAATTAAATGTTTTAAAAGAAAAATAATAGGAGATAGCCAACCAAGAGGATCGTAAATACTAGCTACCATCGACAGAAGTCCTCTCTTAGTAAAGTTAATGTTAGAAATATTAATCTTAAAAGAAAAATGATCAGAGGTAGGGTCCCACTGGATACCTAAAATTTTTAATGAGCTTTTATTTTCATCAGAAAAGGATACAGGAGCAAGCTTCTCAGACTCAGGAATATTTTCTAATAATTTAGGATCATTGCTCATCCATTTTCTTAAAGAAAAACCACCGAGTTTAAGAAGTTGAATTAATTGAGACTTTAATTCCAAAGCTTGATCTAATGAAGAGGTTCCTGTGATGATATCATCCATCAGGATGTCATTAATGACAGCACTAGATGCTAAGGGAAAGCTAGAACCTTCGTCATAAACTAGTTGACGAAGAGCTCTCATAGCCAGATATGGACTAGGAGTTACTCCAAAGGTTACTGTTTTTAATTCATATTCTCTTAACTGTTCTTCAGGGTTGTCACGCCAAAGTATATGTAAATATTTTCTATGACTAGGATCTATAATGACTTGTAAAAACATCTGTTTAATATCAGCACACAGGGTAAACTCATGAGTCCTAAATGATGATATTATGTGTGTGATATCCCGTTGAAGTTTAGGACCTTTATATAAACATTGATTAAGAGATTGATAAGGAGGAGTACAAGCTGAGGCGTCAAAAACTATACGAACTTTAGTCGTAGCACTGTGTTCTCTTACTACACAGTGATGCGGTATAATATAAGAACCAGGGGAACTAGCTACTTCCATATAATCATTATTGATAAAATTCAAGTATACTAGCAGCATAATCAGATTTTAAATTCGGATTTTTCGACAGTCTAGACTCTAAGCTTCGAAACCTATTCAAGGCAGTGCGATAAGAATCGCCAAAACAAGGAATTTCACTCTTAAACGGGAGCTGAACAACATATTTTCCTTCAGAAGTCCTATAATGAGTATTAACAAAATGTTGCTCACATTTAATTTCTTCAGGATCTGTGAGTGAATTTAAATCATAATCAGAGGGGAGGGGCTCTTCCACCTCCCAAAATTTAGTTGAAACTGAATCTAAAGATTTAGAACAAAATAAAGAAACTGAAGGCTCCTTCTTATTTATATTCTCCGGTATTTTACCCATCACTAACCAGCCAAAAATAGATAAACATATAGAAGGTTCTCCCGCCAAAATTTCCATGTTTTCAGAGGGAAATATGTGAGGCCAAAGGTCCATTCCAAGTAAAAAGTCAATAGGACCCGGTTCGGCAAAATGAGGATCAGCTAAAAATTTATTTGATAATTTAGAGACCACTGAATGAGGTAGAGGAGATGAAGGTAGATCAGACGATATTTTTGATAAAACAACCGCTTGAGCCTTAAGAGAAGGTTGAGATGGTAATCTAGAATGAATATAACAAGATACTAAACCACGATTAGAGGGTACTGAACATTCACCTAATCCTTCAACAGACACATTATACTTCTGACGAGGTAAGTTTAAACGATTGACACACGACTCTGAAATAAAACTTAACATACTTCCATTATCCACAACTAAGCGGATAGGTTGTAATGATCCTGAGATATCTTTAATTAAAACTAAAGCTGTAGCTAATAAAATATTAGGAGGTTGAGGACTATGAACTTTAAAAGAACTAACAGTAGCTTCAGGTACTTGAAAACTTGACAAAGATAAGGAATTATTATTATTATTTTTATTAGAAGTCGAATCATTATTACTACTAGCACAAGGTATTGCTTGAGGACTTAGATCAGTGCTAACATAACTTTGAACTTTAGATGGAGTTTGAGGAGGATTAGGAGCCTCGAGATGTAATAAAGTGTGATGTTTACGTAAACATCGGGAACATCTATGTTTAGACCCACACTTCTCAATTAAATGAGTTCCAAAACAATTAAAACATCTTTTTGAATTTTTAACAAAAGTATGCCTTTCAGACGGAGTCAATTTTAAGAAATTAGTGCATTGAGTTAATCTATGAGATAATTTACATTGAGGGCAAACTAAATTATTGCCACTAGCATCAGGTTGATCTTTGGTCGTCATAAAAACTTTACGGGAAGTTGATTTTTGAGAGGTTTTTTGAGAATCATCTTTATCAGAATTAGAGAGTTCCAGAATTCTACATTGTTTTTTAACAAATTGAATTAATTTATCAAGAGTAGGAAATTCTTCATTAGGATATTCAGCCTCAAACATATTCCTAGTCTTAGCGTCTAAGGATCTTAAAGCTAAGGACACTAAGATAAAATCAGATAAATCAGTAATAGCCATATTCTTGAGAGCGGCAGAGCTCTCATGAAATTCTTCTAGAAAGGACTGTAAACTAGATAGAGATTGATAACCTTGAATTTTAAACTTTAAAATTTTTGA
Organism: Microvelia longipes; assembly: GCA_018340805.1. NCBI lineage: Eukaryota > Metazoa > Arthropoda > Insecta > Hemiptera > Veliidae > Microvelia > Microvelia longipes. The sequence continues at coordinate 31,340,726 of JACMZG010001911.1, read as the reverse complement.
TAAATATTCATTGGCTAAAATTCTTTTATTATCAAAACGATCAATTAAAGCATTCCATGCTAAATCATAATTGGCTCCAATAAATGTTATCGGTTTAATAACACTCAGGGCTGGACCAGATAGAGATTCCTTTAAATAATGAAATTTATCAATACTAGGAATAATTGCTTTGCGATGAACAAGAGAATTAAACGTTTCATAAAAGTGAGGCCAATCAGATAGAGTTTTACCATCAAACTTTGGTAATGGAATTTTAGGAAGCCCCGGAGTACTATTAGCTTCAGCACGGATAGATGCATTAACAGTAGTATTAAATGGATCACCAACTCCTGGTGAAGAAGGAACTGATTTGGGTTCTATAGAAATATTTAACTTATGAGCAATAGCTAATGTTTTATAATATAAGTCTTCTATAAGAGTAGCAGAAGCAACATCACTATTATATTCCTCAGACTCTTGTTTGTTTAATTTAACAACATAATCTCTAATTTTATCTTGAGCCTCTTCATAACTATCGAAGTACTCACTTATTTTAGATAATCTTGACGAAAACATTGACACATTATCAGCATCAGTAACAGCTGATTCAGCTGCATTATGAAGAGTAGTAAACTTTCTGATAAGATCTTTAATTGTTAATCTTGTAGATGTTAAAGACATATCTAACTTATCTAAATCCCTTTGTGATAATTTAGCCATAATAGAAATTTGGAGAAGGAAATACAAAAAGAAAATCTAACACGAACCCCAAGTTCAACCAACAACGAATTGATAAGATTATCAAAACAAAAACAAATGAATCTATAAGGTTAATTATAGCACCAACACAGAACCGAATAAGACGAAAATAAATTACTTCGTTAATCTTTTGGAAATAAAAGAGATTTACCATAAAAAAATAAGGTAAAAACCAAAACAAAACAATATAATATGAGTGATCAATAAAAAAATCGAAGTGATAAAACTTAATGATCGATCTAAGAGTTTTCTAAATATATCGATATATAACAGTATCGATATATGGACACGAAATTTAAAACTACTTTCCGAAAACAAATTTGACAACAAAATTGACCAAAGTTCAAATTTAAATATAGTTTTTTTTTATTAAAATGCGCAATTAATATAAATGCACCAACACAATGACCTTGATAATACACCCAAGGAAAATTAACGTACTTATACAGAAAATTAAAATATTTCGAAACGAAATTTATTTTTTGAACAAAGTAGGCGGAAATGCCGGGTTCAACCAGAAAATCGGGCTCGAATGGACCATTAATATGTTGCGTCTTTAGTTCCGATATTGGAATTGTGACTTAGTAGACGCCGATTGAGATTTTTGAACATACATAATAAATAAATAAGAGATAACATAAAATCATGAGATAGTAAAGTTTGAGGACTCACCGCATTGAATAATACTTAAAATTTGAAGGTAGAGTCAAAATTTCACACGTCCTGGCCAGGAATAGACTTGAAATCGGTGTGTTCGGTGTGAGAGAGTGTTCTAACGGAAAAACTAGACTAAAAAATGTTATTCGTTACATTTTTCTTCTTCTTCCAAACTTCTGTTTAAGAGCAAACTTACGTAATGTCGACATATTATTTTTAGATATAAAAGCAAATAAAGAAAAGATAGACATATGTATGTTTACAGTATTAAATTGAGAACAAAAATAAATTTTAAGCCTGATTGAACCCTACAAGTTGAGAGCTCGAGTGTTGCCCCGCCTGCTGATGATGGCGTTATGCCGAAACCGGTCCAGGGATATTTATATCCAACAGCAAGTATCGACGGTAGCTGATTCTTCAAAAGCTGAATCTTCAGCCGATTGGCACTTAAGGCAAATGCCTTAAGTGTATCATCTATCTTTTGTAGGTGATTGTTAAAATTAAAACCATTTAAGATATCTACCATCATACTTAAGGATCGGCAGTTAAGGCTCAGAATACATCTTGACCGTCTAGAGTCAGGATTTGCTATCATCTTAGCCTGTCACTATTCTAGGGAATTCTGGCATCTGGGTTGGCAACCACTCCCTAAAGCCGTTCTCTTTAAAACCTTTGAAAAGTTCGAGTGCATTTGGCTGAGAGTAGAAATTAAAAATATCTTATTTTATTATAAAAGTACAATGAAACATATACGACTAAAGATTATAATCATAATAATAAACGCGATTATCTAATTATTGTTAATGGTAGTAATGGAATCGGCAATTTATATATTTAAATCTACACTATGAGTTGGTATACACTTTGGTATGAGAGTGTATTGTGTTTGGTCAATTATAGAATCCATGATAATATTTCCTATAGTGGAAACAAAACATCGGAAATTTTGTTCATATTAATAATCAATATTCTAATCCGATTATGAATTTATAAAATAAAGTTTTGTTCAAAATTAATTTTAAAAAAGAAAATCTTACAACATTTATTGATAGAATTAAAATAGAAGCTTTTTACATACCAATTCTTAAAGTATATATATGAAGCAGTTAGAGAACATTGACCAAGTCCAGTATTTACTAAAATATTTTATGTCAGACTGGTTGTCTACTATTTTCATTGTAAATTATATAAATATAAAGTATGGAATACATATTTGGTGTGGCAGATCAGAAAAGAAATGGAACATAATTCCTCAGGTATAATCTAGAAAACATTCAGTTTATGAGGCTTTACGGATGAATTGTTGTTACGTGAATTAAAATATTTTTCTTTTCAAAGAAAAAATATGAAGGACTAAAGATCATGATGGTTGCATAAAGGAAGTAATCTTCAGCAGGAGAATACCATAGGACCGGTATGTTCTCCTTGAAGCCACCTCATACTTACTCATATAAAACAATTAATAAAGAAGAAGTAAACTTGCAAAAGGAAAAGAGAAACTAAAAAAGGTTTAAGATGGAGACCACCCAAGTAGAATGGCATACATTACCCCTTCACTTGATTCTCCTTGTTCTCGTCCGGAGAGAATCAACGACTTTTTTGCCGATCAGTCCGTGGGACAGCGCCCACCGTCCTCACAAGATAAATCCATAAATCTAATCCTATTAAAGGATATACTCAACAAAAAAAACTTGACATAACTTCTGTTAATATAAAACTTCTTCATCCCTCCTCTCTTCATCTCGAATTTGTAAAAGGGTGCGGTCCAAGAGTTTATACGATATGTGAATGAAATCTGAACCATCCCCATTAATGTAAGGTTAAAATACCTGAATGAAACCTTATGAGGCCTTAGGGCTAAAAATAGTTGGCTTCGAAGAATTTCATTGATTTTTTCTTTAAAATCTTAAACCTAATCTCTTAACTAATTTGGGATGGTAAAAATAATAACATTTTTTAACTGACAACCGAAAATTGGTTGTCAAAATTGATGAATTCTGAAGAGTAATGTAGTCTACAAGGCTCTCTAAACGCATTATAAACAGCCCTTATGATGTGTATTTTATTATTGGTTTTGACTATTAAAAATCAACACACAACCAAATAACATTAAAAGTTTGGCGTAATCACACCTTAAGCGCAATGATTCTGAAAACTTAATGATAATTTTATAATATTTAGTTTCAATATACTAATAATTTAATTCTTGTAATGAACCCAAGTTTTACTCTGTGAAGTGGAGGCATTATTAGAGATAAGGGCAATATAGAATAAACACAATTGGTGCTTGTATGTTGCATGTTATGGTATCTAGTCTTACAGATCCCCCAAAGGTGTCCCCCAAGTTTTAAGCAAGACTTTGGATACTTTACTCAACATAATTGTGTGTAGGACTCCCAGGAAATGTTACCAGCAAAATGCAATTCTGGATCTGGGAACTGTTCCATCCTTCGACGTTCTTCATTATTAATGGCTGGACATAATGCCATGTCCCACTCTGTTTCGTTACGACTAACTCATCAGAGCACCGACAGAGCCTGAGCTCACTCTGCCCTCCACTTGATAATACGAAGAATATAATGTGAAAAATTAATTAGAGACAAGCGGAGCTTTCTTACAGCCATCACGCTTGGAAATTAAGATATATATCATTTGATACTACCGAATTTTTTAAAACATATTCTTTGGAATCTTCAGAGTAGTTTAGGCTCTATTGGCACCCTGATGAGGTAGACGAAACCAAACAGAGTGGGACACTACATTGTGACGACCCACTAATGATCAATACCGAATGATGGATCAATTCCGAAGAATATGTTCAGCAAAACTCGGCAGTACTAAATGATATATATCTTGCTTGCCAACCATGATAGCGGTAAGAAAGCACGGCTCGTCTATAGTAAATTCTTCTTCTTTTAATTAAGAAGAATTAAATAATTAGAAGAAGAATTAAAATTAAATTAAATTAAATAATTAAGAAGAATTAAAATTAAATTATATTCTTTGGATTTTTAAATTAAAGCCAGAGTGAGTTTAGGCTCTGTCGGTGCCCTGATGTGTTAGACGTATACGTAACTGAGTTGGACATGACATTATGAAGACCCATCAATGATCAATGGCGAATGATGGAACAGTTCCCAGATGTAGCATTGCATTTTGCTTGTGACATTTCCTAGGTGTCTCACACACATTTATGTTGAGTAAAGTATCCAAAGACTTGCTTACAACTTGGGAGACATCTACAGTGATCTGAAAGACAAGATACCATAACATGCAACATACAAGCACCCATTGTGTTTATTTCTATTTTGCCCTCATTTCTTGCACACTTATATTGAATCAACTATTCATGTTATGAAAACCTCGGTGGTATCAAATCATATATGCTTGGATACTTGATATGCATCAAGAATCGCTGAAGACAAAAACCTTCATGACATTAAACCCGGAAGAGAAGGCAGTTTAATAATACTTATTATACCAAAGATATCTCTTGGTAGACAACTATAAGACAACTTTGGACTTCCCAAAGAACAAAATAACTTGATCTTAAGACTTAAGAGTTAATGAAACAAATTAAGAGTTAACTTGCTTTAAACATTAAAAACCAACAACTATATAAAATTAAAAAAATAAAGAAGTTCAAGAATGTTTAAACAGTTTTAAATTTCATCCGTTTTTTAAAGAAATGGAATAATTTCTCTTTTTTGTTTCCCTGTGTGGTCTTCATAAACAGAATGCACCTGTCAGGTTAATAAGGACGTAGCAGGATCACTTACACGTACAGTCACATAACTCCCTGCCATATCACTTACACACTTTTACACTTATGTAAATTTTAACCATCATACAAAACTGAGAAAATAACAAAACAACTTTTATACATCATTTATCATTTTAATATTATTATAAAAAGCAGATTTTTTTAGTTTTATCTAACTAAAGTTATCTAAAATAAATGCAAAATATAAAAAATATTTAAGAAAATTTATTATTACATTTTAATATTGATATAATCATTGTTAATCGTTCAATAAATAATAGCGTTTTTTTACATATTTGTTAATGAACTAACAGTCAAGACGGTCAGGATATAAATATTACATTATTATATCTTATGTTCATTATTATTACGTAAAGAATTTTAAATTCTTAATTAACTAATAATTATTATTTAAAAAGAAATTATTTATTTAAAGTGTATTTTAGGTGTAAATAAGCATTAAAAGAAATCGAATGATCGATGATGTTTGCTCTATGAAAAATATGTACCATCGAAAAATGTGCTAATTTTTATCTCATATATTGCAGTAGTTCATATTTTGTGGTACAGCAATGTTTAATAAATTTGACGTTTGAAAAATGAATCAATCGTTTTTAAATTTGATTCGAATGATTGCATAAATAAATTCTATATTTGTTGTCAACTTTTTTACTTTTGCTTATTTATAACGTAGGTATATGAGAAAAGTATTGTTTTTGCAAAAAAAACCGAAACCGGGATGTAACCGGAATCATCCGTTTCAGATGTTTTTAAAACCTCCTGAGTGGTTTTCACAAAGTTGTCTGTCTGTATGTGTGTGTGTGTCTGTCATTATCCTTGCTCCTAGTGTGTTTATGCTAGAGAGATAAAACTTTGTAGAAAAATCAATTGACCGCTATAGTTGTGTTATTCGGTCATTTTTTTAATAACTTCATTGGATGGGAGTTTTGCCTTTTAATAAAGCAAGTTAAACCCCAACCTGCGGATGCTGGTGAGATTAATAGCAGAAAACCCACACCGTCTACCGAAACGGCTAAAACTAGCATGTGATAACCCATAAATTTAGTACTCACCTCTGGTTGAGTTGCGGCGATTTTTAGAGCGCTGCGATTGGCAAAACTTGGAACCAAGGCGGAAAGCGGTGGTACTCAGCGGCGATACTATAGCGGGGGTGGCTCGCAAAAGCCAGAGAGCGGAGGCAGGCCCTCCTGCGCCTTCCATGACGCATGCGTCACGTGATCGCCTTCGTCATTACTCGCGCAGGCGCAAACCAGCGAGCTAGTTTTGAAACTCTCAACGGGGTCACGTGAGAGTCCGCCACTAGCCTAGCGTAGGCCCCAAATTCTTGGCCACAAACCAGTTTCAAGCCAAAACCGGCAAAACGGTATGCGGGTCCCACCAAAAATTCACCATTCATTAACCCGCAATAATGGCTCAGCATTTTTTTTTTTAATAATTACCTTTACTTAATAAATAAGTGTACTGTTTCGTTTTAATACGACAAATATATTCATGATTTTTGTTCGATCATAAAAGTTAAGCAGCATTGAGCGCGGTCAGTGCTGTATGGGTGACCGCTGACAATGACACGGATGCATTTACTATCTGAAGACGAGCGACTTGAGTCCGAAGACATGCTGCAGTATAAATTTGGCTAATTGTATTTTGAGGACGAGCGATGCGAGTCCGAAGCAGGGAGGATGAGCGTAGCGAATCCGATGTGATGAGTAAAAGTTCCGAGGTAACCCGTACCCGATTTTTAATTTTTGTATTAGAACCAGCCGTAAGTTTTCTTTGGATCATTTGGAAGATTTTTTTTAATTCCTAAAGACATTACTTTATTTATTTATTTATTTTACAATACAACGTATTAAAAAAAATTAATTAGACTTACAAAAAACAGAATTGTGAACTCCTCACAAAAAGACTAGAGTCTTGCACTGTGAGGAGGAGTACTTTCTGAATAATATTAACCCTTTGTCTTTTGCTAAACTATATTTTAAATATGAGCCCTGTGAATATAAACATTTGAGAATATGTTCTCTTTACCCAATTTACTGTGCGTTTTATCTAATTGTAATCTCTCTTTTTTTGTTACAGGAAGAAGTGAGTTGACAAATCACCTATAAATATCTATCATAATTTGTGAGATTTTTTTATATAATATTCACGATTAATAAAATATTATTTACATGGCCGTTTGTTAGCATAAAATGATGAGAAAAGACGTTTGATAGCGAATAATATACCTTTTTTGATATTTTGAGCCAAGATTTGTTTGCTTTAAATTATCTTTAACGTCATCAAGAAACTGTCTGTCTTAGGTTTAAGAAAATGAAGCGGCATCTTTTGACTTTAAAAGTTAAAAAGGAAATGGAGTGTTGCGTTTTAAAGTTTAATTGTTTGTAATGTTAATTAATGGTTTGAGCTTTAAAGAGCTGCTTTTACTGACTTAAAACGAGTATCTCTCCTTTAGCTTCAACCTTACGTTGCAGAGAGAGAGAGAAGATGCTTCTAAAGCCAAATATTTGACTTACTTAAACGAGTAGGGTTTTCTCAAGTTCCTTACAAGGAGTATCTTGGCATCTTAAGACTAATAGCTACTACAATTAGAAAGGAAGGGGCTGTCGATGTTAACCTTGTTGATGAATGGTTACTTCCTCTGCTATCAGTTCTTAGAGGGGTTTCGGCATAATTCATCAACTTGCACTTAAACTGCTGAATGAGCTAACACTATATTTGTAATATTCAATCTTACTATGAACTTAAAGTTGTAAATACGTCATCAAAAAAGGTATTTTAACCCTCATTACCATTTTGACTGGAGTAAACTTATAAGAAAATGCCGATGACGTAACAAAATGCTATCGTATTATGTCTTCATGATACATTATGTATTATGTCTTTATAATACATTATTTATTATGTCTTTATGTTGCACAAGGGTATCATTTCGACTATACTAAATTAGTTAAGTAGTACAATGTTATAAGAAAGAAACACAAAAAAGTAAGTAAAAGTCCCTTCGTAAAGTAATTTCCTTAAAGCACCCTTGAAGTCTATTTGTGCCTTCAAAAAATTGTATGACGTCATAAAAATTATTTTCCGGATAGCGCAACCACAATAGACTGATTTTTGTACAAAGTTTCAACTCTAACACACACTGGAAGCTACGATGATAACAGACACAAACACATACAGACTGTGAAAACCCCATAGGAGGCCTTCAAAACACCTGAAACAGATAATTAAGGTGACATCCTGGTTTCAGATTTTTTTCCGAACGCAGTACTTTTCCTATATACCTACGGTATAAATGAGGAAATGTAAAAATAAACTTCAAAAAGTTCCTGTTTACTAGGTCTGGGCGCAAACTGAATCGTGCCTTTCAGTATCATAGTATCATTGAATAAGTATTGTTACACGGCATGTTAATTAGTAATTTGTTTCGTTAATATATATAAAACCCATTTAGGTTGTTCCCGCATAATAGATTAAGGCGCAAATGAAATTTAATTTTATCCTACATCTTAAAAAAATACTTTACACGTATCCGGGTAAAGTTTTTTTTCTTTAATGTAAGACCCCGTACATTTTATCCGGGGACGTTTTGTCAGGGTACATTTTTTATACTAGATCCAAAATACTATTAAAAGTGCCACGTTTCATATCATTATCAGCATTAGTTTAATTGTCATCAAATAACAAGTATATGGTTTTTTAAAAAACTGTTAAAAATCTAAAATATTATCCATTTGAGTTGAAATTTCTCACTAGTATATCCTTTTATGTAAAAACGGCTAATTTATCGACGGGTTTTGACGAATCAACAGTGTTGAGCAGCATCAAGCGAGTCTGTACCTGTATAGGTACATTTTTTTTTTTTAGGTACATTTTTTAGGTAATCGCTGGGGATAAAACAGATTGTTTCACTGTCTGTGTACGAGTGAAAAGAGTCCGAAAATGTTCTGCAATACAAGCAAGACGATATTCATATTCTAAGGACAAGAGCAGCATGTCCAAAATATTGAGTATAAATAGTGAATCCGATATGCTGAGGAGAAGTCCTGAAGTTTCCCTAACTGAATTTGTTAATAATTGAATTTAAAATTAAAGCAATTTAAAATTGAATTAAAGGAAATATAAGACACCATGTTGAACCAAAATTTATTTAAGAGAGAATTATTATTCACTTATTAGGTTTGTTAGTTTCCATTGTGTCCCTCCATCATTGTCTACACGGTATCCATCATTCAAAATAATACATCTTTCCCGAGATTAAATTATGTAAATTATCTGATTATTACTTAATTATATTGTTTTATTTATTCAAATTTTTAAATAATGTCTTTTGGAATAAATTTCAAAAGGTTTTTTGTGTTCCTAAAATTATAATGACTCTTTAATTAAAAATAATTTTTATTCATGACAATCAATTATTAAGAAATCACTTCATCGCTAGACTTACATTCTTGAAAAAGCTATTAATTACTTGTGAATGCTAAGTGTCAAAACTAAGGTGTTAATTTGTTGTTAATATGTATTAACTTTATTTACTACGGTAATAAAAGTTTAACACTTGATTGATGCACAGAGCCGCGTGAAGCATCGCGAAGTCCGGTGAAGTTAATGTTGTATTAAAGATTTATGATGTTTCTTTTATAATTAGTATACAAAACAAAACTTAAATTATATTTCTTTTAGTCCAACTTTGCTTTTAGAGATTTTTTTTCTAAAGCGCGTTTATAGACTCAATAGCACTTGTTGGGTTACAACTCATTAAATAATAAAACATTTAAAAACAATCGGGTACGAGGTACATCGGAACTTTTCCTCACCTCATCGGATTCGATACACCACACGGACTCGCTTTGCTCGTTCTCAGACAGTAATAGTTATTTAAACGGCATGGAAAAGAAGTAAGTTTTACAGCTCAAGTCAAATTTTTCACATAAGGCGAAGCCGCTGGTGAAAACTTCATTATCACCCGAGGTAGTATGGCCGAGGGAGGTTAGCATGTTAGCTCCCGAACTTTGCTGATGGAGATAACTAAAATTGACTCCCGAGGCCTAGACGAGGATAATACGAGAACTGAAATTCTTCGATCCCTCTCGTGTATTAAATTTTACATACGACTTAGATAATAAGTGAAACGCATTTCTATTAATTTTTAAAATTTGTTGATGATGGGAATGAGAAGTTAAATTTGAAGTTAAAATTGAAATAACGTATGTAGGTAGGGGGTTTTCATTTTTTTGTACACATTCTCTTTTTCATTGGTTACATTATTTAGAATTTGTTCTGTAACTTTGATTTATTCGGAATAGATGACTCTATTTACGTCCCTAGAGACGTAAATATGCGTTTTACGCCCCTAGGGACGTAAATAAATGTTTTACGTCACTAGGGACGTAAATATGTGTTTTACGTCCCTATAGGGACGTAAAACACGTTTACGGGGCCAGGTCGCCACATATGAAAACCTTTGACAATTTGCTTTATTTCCAGTCTTTACCCATCCAGGTACTGACCTTGCTCGATGCTGCTTAACTTTTATGATCCAAAAAACCCCTGCCGTATTGACACGAAACTTAGTATAATTATTTATTACGTAAAGGGATACATTTGTACGAAATTTCATTTCAATTAGATTATTTTTCGAATTTTTACGTTTTGTTTTAAAAACCCAATGCAAGGCAACTAATGCTGATAATGAAATAAAACTCAGCACATACATTGGTCTTATAAATATGACAACTTGCTAAATTTTAAATCGATCGAAAAAATTTTCCGAAAAAAATTGGAAGTTTATCCAGTAAACTTCCAATCGGCCATAATTGCCGATTAATTGCGTTATAATAAATTAATTTATGGATAGCACAACTTGAACTACAAATTAATTTTTGTACTATATTTCATTTCTCAAGCATTAATTATTACACTGGAAGCTACGGTGATAAAAGACAACTTTGAAAAAACCACTCAGAGGGTCTTAAAAACACCTGAAACGGATGATTCAGGCATAGAAATAAAATATATATGCTTGCTTTGCTTTCTTGCTTACCAATTTAGTGTTTGCTCATGTTTTCTTTGTATGCTCCGTAGTCGTTGCAGTAACACATTTATTTCTTTGTCACATTTTTTTTCTATAACAGTTTTTATTCGCTCAATTTCTTATATTTTTTGTCTAAATTATTATTTTTTTAAATAAATAAATAAATGCTATAGGTAGCTCAAGAGCTCAAATTTGCTTAATCAGTTCTGCTCAACATATTGGACAGTCTTACAAGGCTCAATTTATGCCAATTTTCATTTTTTTAGCAAATTCCTTTGAAATTAGGGAAAATTCACAAACAAAGCATAAACCAATAGCCTGACCAAAAAACTGAATTGTTAACCGAGAAAGCAAAGGTTCCATAGTAAATTCGCCTCCGGAACCAAGATTTGAACCCGGACCCCTAGGTTAAAGTACTCAACTCTGAATTAGAAGCAGTCTACTCAGAGTCCCAATAAACATTGAAAGCGACACCCTGCTTGACATAATGCTTACCTACTTTATTTAGCACACTTTATTAGCAACTTGTCCGTATGTGTATGTATAAAATATAAACGTATAATTTACGAACTTTTATACAAAAATCTCGTAAACATGTTATTTGAAACGAAAATCGGGTACGGGGTTCTTTTCCTTATCACACCGAATTCGCTACGCTCATTCTCCCTTCTTTAGACCCGCTTCGCAGTCCTCAGAAGTTTAATTCATCCGCTTTATTCTCAGCGGTCACCCATACAGCACTCACCACGCTAACTGATGCTTAGCTTTTATGATCCGACTAAAATCATGGATATACTTGTCGTTTTGGAAACAAAACTTGTATCTGTATCGAATTTTCAACTCAATTAAATTTTTCCGATTTTTAACAATTTTTTAATAAACGTACAAAAGTCCTTTGATAAAAATTACTGATGGTGAGATGAAGCTTGGCCATCTATATTATATATATATATATTATATATATATATATATATATATATATATATATATATATTATTATAATATAATTATATATATATATATGGGTACATGCGTGCCAAATCTCAATCCTATCGCATAATTTTTCCGCGTTTTATGATTTTTCGAAATTTTTATCATAAAAAATATATTCTGAATAGCACAACTACAGCGGTAGACTGATTTTTGTACAAAGTTTCAAGTCTTTGTACACAAAATTAGTATATTTAAGCTAGAGATGTGAGCTACTATGATAGCACACACACACAGATACTGACAGACAACTTTGTGAAAACCACTCATTAGGCCTTTATAAACACGGACATCCCGGTGAAATTCCGGTTTCGGATTTTTGTGCAAACATAAAACTTTTCTTGTATACCTACGGTATAAATGAGGAAATGTAAAAAAATGTTAAAATTTGGGAGTATAAATGATCACCGGGAACAATGACGTTATGTAATAGTTTAATAGCTGCGTATACTTTTTATAAACAATAGGTTTCGTGGAACTTGATTTTGTGCTGCAAACATTTGTCTTTAAGAGTTAAGAACGTCCGTAGTAACTCACACGTATATACATATATTACATAATATATATATATATATATTATATATATAATATTATAATATTATATATATATATATATATATATTATATATATATATATATATATATATATATATATATATATATATATATATATAATATATTATATATATATATATATATATATAATATAAATAGGTAGATAGATTGATAAATTCATTCCGAATAACGAGTCCAAGAGGCGGAATCTCTCCCTATCTTTCTATGCGACCTTAAATAAGCGTCATTTATCATTTTTGCTCACATTCTTTAGAAGATATATATATATATATAATAATATATATATATATATATATATATATATATATATAATATTCTTACGCCCAATGAAGCGAATAAGTTATCGCTTCCGAATTTCTTATGACTTATTTAAGCTCATTTTTTACTGTTTAGGCGCCACGATTTATTTTATAGATATTAATAAGATTAGCTTTGTGTCTAAATAATAATAATGCTTGATATGATTTGTAATTTAATTCTCTTAATTATAATAAAATAATCCTACTACTTAAAAGATTTAATAAATCTTATTAAAATATTAAGACATTTTTATTTTATTATTAATAGTTGCTAAATTATTAATTTAACCAGTGACCTTTAAGCGCTCGGTATTTAAAAATGTTATTAATAACTTTATATTAAATTTTAGCGAAGATTATTAAATAATGTAGAATCATAAACCCTAAGATACTGTTAATTAATTCATATAATTATTTGTTAAGAATGTAATAAAGATTTAAGAAAAAGTTTTGCAATATTAGGTTTTGCAATAGATATAATATTTTATCAATTTTATTCCTTTAAGAATTCATGACTCATTTAAACCCTCATATCATAAACCTAGTGAAGAAAGAGCAAAAAAAAAGAATAATAATAAATTATAGTATTTATGTGGTATGTAGTATTTAAACGCTCTTGATAAAAAGGGGGGTAAAGATTTGATTTGAAAGGGTTATTTAAGAAAGGTTATGTCCAGAATGAAATACGTTGGTGCATTGCGTTTAGTGCCTACCTTTAAAGGTACAAGGCACAGTTCTTACTTTACCTAATAATTTTCTACATTTTCAAAACACATTATTAATATCTTCTTACTTTTCCTCACCTACATTCGTAGGTATATGGAAAATAATTGTGTTTATCCTGATAATCTGCATACGGGATTTCATTATAATTTCCATCCGTTTAGGAATTTATTGACGTTTTGAGCAGTGTTTTTCATCATGCTGGGTATCAGTGTATGTGTCTGCATATATATATGTGTCACGCATAACTCCTTCTGTGTTGAGTGAGTTGAATCTTTAGCTCTTGTTGAGCTGCTCGGAAGATGACATTTTTCAGTCCACGATAAGCTATTTTGCTTATTTTAAATTAAAAAAAAATCGATTTTAAATCGAACATTTTTTTATTCGAGTTGAAATTTAACAAAAATGCACATGTATGGTCATGGTGGTCAGTCGATCCATGAAATTTCATTTTGATATTGGTTGCCATTGCCATTTTGCAAATATTTACTATAACATTTTTAAACTTTAACGGCCTATACATTTTATTTTTTTACTGTTTTTTGACGTTCGACAGCTTTTTGATGGTCAGATAGCAAAATAAGAAATGAATTAGCATTGGAAATCTAAAGTTATCTATAATTCTATTATTGTCTTGTTTCAGGTCCTCGAGTAAAGAGTGTAAGAAGGAAAGATAAATCAGATAAAAGGCCAAGAACAGCATTCAGTGGCGAACAACTCTCTAGGCTTAAAACTGAATTTAACCTCAGCAGGTATAATATAACACTTGTTTTATAATCTCTAATTCCGAGTTAAGTACTAAGTACCTCTAAAGTTAAAAAAATTTTGGTTAAAAAAAATTACCGAGGAAAAGAGTTCTAGAGGTTTAGTTCAGTAGTTCCCAGCCGATCCGTGTGGAGGTAACAAAATAATTTTGGATGTTTTAAAAATTATAATATATTAATAACAAATAAAAGATCAATTTAATTTTAGAGATTTTTTCGGTCAGAGTCGTATTTCCTTAAAACAGATTAAACAGCGTGAAATTTCTGTTCGATTTCTGAGAATTAAAGTTAAGCAAGTGCAATATCCTCTTTACAATCACTATAAAAGGTCATAGTAAATCTATAGATTTACTAATCTATAGTAGTCATAGTAAAATCTACTATAAAAGTAATAGTATAGTAGTATGGTCATAGACTATGACTCACTTTTATAGTAGATTTTCAGTAGATTTCCCAGATTTACTTTTATCCAAATAAAGAAAGCATTTGTTACTTTGCGTGAGGCTCAAATAAAATTAAAGAAAGCTCACTCTGGCTGCTTTTTTTAGAATTAAATTTTGACGCCACGGCCGCAGCCAGCCGATATAATACCTAAGCTATTTCAATGTCTTACCTTAAGTAAAGGTCAAATAAAAATTACGATTTAATAAAACAAATGTGTACATTTAATGTTCAAGAAATTGGCTGATAGACTCAAAGGCAACCGTTCTACTACTAGATCTAAAGATCAAGAATATTAGTGAAATACCGAAAAGGGTATTTAACAGCTTAGGTAAAAACCTAAGCTGTTTCTACATAGCCAATCTTGTATGAATAAATAAATAAATAAACCATTTATTAGCACAAATACACTTTTACACTTTATATATACATACATACATATATATATATATATATATATATATATATATATATATTATATATATATATATATATATATATATATATTCTTTTTAAATTTGTTTTGTGCCGTTCGGCTTTAAGCCGTGGCTCCTCAATGAGGTTTTTGTTGGGGTTACACTGCCTAATATACTAACATGATATTATTATTATAGTATACAACAAGCACAAGCAGTACTATTATATACTAAACTATAATATAAAATAATAAATATTATTAAATAAAACATTGATTATTAGTGAATGCAATGATATAGATGCATATAATTTTGACAAAACTTAATTTTACATTAAATGATACACAAAAAACATAATACTGCATTGCACCTTGAATTGTATACTTATATTGTCTTCTCTATTATTTTTCCACCATTCTATATTTTCCTCTTTCAATGTTCTTATTACATAGCCTTAATTATTTTATTTTATTTGTAATTCATTTTTTTTTAATATTTTTATTAGTTACTCTTATTAAACTTCTCTTCTTCCATTTAGATTTTTTTTTATTGTTATTTTTGTATTTATCTAAAAATAATTATTATTCACCAATCTTGTATGGTAATTTAATAAAATTATAGTTTAGACCGCAATAAAAAGGGAGGTTTATCATCTTGTTTGTCATCATTCCAACCGGAATCATCTTTATATAAATATAAAGTAATCAAAAATATTCTTTTTTTGTTTAGATATCTAACCGAAAGGCGAAGACAAGCGTTAGCAGCAGAGTTAGGATTAAACGAAGCTCAAATTAAAATATGGTTTCAAAATAAAAGAGCAAAAATCAAAAAATCATCTGGTTGTAAAAATCCATTGGCGCTACAGTTGATGGCACAGGGATTGTACAACCACTCTACAGTCAAGCCAGACTAAAAACTGCAAATTAGGAACAAAATGAGAATTAAATCAAAAGAAGGAAGAAGAAAATATACTGTGAGAAACAATATGTTAAAAAATACGTAATTAATATATTTTCAAAATAAATTTATTGTAAATTGGTCGTTTTATATGAATACAAAGCTATATTATAAATATAATTACATTATATTATTTAATTAATAATGTAATTATACATTTAAACTTGTATATTAATATTATTATTATATTTAAAATAACACATATATTTTAAATATAAATTTGAATTTATTTGTTTGCTAACACTAAAAAATGTACACTTAAAAATACAATATGATTTAAAATTGATAATTTTTTGAGGTAGGGAGTTTAGTTTCTCTCAGTAGTACAGAGCGTAAAATGCAAAAATTGAATCCACTGTAAAAAGAAGAGTTATTTAGCGTATTAAGAAAAAATTTTTTTTGTACAGCTGGGAGTTCATCTATTTGCCGCGAGGAGAGCTAAACATTCTTATTGTATATCATTTGATACTACCGAGTTTTGCAAAACATGAATAGTTGACACAATATAATTGTGCGAGAGACACCAAGGAAATGTAACAAGCAAAATGCAATGCTACATCTGGGAACTGTTCCATCACAATTATATTGTATTCTTATTGTAGTTTAACCATTGTTCCGCTAGATGGCAACACTATTTTATCAGTATACTTTCTTTGTTATTTATTTATTGTTTCTTTACAATAAAAATTAAAGTTAAATTAATTATTTGTATTTATTTAATAGCTAGTATTATTTACAATGTTTTATAGTGATTTAAGTGTCACTAAGTTGGTAACAACTCCACAAGAAATAAAAGCTTTAGCGGTCGAGGCGATAAAAAAGTGTTATATAAATTCTATTTATTTAGTTATTACTCTTTACCTCAGAAAAATATCATACACTACTAGACTGTGAATGTTTTTTTTTACCTCAGCTTCCTTTAATAGCTCAATTCATCATTTACTTGACTCGTAAGTAAATATAGTCACTTCGGTAAAAAAAATATTTCTTTTACAGCCTGGTAGTATAATATACTATTTAAATTTAAAAACACAGATGGTTATAATTTAATTACATTATTCTTCCTAAACTCAAATGTAAATATTTGTAAATGGATAATTTATTTTTAATATAAATATTTTATTAACTCACAATTGCAGTATTTATTTAGCACTACTTTAACATTTTTATGAATATGTTTCTAGGTTTATAGATGGTCTAGATTCAATTAGGTAGTAAGAAACAAATTAAATTATTAAAAATTATAAAGTTTGTTATAATTAATATTTATATTATAGTTAGCCAAACGTGTTAGTGAACTATTAAATTTTTATTGCAATAATTGTTAGTTTATTATAAGAAACACATTTTGTGATAAAGTTTCGCTAAAATTTGCATAAATAGCTTAACTAAATAAATGTATAAAATAGGTTAAACCAGTACAAAAAAATATTATATAATATTTAATAGCTTAATTTAGTGGAAAAGATTTAAGCTAATGCTACGTGGAGGCTTCTTTTCATTTTCCCTAAGGAAAAATATTGTGTTTGAACTAAAAATCAGACACCGGAATTTTACCTAAACGATCCGTTTCAGATGTTTTAGACCTCTTAAGTAGTTTTTACAAAGTTGTCTGCATGTATGTGTGCATCACTGTGTGTCTGTTATCTACATAGCTCCTAGTGTGTTTAAGCTTGAGAGTTAAAACTTGGTAAAAAAAATAGGTTTGGTTGGGCTATTCGGAAAATATTTTTTATGGTGTCGTTAACTGTTAATATACTCAGCAAGAATTTGGAACATTAATTTCTCACGGAAAAATGGCAATTAATCCAATTATTATCGAATTACTTAAAAAAAAATCTAAAAATAATTCGTTTGGGTTGATATTTGGTTAAAACGTATCCTTTTTATGTAGTAAATATGTGTACAATGTTTTTAACTCAAGTTCTATCTCAGTTCGGCTCTGCGATATTTATATATTATTATATATTATAAATTATTTATGCGATATCTGCGATATTTACGGATCAGTTTTGAGAAGGAGTATGGAGCGTGGTCAATAATCGGATAGGTGGCGGTTTGAATTAAAACTGATTTTTCTTGTCTGAGGATGTTCAATCTCCTATATATAGGATCCTTGTATTCTGGAGACGAGCGAAACAAGTCTTAAGTCGTAAAGATGAGCATAGCGAATCCGATAAAGTGATGAAGTTGTGAGAATTAAAAAAAACTGCTGAGTTGATCAATCTGACAATATCTGTTGTTATACAAATCGGTAATCACTGTATCTAAGGTCCTGTAATTAATGTTAATACCTTTAAGGTTGGCTCCCGTGATCTTAGTCCGTACTTCTCTATAGGGTATGTCGACGTATTATTTATTTATGCAGTGCCTTTATTATAGTCAAAGTAAGTTTGCCATTAAATTTGTAACATAAATTAAAAATTAGATAAACTAAGTGTAAATGATGTAAATAAAATAAATAATTGTACAAAATAATATAAAATGGTTGATCTTTAGTTTTTACCTTTAACCTTTGTTGTATAATCAACAGGCGCAGGTTGGCTTAATTTTGCGCTGGAAAAGATGCGCCAAATTATGTTCCTAACAAAGTGAGCCAGAAAAATAGAAGCAATTAGCAGGTTTAATGAAAAAGCAGATACAGCATTTATGCTCAAAGAGCTTGTTTATTTAGCTGCATTTATTCAACATGATTAGGGCTAATATTGGAGAGGGAAAGGGGTGATTTTTGATTTTTTGGAAGGGGAAACTCACGATCAAGAACACGTATATATGTTTCATAATATATATAATATATATATATATATATATATATATATATAATATATATATATATAATATATATATATATATAATATTATATAATATATATATATATATATTATATATATATATATATATATATATATATATATATATATTATATATATATATATAATCTGATGTGTACAAGAATTTTTGTTCCTAGACGTTTCTAAAACTAGTAATTAACCAAACCCCATTGTTCATAAATATGTGATATGTGTCATGTCATTAACCATCAGTAATGACCCTACAAACATTTTAAAAAATCACAAATCCCCAAAGAGTGTTTAGATCGCCCTGAAAGGATTTGCTCTTGCACTACTATGTGTGGTTAACAATATTGTTATATGGCATGTGCAACAAATATTTTAAACTAACTTCCCTATGCCCCCTAGTTTATTAGAGAAACACATTATGGCAACAAAAATGATAAACAAAAACCTAATGCCACCTACTTTATTAGAGAAAAACAGTATGGCAACAAAAAGATAAACGACTTCCTGATGTCACCTACTTTAATAGAGTAAACAGTATCGCAACAAAAATGATAAACAACTTTCTCATGCCACCTACTTTAATAGAGTACAAAAAACAGTTTCGCTACAAAAATTATAAACAACTTTCTTATGCCACTTACTTTATTAAACAAAAACAGTACGACAACAAAAAAGATAAACGACTTCCTGTTGCCACCTACTTTAATAGAGTAAAACAGTATCGCCACAAAAATAATAAACAACTTTCTCATGCCACATTCTTTATTAGACAAAAAACAGTTCCGCGGCAACAAAAAGGATATACGACTTTCTGATGTCACCTACTTTTTTAGAGAAAAACAGTATGGCAACAAAAAAAATAAACTACTTCCTCATGCCCCCTTCTATATTAGGGGAAAACAGTATATAGCAACAAACATTATAAACGACTTCCTCATGCCACATACTTTCATAGAGTAAAACAGTATGGCAACAAAAATGATAAACGACTTTCTCATGCTACCTACGCGGTGGTCCGAATGTCGGGCGATTTTTTTTGGAATGCCTGTTTACGTGCTTAACAATTTATTTCTTGCTTAAGGATCTGGTTTATGCTTTGTTAATTAAGCAGTTACTCAATTATCACGCACTTCTTGTAACTTATTATTTCTGTATTTTTCAAATAGTATATGTATAACTCTCCTGTTGGTTATACAAAGCTATGCCTCTAAAATTAGCAGCGCACACCATTATTTACACTCGTTTAATTCTCAGTTGGTTTCTCTAAAGGTTTTAGTGTATTTACTTTGAAAATACAAAAAATGAGTTATGAATAGTGCTTGCTAATTGAGTAATAATAAGTCAAGTACGTAACTCATAGCTAACTTGTAACTATAATTGAGTAACTTCATAGCTCAAGTTATAAAACATAACGGTTCTTTAAGCAAGAAATGGATTCTTAAGAACGGAAACACGTATTCCAAAGGAAATTCGCCCGATATGCGGACCTCCACGCTAGAATTATTTTGTAGTTATGAAGTTATATAATGTGAAAAAAATATTGTCCCTGCCAGGATTCAAACCTAGGTACGCATTGAGTGCATGTATCGTCTCCGGATTCACAGGCCCAAAAAAACATCGAACACAACTCTCTACTTGTAATATGTGGTTTATCGCCCGTATTTTAGGTTTTATGGTGATTGACGACTGTTTTTTCGACTTTTTGATCACTTCGAGAGGATTTATCGGCTTAGGTCAGGTTGAATTCCATTCAGCGCCCAAAAAGTACATAGAAAAAACGACACCCTACTCGTAATTTAATTTTCATCGAACGTATTTTTGGTTTCCGACAATAGTTTTTCGACTTTTTGGTCACTTAAAGTGGTCGTCGTATCGACTTCAGACTAGTTTGTTTGAACCCTACTCGAAATTTAATTTTTATTAAACGTAATTTTGGTTTCCGGTAATTTATTATTTTTATCGACTTTTTGGTCACTTAAAGTGATCGAATCAACTTGGACCTATTCCATTCGATTACGCGTCTCAAAATACATAAAGGACCTTTTTCGGCCTTCGGCTTTATAAAATATATATTTTTAATCAGTGTCCCCCGCCTTTCGTGAGTGGATTTCAAAAAATCAACCCCCACCCCCCTCGTTTTGATTTAACAAAACGCGTTTATATACTTATAAGGGCTACTTTAATAAGTTGTACCATGCTCATATAGCTCCTCATATTTATTCTATGACTTAATCCAAACTTAAATCTAAGGGATGGAATTATATGAGCCATAAAGCCATACAAAGAAATAGATGAGTGTAAGACAGTAATATGGACATCTTAAAATAGTCTTTGGATTCAAATTTCAGAAGAGAATCGAGTAAAGAACCTATAATTAAAGCTAAGGATAATTTACTAGCTACTTATCTTAAAATGATATCCGCAATCACTCTGAGAAGCCCCCTCCCTAAAGTACATTTCCCTTTGTACTTATATTCACCATCTCCCCTAGCTTTTACTCTCTCCATAATCATACGTCTAATTACCAGCAAAATTACCACTTCATTTTAAATTATAAGTTATAACTATTATGTCTTCGGACCCCTTTCGCTCGTTTTCAAATAGTCATGAGTATACAAATTCTTAGAATATGATTTCGTACTCGCTTTTATTTGTATTACTTTATTTACGGGTAGTAATTTATTTACACTACTTTATTTACAGGTAGTATTACTTTATTTGGTCTACTACGAGTAGTGAGATCGATCTCAGGATAATTAGGTAACGAAATATCCAAGGTGTTATAACCTTAAATTGCCTTAAATATTAAGCCATTAAATTGTAATATTACTATCTTGTAATAAATAGTTGATTAGGTTCATAAAATTTGCTCGTTTCGCTTGCTATAAATGTTTATTGTATAAAATTAGATTTAGTGTATTCTTATTTATTACGTAAAGGTATATACTTGTACCAATTTTCAACTAAATTGGATTGTTTTACAAGTCATTATAAGAATAATAATAATAATTATTATTATTATACTATAATAATTATTTATTATATAATAATTATTTCTTATAATTTATTATAACAATTTATGTTCTGCATCATTATAAATGCTGCAAAACAAAATCCCATTTATTATGATTAGATTTGGACGCAGGAAAACTAATTTTCATATTATTTATTAAAAAAAAAATTGCTAACATGATAGTTGGCATGGAAGGAGTGACCAAAATCAGTTTTAGAGGTCACCATAACAAAAAACAGGCTTATTATATATATCTTGGGGACACGAATAATGTTCTGAACGGCTTAATATTTATTCAACTTGGCATAAAAATCAACCGTTCTCCTATTTTGTTCTGAATTAGACATCAAATATAAAAACAATTGTTAGTGTAAACTTATTTTAATTAAATTTTATAACTAAAGAAAACCAAATTAAAATTTTAAAAAATTCTTTACGAGTTTAGATTAATTAGTCACTGACAGTCACTGAATGCTAAACTTTTTATTCTAAATGTTTTACTTTAATTGATTAATATAAAGGGGAGGGTTATGTGAGAGGGAGGGATACGGCAACAAGATTAAAAGACTTGTGCAAAGAAAAGATATGTTAAGAATTCTAAACCCATCATTCTACGAACCTCTTAAGGAACCTAAAGAATGTTAATGAGAAACTAAAAAAACTTCCACTTAAAGAGGGTTGGCTTAAATCTCTTAAATTAAATTGCCTGACATATATTACATCATTAACCAGGTATCAACACTTTACAAGACCCTCAAAATTTTCTTTTTGTCAAAGTCGGCACCTTGGAGCGCTAAATTGACCACCGGTGGTATTTTATAATTTATTCTTTACTCATCTTTTCGGCAGAATTTTATAATCTAAGGTTCTCAGATAATCCAGTAGCATTTGCAAGACAGCTTTAAGATCTTTAGCCGACTTAATTTAATTATCAGATTAATTAGGCTTTCAATTTTTACTTTTCCTCATTTCTACCGTATGTATAAATGAGGAAAAGTATTGTGTTTTCGCTAAAATTTAAAAACCGAGATTTCACCTGAATTACCCGTTTTAGGGGTTTCTAAGACCTCCTGAGTTGGTTTTCACAAATGAGTGTGTTTATGTGTATCTGTGTGTTTCTATTAAAAATTTCCTGGATGCAGTGGCGTATCTATGGCCCCACAATACAAAGGATCCCCCAGCGGTTAGGGGCTCCAAAAAAGATTAAAAAAAAGTAAACCTACTAATAAAATGGGTCCATGCCCAGTAGAGATTAATATAGTCTGTCTTAACATCATTAAGTCGCAGAGCCCCCTATAACAGTTGTATACAATCTCTTCACTTAAAAATGGGGACCTACGTTTTAACTTTTGTACATATATTTTATATATAGTATTATATATATATATATATATAATATATATTATATAATTATATATAATATTAATATTATATATATATATAAGCCCTTTAAAGATCATCTAGTTACGGCCCCCTTGTTAGAGATTTATAAATTGCTCTTTACCTAAATTAAGACTCATTAATTTTAGGATATTCTTTCTTAACATAAAGTATAAAAAAAGATTAATAAACCCCCTTCTAAGACAAGAGAAGCGAGTTGAAGGAGGGAAGATGAGCGGTTGCTAATCCGATTATAAATAATTCTATTGTAAATATTATTGTCATTTTACAAACTTCTTTTTTCAAAATTTTTAATTGGCCCCGGCTGTATTAATAACAAGTTGTGACGCTACTGCTCAGGTTATAAAATATATACCGAAAAATGAAGCAAAAGTGGTATTAATAAACAAAAACAAGAGGCTCTCTTGTATTGGCCTCTCGGCGCCTCGATCAGTACGTGGCTTCAGTACGCGGCCACCCCCGCCCGCCTGTTATGACAACATGATTGTTATATCCTTTATCGTTCATAATTATGTTTGATAACAGACATACTGCTACGATATAAGAGGATTTTCAAATGTATTAGTCAAAAACATGATTTGTTTACATTATGTTATGTATCTCAATCAATAAAACCGGAAATAGTTCTGACTATAAAATGTAATTTCGTATTTTTGTTAACCATTCATAGTAGTATATGTGTAGAAAAGTTTAGCCATACGTTAATACCGCCATAATTACCGAAAAGCAACTTTTGAAAATTATATTTCTTTACATGTTTTGAAGGGCCATTATTGTGGGATAATGACGTCACACTTATTTCATTAACCACAAGGTTGATATGGACCAAGTTTCATTTCAATCTGAGAAAGCATTCGAAGGAGTATCGTGTCCTATATAGAACGTGTGTAAGAGAACTAAAATCTCAACATAACATAATATTATTATTATATTATTATATATATATATATAATTATAATATTATGAATATATATATATATTATATATATAATAAATATATATATATATATATATGTGTGGTTGTGTGTGTGTGTGTGTAGATATTATAACAATGATGATAATTAATAATAACTTACAGGGGTGAACATGAGGTTTGATGGGTTTGAAAAATTTTCGGACGTATGTCTTCGTCAGTCAGGATAATAAAGGTAGTCACTCGGACCGTCACTGGCCTATTCTGACGACGAAACATACGTCCGAAAATTTCAAACCCATCAAACCTCACTTGTTTCAACCCCCCTGTAAGTATTATTATTATAATATGTTAATTATAACTTCTATATCTCTGTTTCCTTAAATATATATATATATATATATATATATTAATATATAATAATATAAATATTATAAATTATATAATATATATATATAATATTTCTTAAAAATACTGATTTTTTTTAATTTTAGCTCTAAAAGCTAATTTGAAGTATTTAAGAACAGCGAAACCGCAACCTTAAGATCAACACACTATTTTAGCTATTCTAAATCAAAATGCGGACCGCTATGCGGCCCGAGCCTTTTATGATTTTAGAGGAATAAGACTATTAAGAACATGAGTCATATACTTTGCAGCTTTCTCTAGAATAAAAAAAAAACGTTCAATAAATTATTTAGTAAATTATGCTAATTTTTGAAATTTTAAACATGACACTAATAATTAGTGCACTATTACAAAACTTTTTCTTCAAAATAGACAAAATACAAGTCTGAGGGATCGTTGAACTGATATTTATCAATTTGAAATTGATGATAGTATTTATAGTTGCAGTTTTAATAATATATTGAGAACAGACATGTAGTTTTTATTAAAGAGTTGCAGAGAGACCACCCAAGTTGAAAAACTGCATGCGAGAGACAATTAAAGTCTTTTACAACTTATACATAACTCCTTTTGAGTTCCAATCAACTTATAGACTACAGAGATGATATAAAGTGTAATAAATAGGCATTTAACCTTATGATACGAATGGAGAAAAATCAATAAATACATTTATAAACTTCTTAATCCTATAAGAATATTCTAGTTTTTAAAACCAATATGCTCGATGTAAAATAGAGAAAATAAACTACACAATGATAATAAAAATATTTTTTATCCTTTTATACGGGCTTGCAAAAATCTATGAAATTAATTAAGATTGAGAATGTCAAAGAAGAAGGTTACCAAATACTGTTCTGATTCTCACATCATATCCGATTCGATTCTTGGGTCCAAAATCTTGAGTAAAGACATCACATTTAGGAAACATAATTACTACGTACACAGAGGGTATTTAACAGGCGATCGTATTGGATAGTATGCAATTCGGTTCAACTAAATTCACGGTTTTCTACGCGTCTTTGTTTAGTCGATCGAGAGATATTACGTGATAACTGATCCCGCCAAAACATCGCCGTCTTTTATTTGAAGGTCACTTTTGGTATTATAAGAATGTTTAAAACAAAATATTTTTAATTATTAAATTTGATTTCTTTGCATAATAATAAGTTACCCTCTAAAAAAAATAAATATTCCAAAAGTATTATTTATCAAAAACGGTAATATGAAGTGACAATTAAAAGTTTGTCTCTAAAGTACATACAGCGAATCAGGGATCCATTTAGATTCATCTCCTAGGCTAGCGGTAGCATCGGATCCCGCATGTTCATACCCTGATATACCGTATTGAGAGGAGCGTATCCCAATACGAATCCGCGGAATCTAGATACTAGAAGTGTGAACGTACTAAATGTTCCACAATAGAGTTTATGCTTGATTCAAATTGATTTATTTTTTCAGATTAAATGATAAAATATGTCTGATAAATGATATAGGGCTTTGTTAGTAAGTATTGTTCTACTTATTTTTAAATTATAAAAAAGTGATAATAAAATATGGAAAAAGAGGAAATAGCGAGAGAGTGGGGAGAAAACATCGCTCAGATATCGATGGATGGTAAAAGGAGCTCTACAATTACCAAGACGTACAAGAGCCGGCTGCGTAATCTTGCTTTGAATACTGCATGTGTCATACGCAAACCTTTTAGGACCTTTTTTACACCAAAAGGACATTTTTTTTATTAACAATGAGATTTTACGCAATGAATTTACAGTGAGTTACTCACATAGCATACTATAAGCAACTATACGATAAAGCAACTAAAGAAATAGTGCAATTACTCTATTGTTGTAGGGTATTGAAAAAGGCTAAATTACCTACTGTAGCTCATTACAGAGAAATTCGCAAATAACTCTCCATTATGTTCCTAAAACTTTGCGATTCTTTTAATTAAATGTATTTATAAAACCTTGGGAGCAAAAAATTGGCTAGGTAACTAAAAATTAAAATAAATTAGTCAAAAATTAGGTAATGTATACATAAACACATAAGTATACTACGTAATTAATAAAATTACGATGAAAAATAATTTCGTAAAAAATAGTTTCGACATTTAATTATTAAATGACACGCACTTTCCGTAAGTAAGTCGTAAATCAAAATCAATTTTTAATACAAAATTATCCCTCGTTATAGAAATTAATTTCAAATTTAAAAATTATGGGTCGTTAACACATTATTATAATTTTTTTAAATTGACTTTAATGATCGCTTATGAAATAAAGGACAAAGGTTCTAAATTTGCTAATTAAAAAGTGTGCAACCCTAGCAGTACTTTCATGATAATATTTAACCCCTATTTTTTCTTAAAATACCCCGTTATTATTTAGAGAGTTAGATAAATATAAGTTAGGTATTATTAAATTATAATGAGTGGAAATAAGTAGAGCTTTTTTAATTTAAACTTTCATCACCTAATAACTAAGTGGTAGTTGTGAATATAA
>JACMZG010001911.1:31206014-31306940 GCA_018340805.1 Microvelia longipes | reverse complement strand
CTTAGCTGTTTGCAGATTATGATGAATCACTCTGAATCAGTGTTGTCAAATTTTTAATTGTAATATTTGTTTCCATTAATTTTTTACTAAACACGAATAAATATATCATTAACAATTATTGTTATTAAAATTATAATTCGAAACTTTCTTATAATGGTAAATTTATATAATTTCTATTTTTAACAAAAAAATACGCAAAGTTATTTTTTTGAGAGTAGCAAATTTTTATTATGTTCTCCTTAAAAAGAGTGTAGAACAGAATTACAATTTTAAAATTAATTATTGTTAACTTATAGTAATCATTTTTTATTTATTATTTGCATTAATATAAAAAAAAATAATAAAATAAAGATTAAAAAAATAATAAAATGTTGATTAAAAAAATTAGGTTGGCAAGCCTGGTAATTATCGAGAATATCTTTCAGTTTCAAGAATTCCGTCGTGATTTATTTGTCGGTTCGGAAATCTGTAGTTCAAAGTTTATTTAAACTAACATATTAATACAAACTTCAATGTATTTTTGAATTAAAAACTGTTGATTTGAAAGTAAATGCAGAGCAAGTGTTAACAAAATTAATTAAGTAAATTCTTTTTTAAACAAAAGCGTCCTAAATATATTGAGCTTTACAAAGGTTATAATTTTATGACTTAGACTTCAATGTTGTTTTAGTAATAGATTATTATTTTTACTCATTAAACAATTTATTTTGATCAATTCAAGTAAATATTAGTCAATTATTCGTAAATGCCTTGTTTTCTTTAAATAGTTCGGGCAAACTTAACCTCTCCTGTGAGTGATAACTCTGTTTACCGCCGGCAATTTTAATAAACTAGTTAAATTGATTTATAATGCGTAATTGAATCGATTAATTTTAAATATTCTTCTTTAATCCAAAACTAGAAGTCATCAATGAAGATAAAATAAATTAATAAGCATGATTACAGTAAGTCTGTTTACTTTTTTTGTGTGTTCTTAAAAATCAAGCAAAGTCAATTTAAAATATCTCTCTTCAGAAATTAATTATTTATACGTTATTAGAAAGTTTTTATACGTATTAAACTATATAGGTTTCACAGCACCTGATAAAATTGAATTTGTATGATAAGTCTTTTCTGAAGGTCTGTTTGTTAATTGTCTTTGGTTAAATACGTTGTTGCTTCTAATATTTTTCAATATCAGCACTTCTACCGATACAAAATGACTCCTAGCACTAAATCTGTTTCAAACTCACCGGAGTCAGAATCTAGTTAAAGACTATTAAAATCAGTATAACAGGACTTCTCTTTGGCTGATTCACTCCCTGTAATCTATCGATTGTAAAATCGACGGCCAAAAATGCTAGTCTATATGTCATCCCTCAGTCTCAAGGTCTTATCCCGGGTACCAGTCGTTGTAACCACTGTCCCTCTTCTACCTCCTGACTGTCCGTGCTCTATTTTGCTGATTACCGGACTATACATTATTCCCTCACTTCTCAGAAATTATTGATAACACAAAACACTTTTCTTCTAAAAATCTTGTTTGTATATCGTATAACAAGAAAGAATTAAAACGAAAAAGTAAAAAGTGTCTCCCTAGTTCAAGATATTTATTTACAATAAAGCAAAGCGCTTTTGACCTAACAAGAGGTCATCACCATTACCTATTAAATAAATAAAACAAAAAAGTAAAAATACTCTTACTTATAAAACATACGAAATATACAAAAGAAAACAAATAAAGTACAGAGATGTAGTAAAAATAAATAAAATAAATTAAAACCGTTAAGCAGAGAATAAAACATAGAAAATAGTAGTTTTAATTAAACAAAATTAAGGTAAAGATTTAAGCAGGCTTGTAGCAAGACACACACTGGTTGATGTAAAGTGCTATGGGGCTTGGAGAGCCTAAAGAAAATTTTAAAGTGCTGATTAAGCGATTGTTAAATCCTCACTAAAAGCGACCCTTTTCCTCTTTTTTCTTTCCCTTTCCCTTTATTTTCTTAGATACTGGGGGAGGCGAGGGGGGTAATCCCCCGTAATACCGTCAATAGACGAAAGGGTGGTCAAATTTGTTTTATCATTCGAACAGCATGGGAGCCGATAAATATTCTTATTTATTTTCTTTATTGTCAGTTAATTTGTGAAAATGAGTTAAAAAATAATAGAACGATCATTGGTGCTAAAAAATTGCCAATATTTTATAGGTAAATACTTAGATTATTCCAAGATTTTTAATATAGAATCAGGCTCTTATCACTTCAAACTTGGATTTGTCCAATTTAACCATATAGGGATATATGCTAGAGGGGGTATAGCCTATTTCATTACTTTAAGAGAGCTCTGTGTAACCTCATAAAAACCTCCTCCAAGAGTGAGTTGAAGTTATGATAAATCAACTGTTTTCAGCTTTTCGTACATTCCTTGTCTTTTGGTTTGTATTTTTAACACTATACTGTATAAGTTACTGAAATTTTGTTCTGATTATTGGATTGTATTTATAAACGAGGTGGTCAGGTCATTTTTCCGATGTTTCAAAATTTACCCTATTGGGCCTCTCTAGTAATATATCTCTATGGATTTAACCCAGAAATAATAACACCTAAACGGATAATTTAAATAAAGATTTAACAAAAAGAATGAATTTAGTGAGTCAGTGGCGTAGCCATGATTCAATTTCGGGAGGGGCTGAATGTTAGAAATTGTATATAACGTATATATATAATATTATATATATAACTATATGTATATATATATATATATATATATATATTATATAATTATATATATACTATATATATATATATACATATATATATTATATATATATATTATATATATATATATATATATATATATATATATATATATATTATATATATTATATAATATATATATATATATATATATATATATATATAATATCTATTTGTATTATTATATATATATATATGTATACAGATATATAAATACATTATATTTATATATATATATATATATATAATATATATATATTATATTATATTATATATATATATATATATATATATATATATATATATATATATATATATATATATATAATATATATATATATATATATATATATATATATATATATATATATATATACATATATATATATATATATATATATATATATATAATATATATATATATATATATATATATAAGATAATATATATTATATATATATTATATATATATATATATATATATATATATATAATATATATATATATATATATTATACATATATATTTGTATATTGTTTCAATGTTTTCAAATTTATTAAATTATTTTTATATCTTTCAATTCATTGTATATTTTTTATATTTTTGATATTTATATTATACAGGGGGTTAATTGTAAAAAAAAATATTGTTCTGTAATTTATCATTTTTATATATTTTATAGGTTTTATTTTTTTTGACACATTTACTGTCGGTTTAGGTTGTGTAAAAATTTCGGGGGGGGGGCTGAAGCCCCCTTAGCCTCCCCCTGGCTACGCCACTGTAGTGAGTTATTAATATTTTAGTGAGTAAATAAAATGATGAACAATTAATAAATTAAAACACCATAAATGAAACCAGGTGTTATCAGTTAATTTAAATTCCTGTTGCAACTAATTTAAACAATTTAATGTATTTAAGAGATTGAAACAATTTAAACAAATTATTTAATAGTAACATTAATTAACAATTAATCAAATAAAACTCAATATCGTGATTTTCGCCTTTTTATCACTTAAATACTCGTGACAACCCATTAAAACCCTATTTTTCAATAAATTAGTGATACTACAGTGTTCATACGCCCTAAAATTAATTGAATTAATGCACTTATAGAGAAGAAACTAAAAAATAATCATCACAAATAAGAAAAACCAGAAAAAATCCATAAGGACTTTAACAATAACCACCCTTTTGTTATTAATATCTTATTACTAACTTGACGGTGGTGCTGCTACGGACTTACTTTATTTTTACTTTTGCGTGTACGCGTAATGGCCACATCGCTAAGTCAAATCATCAAGACCTCGTATGCTTGCAACTAGGTATAATGTTAGATTAGACTTGCCGTAATATATTATCACCTCACTTTTTTTTACACTAGTATTTTTACTTTTCCTCATTTATACTAAGCAATATATGAAAAGTATTGTTTGCAAATAAAATCCGAGACCAGGATGTCACTGGAATTATCCGTTTCAGGTGTTTAAGGCCTCCTGAGTGGTTTTTACAAAGTTGTCTGTCTGTATGTGTGTATGTATGTATATTTATGTGAGTGTATGTGTCTGTTACAATCGTAGCGCCCAGTGTGTTTTTGCTAGAGAGTTGAAACTTTATAATTTTACACTACCGATCTTTGCAAGACAAGAATAATTGACAAAATATAATTGTGCGAGAGACCCTTAGGAAATAACAAGGATAGGCGTAAAGCGAAT
The DNA here is from genome assembly GCA_018340805.1 of Microvelia longipes. Lineage (NCBI taxonomy): Eukaryota > Metazoa > Arthropoda > Insecta > Hemiptera > Veliidae > Microvelia > Microvelia longipes. The sequence continues at coordinate 31,302,493 of JACMZG010001911.1, read as the reverse complement.
ATGATGTGATGAGAAAAAGTTCCGAGGTACCCCGTAACCGATTTTAATTTTATTTACAAATTAATGTCAACAAATTAATGTATTGCTTTTATTCTGCCAATTTTCCATGTATATTTGAAGCAAAAACTTACTTACCACTTTATACAACGCTATTTTTTTATTTTTCTAAAGAAATTCAATGTTTTCACAAATATTTTCCTCTTCTAATTTCATTGAAGAATAAGAAGCTACTGTTTTGTTTCTGAATGAGTTTTCCATTAGTGTTGGCCACTGTAGCTGTTTAAACTATATTTCATGATACTTAATGTTTGCTACTATTAAGGCACCCACTCAAAATGTTTATTAGTCTTTAAACTAAATATTTACATAGTATGATTTTTTTGTTTGTGTGGTCTGTGAGGGGGGCTGCCCACCCACAGCGGTCCGGCCTGAGCTATACTAAATAGGACTCCACTATATTTACAAAACAAATCAATCTGTAACGTCATTTCCTCTTACTGAAATAAAAGTTTCATTCTTGAGTATCTCTTTGTTTCTTAAATATTTTGTACAACTTCTAGAAAGCGCCAAAGAGAATGTACTATGCTATGAAAGTAGCCTATGTTTATTTAAATTGGTTTTCCGCGGGGAAATATAATTATTCAGAAATCCTGAGGTTTGTGAAAATCGTGGTAATCAATTTACTTTAGGTATTTTTCATTTCGGATAATTTAGTTGAAAATTCGTTTATGGATTTTTAGTGCGAACGCATAAACTCTCTAATATGCCGACGGTGAGGAATGGAACAAAATAGAGGGGAAATAATGTAAATCCATGGTTTCAAATGTCTAGCATGGAGCTACGATATAGCAGACACTCCACATTACTGTGTGTGTACATTACTGTGAATGGTATTTATCACAAAACTTGGTAAAAACCATTCAGAAGGTCGCCTGAAACGGGTAATTTAGTCGAAACCCCAAACTCGTGACTCCGGGTATTTACGAAATACGTACAATCTGTTTTTTTATGTATTCTGAACGTGGAGGTATGATTAAAAATAAAGCAACAGTCTCTCCACAAAATGTAAAAGCTATATTTACAGAAGCCGGCTTTCGACTGTTAACAGCCATCATCAGTGCCGTAGAGAAGCGAGAAAGGAAAAAATATAAACTATATCATTTGAGACAGAGGTTAAATCTGACTGAGTCAGATTTTCAACCTCTGTCTCAAATGATTAGTTTATATTTTCTTCTTTTCTCGCTTCTCTACGGCACTGATGATGGCTGTTAACAGTCGAAAGCCGGCTTTGTAAATATAGCTTTTACATTTGTGGAGAGACTGTTGCTTTATTTATTTATTTACAATCTGTTATTTATTTGTTATAATAAATTCATTATTATATTATTTTTTATAAATTTTAATTATAGTAAATTAAAATAAATTTAATCAACACCAATTTTAGTAATTTAAAATTTGAGTAGAATAATGTCAACAAACTTGTCGAGGTTTCAATTTCATAAAAAAATCAGAAACGACATATTAAATTAATTTGTATTATTATTAATAAAAAAAATTATTTCATCATAGTCATTTATTTATAATATGAAGTTTATTTTCTAGCTGACATTGTTATAAATATATTCTTGGAAAATAAAACATTCAGAGAATAATCTAACAACAATAGAATTCAACTAGAGACAACGTCTAAGCTTTATAGTGGTTAAGAAAATAATACAAAAAAACTAAGAATGAATGAACTAAGACTGAGGACGGAGTAAAATAGATGTTAAAAATATCGAGTAGTTAGTTCAGTTCATTTGTTAATAGGTGGCAGCACCTCACTAGGATCCAATCAACTTGTGTAACCTTAGTATATTTCCTCGTCTACCCTTGTCTCGTAGTTCTGTAGCCTGTATTTAATTTGATCATGCTTATCTCTTACTTAGGATTTAACTTGTTTGGCTGTTGAAAGAATTAACCAAAACCTTGTAGTGCAATCAAAGTTTTTAGTTAGTTAGTTATTTTTAGAGAATTTTTAGTCAGTATGAATTTTCGTCATAAGTGCAGAAGGGTACAAACGCGCCTGCTCACACCTTCTTCCCTCTCACAGTCTTTATGCTTGATTTAAGGCCGGGAGAGATTTATGGTTGAGATTTAAGGTTGGGAAACAAAAGGCGCAAAATTACTCTAAAGATTTTTTAATTAATATTACTGAAAATATTTGCGAATCAAATATTTTGAAATACTTCACTGAATAATTGCAGACAATATTAAGCTAAACACATCGCGAAATCTATCATATGGGCGATACGCTTTAAAAGTATACCTAAATATTTTTTACTTTTCCTCATTATACCGTAGTAGGTATATAGAAAAAGTGTTGGGTCTGCAAAAGAAATCTGAAACTGGGGCGTCACCCAAAAGCCTGCTAGTAGTAGTAGTAACGAGGGTGGGGAGAAATGAAGCCAAGCCAGGTAAACAGGCTGCATCGGACTTCTTTTGCCAACCCCGTGCCAGGCCAGCCACTGTGGACAACAGAGGCTGATATCAGTAGATATCATATCTTAATATAAATTATAAATAGATCTTATATCATATCAGTAAATCTCTCTGATCTTTTTGCAAAGAGAGAAGTATCTCCCCAGCGCGGAATCCTAAGATCTTCCTCATGGAGGGTTTCAGATCCAAAAAGTTGAAATCTTAACCATCCATATACCTCACACTCTCCTAGAAAGTGAAAAGCTAGAGTCTTCTTCCTCCTGACACTTGGGGCAAATTAAATTGTTTGCCAGATCTAGTTTCTGGAGGTGATTATTGAGATGGTGGTGGCCAGGCAAAGGCTCCTAAATGGTTTTCACAAAGTTTTCTGTCTGTATGTGTAGGTGTTTGTTATCATCGTAGCTCCCAGTGTATTTATGCTAGAGAGTTGAAGCATTGTACAAAAATTAGTTTGTAGGTTAATTTGTGCTATCCGGGAAATATTTTTGAAGTCGCCAACCCATGGGAGTCGTGGTCGTGGGGTAACAACCTCAAGATCCAATTCATCTACGTCATATTTGAGCAAGTTTTGCAGGCTTAGAATTTTGTTAAATTTAGAATAATGGCAAAATTAATTTAAAAAAAAAAACAGTTACTTAATGAGTACTTTAAATAATAACTTAATCACTAGAATATTAAATTATTTTTTGCTTGTCACATTTAATATAATAGTCCCGAGTTGCTTAATTTGTTACATCATAGTAGAAATGATTGCAGTATTTGACTTTTTCCACTAATTTTGGAGGTTCTTGGAATTTTTCTTGAAGTTAGGTCCTAGAAAGCATAACGCTAGATAAAATCATGGTTTTATACCTTTATTATAATTTTATAATTAAGGGCAAATGTTTATAAGACGGGTAACAAAAACTCTTGAACGTCAATGAATTTTTCCACTGTCTGTATACAGCTTAAAATACAGGCTTGTCTATAAAAACAATTTATAGACCAACATATTGTATAAGTTACAGAAATGAACCTATATAAAGCCAGTATCTAATTAAGAGCGGAAGGCAACTGTCACTTACAAGGGAATAGTCGATTGAAGTTCTTATTGATGTTTATATAAGTTTAAACATGATTAACCTTAAAAATAAAACTGATACAATATATTTGTGTTATAAACCATTTTTTATCAATGAGTAAATTTCCTTTGGAAATAAATTCACTAATGTGATAGGCGTCATGGCAGAAGTGGAACATCGGACCACGACACAAATCTATTTCAGAGGTCCTTAATGACGAAAACATACGTTTCGCAAATATATATAATAAAATATTATATATATATATATATATATATATTATATATAATATAATATATAATATATATATATATATATATATATATATATATATAATAATATATATATATATATGTATATATATGATATATTGATATATTGATTTTGATTATTGATTACATAACTAAAAATTATTGCTCCTATAAATGCTTACTCTCGGGTTACTCGTTAATACACATTTACGTAGATAATCAATGCCATAGTTGCAAGCCCGTAGCCAGGTAGGGCTAGGGGCATCGCTCACCCACAGAAAAAATTTTGCCCCACTGACGAAGTAGATTTTAGTGGAATTCCCTTGTAGATGTGTGAATTTCGCCCCCTCAGAGATTGGTTTCGCCTCCCTAAAAATGCAATAATAATATACCGCAACATAGATGATCCAAGTCAGTGACAGTGTTGTGTCATAATGTTTGGTATTTATATTAAATAATTACTTGACAGGAAAATTACCTGGTAATAACCTTATATACAGATTATAATTACACATTAAAATATCCTTTCTCACTCACTTTTATTAGAACTATGTTATTTTAGCTGTATAATTATTTTGAGTATGAATGAATGACAGAGCATAAATGAATGATATCTAATATTTTACCAAGAAGCATATATATGCGCTTTTGTATGTATATATATATATATAATATATATATATATATATATATATATATATATATATTTAGTTATAAATACGAACCCTATTGAAAACCAGGTTTTTGTGACGCCATTAACCTGGTTTGCTGAGTCTACAAATTTATAACTACACTATAGAAAAATGGAGGTTATACAAGGAACCTAAAATTTGGCCCCTAAACAACACATTCAAGTGGGAGTCCTTCTCCGTGATTTTTGGGCCTGTGCAGTTGAATGGCAGTGGTCCGGAGTCGATACAAGCACTCAAACTTAGGGTACCTGGGTTCGAATCCTGGATAATTATTTATGTTTTTTTTATATAAAATAAGTTTATAACTACAAAATAATTCTGGCGTGGTGGCCCGCTTGTCGGGCGAATTTACCTTGGGATGCGTGTTTCCGTGCTTAACAACCCATTTCTTGCTTAAGGTTTTGTTTTATCCTATAGAATCTAAGCTGTTACTCAATTTCAGTTACTCGAGGAGTCAAGCGCTGCTCGCAACTTATTTTGTTTGTATTTTTCAAAGGAAATGCGCTAAAACCTTTAAAGATAAACAGTAATTAAGCTTTGAACTATTGCAAATTATAATGCGTACTGCTATAATTTTAGAGCCATCATTTTGTATAACCAACTGGATAATTATGCGCGTTTCATTTGAAAAGTACAGACAAAATGAGTTGCGAGCAGTGCTTGACAATTGAGTATCTGCTTAGGTTTTAAAGCATAAACCGAAACCTTAAGCAAGAAATGGGTTGTTTAGCACTAAAACACGCATTCCAATTGAAATTACCTAAAGTGCGGACCACCGTGCCAGAATTTTTCAAAAGTATACCTACATAATTTTCCTCATTTATAACGGAGGTATAATAAAAATAGTATTGTGTTTGTAATAAAATCCGAAACCGGGACATCACCTGAAGGCCTCCTAAGTGGTTTTCTCGAAGTTTTCTATGTGTGTGTGTCTGTAATCATCGCAGCTCCCAGTGTATTTATGCTAGAAAGTTGAAACTTTGAACAAAAATTAGTCTATAGGTTTATTTGTGCTATCCGGAAAATATTTTATATGACCCGCAATAAGAAAGGAGCAAAAAAAACGCGGAAAAATTTTGTGTGATCAATTTGAGAGATGGCACGCATGTAATCATGTATAAGACTGTAGTAATTTTCATCTCATTATCAGCATTCATTCATTTTTTATCATAATTGTGTATATTTTTTTTTAAAAATCGGAAAATAATCCAATTTAGATGAAATTCAGGACAAGTATATTCCTTAATGTTATAAATTAGTACACTAAGTTTCGTTTCAATGAGTTTGTTTCTCTATATTTGTTTTGGTTCATAAAAGTTAAGCAGCATCGAGCATATTCAGTGCCTGGATGTGTCACCACTGGGAATGAAATGTGTAAATGTATTTACTATCTAAAGTACAAGCGAAGCGAGTCCAAAGACATTTTACTGTTTAAATTTAACTTGCTTAATCTGAGGACGACCGAAGCGAGTCTGAAGTAGGGATTGGCGTAGCGAATCCGATGTGATAAGTTCCGATGTACACGTACCCGATTTTTATATTTATTCTTATAGTGATGCAGTGCTGTTATTATTTTATATATAATAATTTCTTATTTTATTTCCCAAAATTCTTCCTTCAATACCTGTGTATTTAGTTTAAAGAAGAGAGACGTACGATTAACAAGCTCTCTACCACTATACACAGTAGCTTTTAATATTATGTATTATAACTAAGCTAAACCTGTATAAAACTTCTCAACTGGAACCTATTTAGCAAAAATATAAACTTAATCTGATAGTCAAATATCGTGTGTTAGGATTAGAAAATCTTTTTTTTTTTCATAAAAGTGCCGCCTTCAAGTCTCAGAAGTCTCTTTGAAATGATGGATCGAGGTTGCTACTGAATTGGCATGGTTTAAGTATAATTCAAGAAGCTTCAAGATATTTACCGCAAGATTAACGGATTCTTATAAACAGAGTACCAAAATGTCTTAATGATAACTATCAGTAAAGTTTTTGAACACCATAAAATCAAGGAGACCGTGTTTTAAGGCTCAAAATACAAGCGAAACAAATTACCCACTTAATTCAGTAGCCAGACGTTGTTTGTGGCGCCCTCTCATAATCCAATTGAGTTTTAATCAAGATTATTATACTCTTCAAGGAGTAATTTTTATTAATCTGTATTTTAAATTCAAATTAGCTTAACAATTTTACAGTGAGTATTAAAATATGAATTGCTGATTTTAAATGTCGTTTAATTGCTGTAAAAATTTATTTTTTTGTGAAACAAACAAGGAAGTAAACAATATTTCAATGTAATAAAAGTGCGAATGTAAATGTTGCGTTGCGGATTTAAAGTTAAAATTAAAATTAAATGCAAATACTGATGTTGCATTTTGTATTTTGTCGTATTCCCTGAATTGCTATTTCTACTTAGAGAACTTTAGTACAACTGATAAAAAAAATAAAATTTAATTATAAAATATATAAATATAAATATGTATAAAAATATAAAAAATGAAAAAGATCCGCTGTTCCTCAAATTTGTACTTTTCCTCGTACATACCGCTGGTATATAGGAAAGGTATTTTGTTTAAATTAAAAAACCAAAACCGGATTTTAACTGCATCATCCATTTTAGGTATTTTCAAGACCTTTTGAGTGTTTTTACCATGTTATCTGTATTTGGGTGTGTATGTCTGTTATCAATGTTGCGTCCTGCATGTTTATGCTGACGCATAACAAAAACTGTGAAACTTTTAACAAAAATCAATCTGTAGTTTTGAGAGTGCTTTCCGAAAAATATTTTTATGATGTAATTAACTATCCTAAATGGCTAAATTCATAAAGACTTAGAATAATAATTGGTTCGTTTTTAAATTTTGCACGCTTGAAGTCTTATTATATTATACCAACAATTGTGATAAGCTGTAACTAACATTAGTATTAGTTCAATTTCTATCGAATAATAATCACGAATATTGTCGAACGTGCTTGAAGTTTTCTAAAAAACGAAAATTGATCTAATTGAGTTAAAATTTAGCACAAGTATATTCCATTATTTAATAAATAAGTATACTGACTTATTTAAATATGGCTAGAATATCTACAGTTTTTTTTTTAATTACCATTGTTAAAGAACATTTAGCAAGATTATTACCTGGAGAGTAGACTGCTGGGAATACATCGGATGTTTTTACAGCCTGAAAACGAGGGAGCGAGTCTGACGTGGTGATGTTGAGAGTAACGAATCCAATATGGAAAGTTTTAAATACCTTTTTTTTTTTAATTATGCTCAAAACCTTTATGCATGCTTAAGTCGGTACGATTCTGATGCACATGATAAAGAAAAAATTTAGTACAAAGGCTCGCAAGCCAGGAGATTATTCTTTGTAAAAACGAAAATTAATCCACACACACATTAATCTACATGCCTCTCTTGCTCACATTAATCCATTTCTTCTTTATGTTTAATTTATTGACTCTCCACACCGGCTTTATCCGAGTTAGCACCCCAAAAAACATGGACAAAGATACCTTGGTTAAAAATATGTTGTTTACCATATTTTATATTTTTCGATAATATACCATAGTTTTACAATTTTTTGGTCACTCGTTCTTTGGCGAAAAAATGTCACCCTTAATGTTACCGATTTTTTAATATTTCGCAGACCTAGCAAACCGGGCTAATAACGTCAAAATAACCTTGTTTCAATTTTTTATCCGTTTTGAAAGATAGCGGCTTACAAAAATCTGCTAGAAATACATAATATCTATACGGATTTTTGTAAGCCGGTATCTTTCGAAATATATAAAGATATAACAAATATACATAAACACACGCAGAAATAAAAGGATAGTATAAAACCCGATGATCAGCTAGCAATAAGTAAAATGAAAACAGATAAGGCAATGACAATAATGTATAATATTGATTAATGCAGAATATTTGACTTAGCTGTAAAGTCATACTTTACTGACACTTTTGCTACTGTAAAGTGTACTTTACGACCTTAGAAACATTTTAAGTGTGCGAATGTAATATATATTTTGTTCGTAATATGACAAAACAAAGAAATTTGCTTTATTACAATATATGTATAAATCAAATACGTGATGAGAAAGGGTAAGGTAAATTATTTGAATAGGTATTATAGGTATGTTAATTTATCCCGTAAGAGATCTTGAGTTGTCTAAACGGAATGGAATCCATGGGACATCTGTTTTCTTTGATTACTGTTGAATTTTCTCACCAATTAAAGAACTTTTTAACAGGATAATATGTTGTACTTTAGTGGCAACAGAGTAGCTACTGTATGTGATAGCGACAACTATACAAGACCACACACGAATGCCACGACTTGAAACTATTAGTATGTTTTACCTTGCTTTAATTAAATGACAAGGAAAATAGCTGTAAGGGGTTTTCTCATACTTTCCTTTCGTGGTAAGCTTATCGTAATACTACTATCTATTTCTTTATAGACGAAACAATTTTAATGTATAATAAATTAGAGAGATGGGTGTGTTGTAATTGCAACAAAAAGTACAGTAACAAGATTAAGGCCCGTATTCAAAGACGTTCCTAACATTTTCCTAACATTTTCCTAACTTTTTCCCTAACACCTAACTTTTTCCTAACATTTTTCCTAACATTTCCTAACTTTTTCCTAACATTTTCTAACTTTTTCTAACATTTTCCTAACTCCTAACTTTCTCCTAACATTTCCTAACATTTTCCTAACGTTCTCCTATCGTGTTTTAAAAGTCTTTTAGAGGCTTCGCATGATTTTATTTAGTAAGAACCTAAGGTAGTTAAGTCAAAAAGTGATCCATTGTAAGTAACGTAATATATCGCAAAATATCAATGTTATTAACTTATTACCTGGATTTACGACACACTTTGTCATAAACAACAATGCGGCCTTCCTTTGGCGAATGTTAAATATATTGGAAACTTTATTTACATATGTTTTCAGTAAACAGTAGAGTTAATACAAACACAATGTTCAATTATTGTAACAGCTTTCAAAAATAAAGCAGTATCAAGCGTTTCAAGTTTGAACGTGGACCAGGTTGTACGAATCCAAAGGTGTCTAAATGAAGGTGTGTTAATCAGTGCAACACTGTTTTCATTTTGCTAAATCATTTACACAATTTTGTTTTTCGTATTTTGTCATCAGATTCATTTTTGCTTGAGTAAAATTTTTTTGGTATAATAATGGCTGAATTATTCACACCGGACCAACTGAATTTCCTCTTTGAATTGATAGCCCGCCACAAACAGACCATAAAACATAAATGATATATATTTATTTGTTTATCTTATAGTTTTGACATGATTTGTCATATGATGTTTTTAATGTCATTAAATTATATTACAATTATGATTTTAACTTTTTAGTTATTACCTAATAGTAACTAGTGTAGTATACAACAGTGGCGACGAGGATAATAAGGAAACATGGAAGACGAGTTAATATTGCGTAAGTACATAAGAAAGAGAGCTACAATTAAGGGACATTTTACAAAATTTCGAAATTTATTAGACACACGAACTGAATGGGAAATATCTGAGTTAGAACAAAGATGGGACAATTTGAAAGACAACTGGAACAAATATAATGATATTCAGGACGAAATTGATGATTTGGCGATAAATTCGAAAGAAGAGGAAAATTATAGAAGCAGTATGGAGGATGAAATGGTTAAAATAAAAATAGCGGTTGAGAAGATAAAAGCAAAAAGTGGGGAGAAAGAAAATACTCCCAGTACGAGTAAAACTTTTGTAAATATCACTCCAAATACTTCTTTAATCCCAGGTAATGTTAATTTTACACCTTACCAAACAGATGAGTCGTTTACAAACTTTATTAAAAGATTTGATGTATACACAAAGCTCAGGGGAACAAACGAGGAACAGACAAAGGTTTATATGCTAATTAATGCATTACCACCATTAATGCACGAGAAACTTAATGACTTATGTGCACCAGAAGAACCTGTTAGTAAGAGTTACACAGAGCTAGTAGACACACTAAGAAACTATTACGACCCACAACCCAGCATATGGACTTTGCAACACAAATTTATGTCACGAGAACAAAGAGAACATGAACCTATAACCGAGTACATGAGCGAACTTAAAAAAGCAAGTGCCAAATGCAACTTTAAATGTGAATGCGGTAAGTCAGTAGCAGAATTATTTTTAAGATTACAATTTGTAAGGGGGGTACGAGATTCGGAGATAAAAGTAAAGTTATTACAAGAAAAGAATACAAATTCATTACAAGACGCAGTTAATTTAGCAACATCGATTGAATTGGCTAAAGTTGAAAACAAAGGTATGACGGAAAATAAAGAGTATGAATCTAAGGTGAACCAAATTAAAAGAAGTAACAATAGAATAAATACGGAACGGAAAAAGTATGGTGAGGAAACACGGAGTGCGGAATTTTTAAAAGGAAAATGTTTTCGATGCGGGGATGTAAAACATAGAGCTCATGAATGTAGATTTATTAAGGTTAGATGTAGTTTATGTGGAATTATTGGGCACTTGGCAAAGGTTTGTTTAGGAAAGGGAAAGAAGGTAAAGGACACAAAACAAGTTGAAACAGAACACGAGCAATCAGACCAAGAAGAACAATATGAAATAAATTTATTAACAAAAAATCTAACTTCTGACAAGTTTAATATAAACATTACACTTGATGGTAAACCAATCAGCATGGAACTTGATACGGGAGCCGCACTAAGTACCATGTCGGTGTTGGACTTTGAAAAACTTAAACTAAAAAAGAAGATTCATGACACCCGAGTACAACTAAAAACTTACACTGGTGAGATCATTAAGCCCAAAGGAGTAGTCTACGTTAAGGGAAAATATAAGAACCAAGAATTTTTCGGAAAACTATACTTGATTAAACAGAATGTAGACCCTATTTTTGGAAGAGAGTGGATGAGAGAAGTTCGACTAGACTGGGCAGAAATCAAATTATTAAAAGAAACATCGAAACTGGAGTTAGATAAATTATTAGGAACATACAAAGACATTTTCACTACAGACGAAATAGGAACGATACCAAACGTTAAAGGACACCTCTACCTAAAAGAAGACACGAAACCTGTTTTTCTCAAAGCACGGCAAGTACCATTTGCTATTAAAAACAAAGTTGAAGAAGAATTAGATAGGCTTGAAAAGTTAGAAATCATTACAAAAGTAGAACAATCAGACTGGGGGACACCCATAGTACCAGTGGTTAAACCAAATGGAAACATTAGAATTTGTGCTGACTATAAAAACACTGTCAATAAAAATATAAAAGACGAGCAATACCCGATACCGTTAATAGAGGAAATTTTTACAAAAATGAACGGAGGTAAATTTTTTTGTACACTTGACATTAGCAATGCATACTTACATTTATTAATGGACGACGAAAGTTCACTGGTCCAAACACTAAGCACACACCGAGGCTTATACAAAGTTAACAAATTAATGTTTGGAATAAAGGTGGCCCCAGCCATTTGGAATAAATTTATGGATAGATTACTACACGGATTGGAGGGAGTGGCTAGTTTTTTTGATGACATAATAATACAGGGGGGAACAATAGAAGAGACATTGCAACGATTGAAGATGGTACTAGACAGACTGAGAGAATATAATTTAAAACTGAACAAGGACAAATGTGTATTTTTAAAGAAAAGTATCAAATATTTGGGGCATATAATTGACGAAAACGGATTACATACTACCCAGGAAAAAGTGCAGGCATTATTGAAAGCAAAAAGACCAGAAAACGTTTCTGAACTAAAATCATTTCTAGGCCTTGTAAATTATTACAACAGATTTATTCAGGACTTGGCAACCATACTAAACCCGTTAAACAACTTACTAAAGAAGAGCTCTAAATTCAAATGGAATAAAGAATGTGAAAAAAGTTTTAACAAAGTAAAACAGGAAATCGCTAGTGACAAAACATTGATTCATTTTGACGCTAAAAAGCCACTAATATTAGCTACGGACGCCTCACCGGTAGGGTTAGGAGCTGTATTATCGCACCGACTTGAAGACGGATCAGAAAGACCAATTACATTTGCCTCGAGGACCTTAACTAAGACCGAAAAAATGTACAGCCAAATAGACAAGGAAGCAACTGGAATTTATTGGGGTTTAAAGAAATTTTTTCATTACTGTTACGGAAGAAAATTTACCCTGATCACGGACCACAAACCTTTAGTTTCCATATTTAATCCTAATAAGGCTCTACCTAGTATGACAGCAACAAGACTCTTCAACTACGCTAACTTTTTATCGGGATTTGACTATAAATTGAATTTAGGAAGACGGAAAGACACGGCAACGCAGATTTTTTATCAAGATTTCCTACTGAACAATGCAATGAAAATTACAAGGATGACCCTACAATATTTTGCATGAAACAAGTTGAAACTTTACCAGTAACTAAGGAAAGGATTGTTAATGAAACAGAAAAGGACTGTACTTTGAAACCTATAGTAGAGAAATTACAACAAGGGAAGAGCTTAAAGACCCTAGGCCTTAATGATTGTGAGTACTCAATACAAGAGGGATGTCTTTTTAAGGGAAACAGGGTGGTGATACCTGCGTCGTTACAGAAAGAAGTACTTGAAGAACTACATACAGGGCACATGGGCATTGTAAAAACTAAAATGATTGGACGAAGTTATTGTTATTGGTATAATATGGACAAACATATAGAAGAGATGGTGAAATCTTGTAAAAGGTGCTGCCTAAAACAAAACGAGCCACCCCAAATAAAACACAGTTGGGAGAGACCAGACGCACCATGGCAAAGGATCCATGTAGACTTTGCAGGACCTTTACTTGGTTATCAATTTTTTATTGTTGTGGATGCATTTACAAAATGGGTCGAAGTATTTGCGACAAAAACTACAACCACCGACTGGTGTACAAATAAACTCAGATTTTTATTTACAACTTTTGGAATTCCAGTAACATTAGTATCAGACAACGGACCACAATTCACTGCCTACAAATTTCAAAATTTTCTCAAGAATAATGGAATATATCATAAGACGTCAGCACCGTACCATCCAGCCACGAATGGTCAAGCGGAAAGATTTGTCCAGACTATAAAAAAGAATCTGAAAGCCATGGCTGAGGAAGGGGGAGATATTAACTTAAAATTATGTCGTCTTTTGATGCAGTTAAGGAAGGCGCCAAATTCAACAGGGGAAAGTGCATACAACTTAATGTTTAACAGAAATATACGAACGAGGTTAGACCTAATGTTAAAAAATACCCTACCTAAGAAAAGATGCCTAGAGGAACAGTTCCCAGTAAAGAGAAGTTTCAAGGAGGGAGAGAGAGTTCAAGTTAGAATGTATAGAGGAGATAAAGGAGAGCGCTGGAGTTTTGGAAATGTTATAAAGAAGTTAGGACAATTACATTTTCTAATAAGGTTAGAGGACGGAGAGGTATGCAGACGACATATAAATCAGATGCTTTCAAGCAGATTCAGAGGGGAGCGATGATATATATTTATTTGTTTATCTTATAGTTTTGACATGATTTGTCATATGATGTTTTTAATGTCATTAAATTATATTACAATTATGATTTTAACTTTTTAGTTATTACCTAATAGTAACTAGTGTAGTATACAACAATAAAAAATCTGATTGTGTTACAAGAATTTCAGGGTAAACGCCCTAATAGTAAGGTAAGTGGATTAACAGTATTATGTAAATTTATGTAGATAGTTATTTATACGACAAAGTGTGTCGTGAATCCAGGTAATAAGTTAATAACATTGATATTTTGCGATATATTACGTTATTTACAATGGTATCACTTTTTGACTTTACTACCTTAGGTTCTTACTAAAAAAAATCATGCATGCCTCTAAATGACTTTTAAAACACGGGAACGATCATTTAAATTTCGTGGCTTAAAAACATTTCCCTTACCTAAACCTAAGGTGAGTGTTAGGAGTTAGGAAAATGTTAGGAGTTAGGAAATGTTAGGAGATGTTAGGAAATGTTAGGAAAAAGTTAGGTATTAGAAATGTTAGAGAATGTTAGGAAAATGTTAGGAAATGTTAGGAAAAGTTAGGAAAATGTTAGGAAAATGTTAGAAAACGTCTTTGAATACGGGCCTAAATGTTTTTTTTCTTAAACATTTATTTCTTAAAATTTAGATGAAATGATTTATTCATTTAGCGTTATTATGTAAAAACTATTTTAATTCCTAAAGCATGAAGGAGATGCTTTTAATCTGTATCAAACGTTTAATAAATCGCCAAATGTTTTGCAATCTCTATTTCTCTATAATTAGAAATCCAGAAACAAGGAAAATTATGACACAATTTTAAAATCAAATGTATTTTTAGCATCTTAATATGCTAAATTGCCCATTTTTCTTTTAGAATTTCGCTAAAAATGTGCGATCACTGTAAATGTACGACCACCAACTGTAAAACCGCTTCTAACCACCGATAACTCATCTTACGTCTTAAATTAAAATTTGTCCTAAAATTACACAAAATTAAGAAAAAAAACTTTCTTGATAAAACATATTTCTAGAACTAGTTAAAAAATGCTAAAAGCCTAACAAGATCAACAAGCCTAACAAAAGCAAAAACCAGTACCGAAGTACTGGTATACCGTATTAAGTATGTTCTAAGACTTTCCATTGGTTATTCCATGATTTTTTGAAATCCTTAAAACATTGGATCATGATCACTATAATATCTACTATAAGAAATCAGATCATACCAAAAAAGATCTGCGGGCGACACTCCTTTTAAATGAGTACTTTCTCGTTAAAAAAATCAATTTTAAGCTTCATTTTCTGTTTTATGCTTTACAGCCTGAGCACTAAATTTACTACTTGTTTCACAATTTCTTTTGGAAATTTCACAGGAAATCCATATGTGCATTCCATAGGTTATAACAAAACTATGGTCATCATTCCAAAATCAACACTGCACAAAATTATTTGTTCTTCGATCCGATAAATACTAAGATGTGGAATAAGCTTATAAATAAAAACTGGCTAAAAAGTAATCTAGACTCATCTTACCGGCACTGATGATGACAGTTCAGGTGAAAGCTGGCTTTGTTTTATTATAATGAATCATCTGTGGAAAGACAAACTTTATTTATTTATTTTTTCTTATTTCAAGCTCACTTAAAAAAGTTTTTTAACCTATTTCTTTTGTAAAATTCGGCAAAAATGTGTTACAAATAGTAATGCGTTGCTCAGGGTATAATACAACAAGTGGAAACTTAAGCAAAAAATAGATTGTACACCAAGGTAGCACGCACTTAAAAAAAAATTCTCCGATTTGCAGACCTCCGCGCCAGAATTATTTTGTTACAATAACCTTTGAGTTTTGAAAATGATGATAAAAAATTATCACCGGTACGAGGAAAGGAACCTGTAAACACTGGCTCTGTACTTTCATTAGTCGTAGTATCTCCGGATAGGGTATTAGATTCAGCTCCACAAAGACCTTAAAACGACACCTAACTCAATTGTTGTTGTTTACCATCCTGGACAAACAAGTTTTTCCCAACCGTTTTAAAACGCATCTAGACAGGTGTCCGTATACAACCGCCATGGCACTCACCAACCACGGAAAAAATAATTTATACCTTCATAGATTTCGCGTATCCCCATCACCAATTTGCTCTTGTGATCAAATCTCCATTCAGAATTGGGAACATATCATTTTTAATTACATACATATTGGTTGAACAAGACTTCCTTCAATTCTTCTAACAATTCATTCTCTTTGTTAATTTAATTTGAAGTAAATGTGTACGTTTTTTAAAAAAATTGGAAAATAATCCAATTAAGTTGAAATTTAGTGAACTTATTTATTACGTAAAGTAATAAATAATTCAACGTTTTAATAATTTAACGATTAATAAAGTTTATAATTTAAATTATTTTCCGAGTTTTATCAATTTTTTAAAAATCGTTCACAAAGTCATCTAATAAAAATTGAACTAAAGCAAATAATGCAATTGTGTTGAAATTCATATCTCTGATTTTTGTTGGATCATAAAAGTTAAGCAACATCGAGCGTGGTCAGAGCTGTGTGAATGACCGCTGAAAACGCAACGGATGTATTTACTATCTGAGGACGAGCGAAGCGAGTCCGAAGACGTGTTTTAGTATAAATTTGGTGCATTGAATATTCTGAGAAGGAACGAAGTGAGTCCGAAGTAGGGAGCATGAGGGTAGTGAATTTGGGATAAAGAAAAGTTCAAAGGTACCCCTTACCCGATTTTCGTACATAGTATTAGTTATTTCACTAATTTTAAAATAGTAGTTAAATGGATTCTACACCTTTTCCAATTTTATTTGAGAAACCGTTATGTTTATAGAGAACATATCAATTGTATTTGAAATTAGAAAAATATATTTTAGAAAACATCAATTGAATTTGAGAACAGTCAGTTGTATTTGAGTAGGCATTAAATGAATTTGAGAGCAGTGAATTCTATTTAAGAATTTATTAAATGTTTTTGAGAACTTGTGATTTGATAATGAGAAACTCAAAATTCGGCCAATTTTTACATTACTATTTTTCTTAAATACAATTATACCTTGTTAGGTGAGAGTTGAGCAATGAAACATATACAGGGTGGAAATAACAAAGCACAGAATTAATAAACAATAACAAAGCACAGCTGATTGTCATTTGGATAATTTTCTCAAATACAATTGACAACTTCAAATTCAAATCACCCTTTCTGAAATGAAATTAAACCATTCTCAATTTTATATAATGCTTTCTCAAATAAAATTGACTATTCTCAACTACATTTGTTGTTTTATCAAATTCAACAGACTAATCTAATTTACATTTGATATTTTCTCAAATACAAGTCATTATTCTCAAATACAATTAATATCTTCTCAAATAAATGTGGAAAAGGTGTAGTAAATTATTTAAGAAAAAATGTAAGATGTAAGACGAAGCTTTATTTTAGTATACATTACATTGTCCTTAGTTTGTTTATACAATAAAATTTCTAAATAGTGTTGTTGAGATAAAAATATATTTGTAATTTCGATCAGTGGGTCCCCCCTTTCAAAAAAAATTCTTCCCCACCATTACCCCTCTCCATGATCTTAACTTCATAAGCTTATTATTTTTATGAAAATTGGCTAAAAAAACTTATAAAGATCGTATAAAAGATTAATACAATTAATTTTGTATAAATTGATTATATTGATCATCATGAATCATATCTAACTATAACTATCAAATTTTTTATTTACCAATAAATGTTACATAACACAGGTGTTATACCTGTTTATTTAAATAAAAGTAAATGTTTATAAATATGAGTAGTTTATGCAATAGGTTCATATGCAATTTTGTCTTATAATTTGTACAAATGAAAACATCCAATCTTGGTCCCATCTAAGAAACAAATAAATTAAAACATGTGTGTTCATTTATTTCTGCAGTTATTATTTTGTTTATTAAAAAGGCTGATTATATTTAATAAGGGAAATAAAAATGGTTCTGTATCCTTTCACCCTATTAAAGTTTAATGCTCACGATGTAAAAACTAAACGGAAGGTAAGGGAAATTAAGTAAGCCGGAAATTGAAAGAAATGCTTATTGCTATGGAATTGTAGGAAAGGTAGATTTCGTGCATCAAACTATTCCCTGTCATGAGAAACTCATAGAAACCAATGTTTTGTTAAGATTAGTCTTCTTTAAGAACTTAATAAATCAGAGAGAGAAAGAAGTACGCGAAGCTAATAAGGCTTTATAAGTCCCGCTAAGATAAGAGGGGATTCGAGACCACACACGTCGACGACAGAGATCGACTTACTTGACTAAGTTCATGTGATAAAAAGAGAAAGGGATATTTTGCGATATTGGTAGTATATGTCGAGGTGGGAGAGAGAATCACGGCACACGCGCATTCTACAAATAATTTAACTTTTGCATTCTATTATACTGTACTTGCATTCTCCTTAAACCTACACATTTTAAAACTTAACACAGTAAAATTATCTCATTATAACCATTATAACATTATACTGTATTATTATTTTCCTATCCACATACATATTTACTTTTTACTCATCATTCACAATTTCGAACATCTTTGATTATAATCGATTTATTTACACGTATTAATATTTTCCTCCTTTATACCGGTTTGTAGGAAAGGTATAGAAAAATAAAGAAAAAATGAGTTACGAGTTGTGCTTAATAATTGAGCAACTGCTCAAGTTAGAAACCAAAAATCGTAACCTTATCCAAGAAATGTGCAAACGCATTCCAAAGGAATGCGGACCACTGCGCCAGAAAAATGTGTTAGATATTAACTTACATATTGTAAAAAGAATAATAAATTATCGTCCTTACTAATATTCGAAATAACTCAGATACTCTAGCTTTGAGTACTTTGAGTGCACAAAATGGTTCAAACCATTTTTATTCAACTCACAGGACCAAACAACAACGAAAACGACTCCTCACTTGAAATATGTTGTCAAACGGTTGTATTTTAGATTTTCTGGTAATTGTCTACCGTTTTTCAACTTTTTTGTCACTTATATATTGCACCAATCGACTTTGCATATACAGGATGATATATTTCAAATATTGCACCCTGATTAACTCAGTTTCATGTGAAGTTATCGCAATAAAATTTTTATGTACCTCACTAAGTGGACCACTGGAAGTTCAAATACCCAATTATTTGTTTGATAATCGTCTGGCATGTATAGTACACCGATTATCAAAATGTGTTTTTCTACGGAAACTTTAAAATTCGAGCTTACCTTTACATCAATTATTCCAAAAACTGTCATATCTTGAACAATTTGATACCAATATAATTAAATTCTGGTCATTTTCTCCTAGCTATCATAATTACTTTAACCCATTTATAATTAAAAATAATTCTGCCGCGGTGGTCCGCATGTCGGGCGAATTTCCTTTGGATGCGTGTTTCCGTGCTTTTTACATTATATAAGTTTACAACTAGTAAATAAATAATTCCGGCGCGGTGGTCCGCTGTCGGGCGAATTTCATTTAGAATGCGTGTTTCCGTGCTAAACAACCTATTTCTTGCTTATGCAAGAACCATGCCCATTGCGTGGTTCCGGTTCATGCTTTAGAACCTAAGCAGTTACTCAATTGTCAAGCACTGCTCATAACTCATTTTGTCTGTACTTTCCAAAGGAAATGCGCATAATTATCCAGTTGGTTGTACAAAACTATGCCTCTAAAATTAGAAGTACGCACTATTATTTGCACTAGTTTAAAGCTTAGTTACTTATCTTTAAGCTTAGTCAGTTATCTTGAAAGCTTTTAGCGCATTTCCTTTGGAAAATACAGACAAAATGAGTTACGAGCAGTGCTTGACAATTGAGTAACTGCTTAGGTTCTAAAGCATGAACCGGAACCACGCAATGGGCATGGTTCTTGCATAAGCAAGAAATATAATTTTAGTTGTAAACTTATATTAGGTAAAAAAAAACGATAAAAAATAATTGTCCCTACTAGGATTTGAACCCAGGTACTCTGGGTTTGAGAGCTCGCATCCAAAGGAAATTCGCCCGACATGCGGAACACCGCGCCAGAATTATTTTCTAGTTGTAAACTTATATTTAGTAAAAAAAAAAAACGATAAAAAATTATCGACCCTTCCAGGATGTGAACCCAGGTACCCTGAGTTTGAGTGGTCGTATTGACTCCGGACCACTGCCATTCAACTCAGAGGCCCAAAAAACATTGAAAACGACACCCTACTCGAAATTTAATTTTCAACGACCGTAATGTTGGTTTTCTATATTTTTTGTGGTTTTTTCGACTTTTTGGTAACTTAAAGTGGTCGTATCGTCTTCGGACCGGTTTCATTCGATTCAGCGCCCAAAATTACATAGAAAAAACGACACCCTTCTCGAAATTTATTTTTTATCGACCTAAATTTTGGTTTTTGGTAATTTACAATGGTTTTTTCGATTTTTAGGTCACTTAGAGTGGTCGTATCGACTTCTCTATGGACCGGTTTCATTCGATTCAGCGTCTCAAAAAACATAAATATTGACCTTTTTCGCGGCAAAAAATATTAACCCTGAATTTTGCTGATTTTTTGAAAATTTCGCTGACTCAGCAAACCGGGTTAATGACGTCACAAAAACCTGGTTTTCAATAGGGTTCGTGTCCTCCCGAAGGTTGATTTTTGTACCAAGTTTGGTTAAAAAATATTAATCCGTTCGAAAGATAGAGTGTTTACAAGAAAGTGTCTAGAAATACATATATATATATATATAATATATATATATATATATATATATTATATATATATATATATATATATATATATATATATATATATATAAAGTCTCGCGAAAATTTTTTTTTCGTCATTAGGGACCTCTGAAACGGATTTGTGTCGTGGTCCGAGGTTCGAATTCCGCCATGACGCCTATCCCATTAGCGAATTTTTTCCCAAAGGAAATTCGCTAATAAGCTTACTGATACACCTGAATGCATCACTTCTATTACATTGTATGGTAAAAATATATGTCTGGGAGAAAATAACGGAATTCAGCGATATTGGTATCAAATTACCAATATCGTGTTGCGTGTTTTGCTAAAGAACTGAAGCTTTGTCCAAAAGTTAGTCAATTGCTGTAGTTGTGCTATTCGGAAAATATTTTTAAGACGTCATTAATCCGCAATAATGACTCAGCAAAAGTATCGTAAATTCATAAAACTCGGAAAAATGATGCGATGGATTGACATTTGGCACGCATCATGAAGCCATGTATAAGACTAACATATGTGCCAAGTTTCATCTCATTATCAGCATTAGTTCAATTTTTATCAAATGACTTGTGTCGTTTTTTAAAAAATTGTAAAAAAACAGAAAATAATTCAATTGAGTTAAAATTTGGTGAAGTTATTTATTACGTAAAAAGATGTACACTTGTGTCACATTTCAACTCAATGGCATCATTTTCCTATTTTAGGACTATTGTTTAAAAATCGTACACAAGTCATCTGATACAAATTGAACTAATGCTGATATTGAGATGAAATTTGGCACATATGTTAGTATTATACATGGCTATATGCGTGTTAAATTTTATTTTGATCACATTTTTTTCTCGTTTTATGATTATTTTAAAAATTTTTGCTGAGCCATAAAACATATTTTCAGAATAGCACAACAAAACCAGACTGACTTTTGTACAATGTTTTAACTTACTAGTATAAATACACTGGGAGCTATGATGATATTAGTCACAAACACACACACACACTGGCAGACAAATTTGAGAAAACAACACAGGAGGCCATAAAACACCTAAAATGGATAATTCAGGTGAGACCTCGGTTTCGGTTTTTTTGCAAACACAACTTTTCCTGTATACCTGCGGTATAAAGATTAGTTTTAATCATGAGAAAAAATCGGGTTCGGGTTCCCCGGTTCTTTTCCTGTTGTTTCATCTCTTGGATTCGCTACGCTTATCCTTCCTACTTCGGACTCGCTTACCTTGTCCTTAAACAATAAAAATACCAAATTTATACTGCTACATGTCTTCGGATCCGCTTCGCTCGTCCTCAGGTTATAAAAATTACCAACTTAGTATTTAAATATGGTAGCACTACCATAAGAAATTATATACGTTTAGGAAAAATTATTCAACAAGAGTAATAAAGTTTACAATTTTAAATAACAGAATAATCTTGTAGGACTGAATAATATTAATTCGGTAGCACAGTTTAATAATAATCTGGTAGCACAGGAGTCTGTCACTCTACGGATAGCACTCTCTTAAAACTGGCCTAGATTATCTTTGTTTTAAAATGGTGTAGAAATTAAAAAGCCCATTAATTTGCTCATATAAGCAAATTATATTTAAAGCTCATCTTTTGTATTAAAAGTTAGTCTTATAACTATGAAGATCATTATAAAAATTTTAGTAAATGTCTTGGAAAAATAAAATAAATTAAAATACCACAAATAGACATGAACTGTGGTGTATATGAGTGATGATGAGTATGAATGCCACCAGCTGGAAGGTAGGTATATTAAGTATAGAATTATTTATTGAACTACAAGACGTGTTTAATTGGATCAGATCAAAGAAGAGTTTGAATAAGAAAAACTTTTAAAACATTCTTTAGTTTCCTCAGACACGTAAAACTATGCCTTATTAATTAAACTGCTTAGTTCTTCTACCGATTCTAGTTGGCTTTTACGCTTCATCAATTTATTAGGTTTATGGTGGATTCTTCAAGATTAGTTTTCTTAAAGTTTTTCAACTATTTTTTTTACTCTCTTTTTTTCTTTCTCTCATTTCTGACAGGTATGTGTTTGAATGTAATTGAAAAAATAATGCAGCAAGTACGATAAAATAATAAAAGAAGATAAAGAGTCAAGGAAGGGTAAAAAGAAAATTAATTACATTTAATGATTATACTTTGAAAAAAGGGAGGCATGATTCAATAAATAATAAGGTTTAAGACCATTAATTCTAATCTCAAAGCTACTTTTTTGAGTCCAAGTTTCAACCGTGAAACATAAACTGGATGCATGCCTTAAAAAGTGTATGTTTGATGTTCCGAGATTATTTAAACTTTAGTAAAGCTTTAGGAAAAAAAATATTTTAAAGGAAGGAAAATAAAGAAACATAATTTTTCTATAAATGCATAATTCAGATATAAGGTCAGGACTTAATAATTGTAATATTATTAGTCCTAGATTAATAAAGCCTGAATAATTAGACTTGTAATAAATTAAGCTAAAAGAGAAAGGTATCGATGGAAGCGTTGTATTAAAATTTGGCAAAGATTTATTTCGTCTCCCCCTACTTTTTTTGCAGATAAAACTGCATAGGAAATAATTTACAGTTGGCAAATAATCTACTCCGTTCCTAGAAGAGCTCTAATTAACAGTTTATTATCTTATAATTTAATGTCAAATCTTATGCAATTATTTTTAAATTATTGGCCTTTTTTTCTTCTATTTTTATTAAATTAAAATTTTATGAAAATATTTTTAGTTTAAATTATATTCAAGTTAAATGAATATTAAATAGTGTTGAATGAATCAAAAATTCTTGAATGTATCTCATTGGAATTTTTAGTTAAAAATTGGATTAGTAAAAATTATTTTAAATTTACCCTAGCCAGCATAGCTAGCAATATCATATTTTTATCACGCAATACATCCAGGCCACCAAAGCTAGCAATCAATTTTTATCACGCAATACATCCAGGCCACCAAAGCTAGCAATGTCATATTTTTATCACGCAATACATCCAGGCCAGCAAAGCTAGCAATATCATATTTTTATCACGCAATACAACCAGGCCAGCAAAGCTAGCAATATCATATTTTTATCACGCAATACATCCAGGCCAGCAAGCTAGCAATATCATATTTTATCACGCAATACATCCAGGCCAGCAAAGCTAGCAATATCATATTTTTATAACGCAATACATCCAGGCCAGCAAAGCTAGCAATATCATATTTTTATGACGCAATACATCCAGGCCAGCAAAGCCAGCAATATCATATTTTTATGACGCAATACAGCAAAGCTAGCAATATCATATTTTTATAACGCAATACATCCAGGCCAGCAGAGCCAGCAATATCATATTTTTATGACGCAATACAGCAAAGCTAGCAATATCATATTTTTATCACGCAATACATCCAGGCCAGCAAAGCTAGCAATATCATATTTTTATAACGCAATGCATCCAGGCCAGCAAAGCCAGCATATCATATTTTTATAACGCAATACATCAAGCCAGCAAACCTAGCAATATCATAATTTTTAGCGAAACATACTCAATTATATTTAAGGAGTTAAAGCATTTATCTTAATAAATTCAACTAATAACATCGGAGCGAAGCGAAGTAAGCCGAGGCATTTTTGTTGTTATAACTAACAAAACCCAACAACATTCGGGTTTCTTTATTAGTATTTTCAATTTATTAAAAAAAGTTATTTAATATAAAAAAATATAAAGGGAGTTTCAAATGAATTTTTATAAAGCTATTAAACAACTTAACCAACACCTACAATGTTTTATTGAATTAAATTATAACATTTTAGTCTTATATAGTTTACACTAAGGCTATTATACTATACTTGTTTTCATGACAATAAACTATAAAGGAAAATACTTTTTTGAGGCAAATTTCCACCCAGAAATAATATATCGCTTTTTTACTTACCTTTAATTAATCCGTTAAAAAAGTATAAAAGTTGAATAATTACTTTTAAAAAAAGATCTAATTTCGTGACTGAAGTTTAGGAAAAAATACTCCGCCCAAAAAATGACTACAAGGCTACACCTCAAAGAATCTCACCTAGAATATGAATTATTAAAAAAAAGTTAAGAGCCACCTCTCACGCAATACATATTTTATATAGAGTTGCTTTTCAAAACTATAATAAAGTCTCAAAAATCATAATATTATATCTCATTAATTCAAACTGAAAGGGTAACACCTTTTTTCTACAAACAATGAATGTTAACTTTCAGAGGACTGTAGTTAATCTTGAATATGATTTTAAAATTATTAATTTTGTTAGATGTTAATTTTTTATTCGGTCTTTATTCGTTAGTTTAATTCAGCTGATTTATTTTTGCGTTTATCTTCTCTTAATTATATTTTTTATTGTTGTTTTGTTATTAATTATTATGTATCAATTAAAATCAAAACATTTCTGTTTTTGTTGTTATTTTAAAAGCAGGTTTTTTTTCTTTTTAAAATTAATTTCTATTTTTAATTAAGTCTTAAAAATTAACGAGCCTTAAAACAATAATATCACACGGCGGAATCATTGTATTTTTTCTTAGTTTTTTATATCCTTTATATTTTTTATAATCTATAATTGAATACATTTTATATATATGAACATACAATACATTTTGTTTTTTTACTTTAATATACACCGTACATTATTTTATACATAGTATTGAGCCAGAGTCGACATAGGGAAGAAGGCGTTTTTCCTTAATTGGAAGATCTCGGGACTAGGTCTATCGACTATACTAATATTCGCTAAGCCCTTGAAACCCCTGTTTTTTTCATTTGTTTAGACTATTGTTTTTTATCCTCGAACCACAGTCCTTTTAGCTAGGAGAACTTTGCTAGCAGGGACGGACTGGACATTGAAAGCGAGGGCGGCAGCCCTTCTTGGGCCAAAAATAAACTTAAAAAACAACAAAAAAATAAAAGAATGATTAACATATTTAATATATTCATAACACAAGAATCAAAGAGACTAAGAGACTATACTCTACTAAGGTAGGGCTTGAAGAACTCATAGAGACAAATTTTTTTAAACTACTTCAAAATATTTTTAATTTGTTAAACACTACTCTAGTTAAACATAGACCCCTTTATGAAGCATTATAGGACCCCCCTCTATTGGGCCCCTTGAGGTGTGGGTTTGGGCCCTTTTAGGCAAAACCCTTGTCGGACCTTTTTGGCTCAATTTAGGTAACAATTTAAGAGGCCTTAAATTGTTACCTTTAAAGGGCCTTTAAGGCCTCCATTCTTTATACTTTGACCTTTAAAGGTCCCAAACAGAAGATTAGGGCCTCAAAGGGCTCTTATCAGGACCTTAGAGAAGTACAGAAAGGGCCCTAAAGATTAAAAATAAAATAGTTAACTTAAATATGTCGTTTAAATTAATAAACTTAAGTTTTACTTAAAATTTAATTTAATTTACTTAAGTTTATTTTCAATTTATTTTAATAATGTTATGAGATTTTATATTTGATTAAATATGAAATTAAAGTTAAATAAATTAAATTAAGCTTGCTATTATCATTAATACTACTCTAGTTAAACATAGACCCCTTTATGAAGCATTATAGGACCCCCCTCTATTGGGCCCCTTGAGGTGTGGGTTTGGGCCCTTTTAGGCAAAACCCTTCTCGGACCTTTTTGGCTCAGTTCGCCACTGTTTGCTAAGGGAGGTAATAGTCCGAGATCACGAGATCGCATATCTATATTTGAGAGCTATCCATGAAAAGCTAAGGTTTATAGACTACCCCAGTAAGGAAGGGGTTCACATGATTCGAACATGTGAACCCTGGCTTACTTTGAGTAATCCACTTTGAGTCGTTTTGACTCGGATCGGCTTTTGGTCACACTTTGGGGTCTAACTCAGCCATTCGAGCTACTTATTAGCGCTTTTTTAAAGAGAAATTGCAACAAATTTAATTCAGACTGACAAAATAATTACTTTTGACGTACAGATCCTCAAAAGGACATGGCATTAGGTTTTTTCACGTCTAAATCTTTTTATTGGTCATAAAAATTCTATCTTTGTCTTAGAATTTAGAACTCTTTTTATTTATTTTAGCGAATTTTCGAACGAAAAATGAGCTAATGATATATTTTAAATGTGTAAAGGATATCTTTAAAGGCATAATATAATTGTGGGAGAGACACTTTAGAAATGTAACTTAGATAAATGCAATCCTATACATCATTTATGGGTCTACGTTCCGCATAATGTTATGTCACATTTTGTTTCGTTACGTCCATGAGGGCTGGACAAAGCCTGAACTCACCTTACTTAAATTTCATGGCAGCCGTACTAGAGCACCACTCGTCTCAAGTCAATTCATATTCACGTTACTTCATATTCTTTGGAATTTGAAGTGTAGGCCAAAGAGAGTTCATCAGGCTTGATAAAAAGTTGTTACGAAACAGAGTGGGACATGCCACATTATATCTAGCTAGCAATGATGACAAATATCGAATAATAGAACAGTTCTCGGATATAAAATAGAATTTTTGTTATTAAATTTTTTAGGTGTTTGCTGTCACAATTATATTGTGTCATATAATTGTCATGTGTTGCAAAAATTGGTAGCAAAAAATAATATATTTTGGTAGAGCTTCGACTAATAGAAAGTAATAGTTTTTCTTCTTGTAGTAGTTAAAAAATATAAATTAAATAATTTTTTGTGTTAAATATTTATAAATATTAATTAGAAAAAAAATACTGATAAATTTATTAGTTGGATCAATAAACAAAACCTGACTATTTGTCGGGGTTGATGACTTATCTAATTATTTTTAAGCATATAAAATTGTTTATTTTATTTTTAAATTTAACTAAGAAATCAAATTAACTAACTTAATTATTCAAAGCTTGAAAACTAGAACTTTTCTATCTACACTATAAAAAATACTTTACAGTGTAGATAGAAAACCTACCTTTAAATGGTTTGCAGAAGAATGTTTTAGTCGATAAAAACAAATCAGTAAAATGTTTTACATCCCCTGATACGAGGGGATTGGTTTATAGATTTTTTATACAGAGGGTAGTTTTTCTCATCATACGGCTGATTTCACATAGATAAGTCTTGGTTTTCTTTAAAACCACCCTTTATTAACAGTACGGTTCAACTGCGAGCCTTTATTTTAGATTTAACCAAATATAAATGCATTTGGTTGTAAATAAATCCGATAAAATTAAAAATGCTCGTCTATTTCAAATACTAAATCTTTTTAAAAACTTTTATTATTTCAATTTTAAAATGTATATAAGATACAAATTGAATAAAAGTTTAATAAAAATACATGGTTAGAATATCTTATAAATAAAAAAAATCAAAGTAAAATCGACAGACTCAAAATAAAATAAAAATGAAATGGTTTGTAAAACAAATGAGAAGAATGTTGTTGAACGTTGTAAAACTGATTCAGATTGTGAGCTGGCTTCCCTACACGATTATCTTAATTTTACCATTTGTATTCTGTTAAACTCTGAATATCTTGTAGCTAAGATTACAATATTGAATACAAGTATATTTCTAACAATTTATTTGAATATATTAGATTGGTTATAATTTTTATAACTTTTAATTTACTAAAATATTTTTTACACTTAAAGCTAAAGGAATAAAACAAAATGTTAAAATAAATTCGAGAAACAAATAAATTCAGTTATGTCTAATACTTAATATTTATATTAAATACTTATATACTTAAAATATTTACTTTCATTAAATTTCTCTTGTGTATGTATATATATATTATATATATATATATATATATATATATATATATATATATATATATATATATATATATATATATATATATATATATATATATATATATATATATATACATACACGAAGCGCATATATATGCTTCTTGGTAAAATATTAGATATCATTCATTTATGCTCTGTCATTCATTCATAACTCAAAATAATTTATACAGCTAAAATACTAACATAGTTCTAATAAAAGTGAGTGAGAAAAGATATTTTAATGTGTAATTATAAAATCTGTATATAAAGGTTATTACCAGGTAATTTTCCTGTCAAGTAATTATTTAATATAATACCCAAACATTATGACACAACACTGTCACTGACTTGGATCATCTATGTTGCGGTATATTATTATTGCATTTTTAGGGAGGGCGAAACCAATCTCTGAGGGGGGCGAAATTCACACATCTACAAGGGAATTCCACTAAAATCTACTTCGTCAGTAGGGCAAAATTTTTCCTGTGGGGAGCGATGCCCCCCTAGCCCCTACCTGGCTACGGGCCTGCAACTATGGCATTGATTATCTTTTAATAAAGTTGTTTATATATTTATGGTATACTTTATTGAGCATTAAACAAATAACTTTGTTACTGTCGTTACTTTATTTTTAGAATAGTCTTAACAATGACCGTAAAATTTAGTTCCTGATTTCATTAGTTAATCAGTGGTATTTTCATGTACCCTATGTAAATGTGGTATTATCGAGTAACCCCGAGTAAAGCATTTAAATGAGCAATAATTTTTAGTTATGTAAAGTCAATAATCAAAATCAGACTTCTTTTTGAACATGGTTTTTAAGTTATTATATGATAGTAACCAGTGAGTGATTCTAAACGTTGCCTATAACAACCATCAATTATTTATATTTCTTTACCTACCATCTTCCATCTTATTGTAACATTTGTATTAACATCCTATATAGTTTTCAGTTTTAACTAAAGCAAGTTATGCCCTTTTCACTTTCTAGACCAAATTGTAACCGATAAAATTTGACAGAAATTAAATTTATTAATCAATACTACTCCATGTAATTCGATGTAATATTATATTAGTTATTTGTCTGAAATGATATAAATAAACATAATGGCGTATAGTTGATAACTATGAATAATACAGGAGGTATAATTCATCGGTCGGGTATCGAGCATTTCCCTTCCTTTCCTGTTGTTTCACAAGTTAGTGAATATATTCATGAGGATAAGACAAAATGTTTTATTGAAGATGCACAAACATCTGGCTTCAAAACAAACATGTTATGTCAACTAACTTAAGCTTAAAATTGCAGGACGGAGACGAAGTTACAATTTTGTAAAGAATTGCTCCAAAAGCATATCTGCCAAGGTATCTGAATCCTTTATTAATGCGTTTATGTTTATTTTCAGAATGGATTGGTTCGATTACAGGGAATAAATACTCATAATCAATAAGATTCTTGACATTAATGAGTTCGATTTTTGCACCAAGTTTCATTTGTGTCTGATAAAGCGTTTGAAAGTTATCGTGTTTCTCTTAAAAACGTCTGTATAAGAACCAAAATCTCGTACATTCATACATACCTATTATATACCTCAACTATACTATAATATACCTGAACAATATATTTATTATTGATCATTGAGCCCCCCCCCCCTTCTAAAAAATTTGGTTAATGTTGTGCCAGGGGAAGTTTTTTACTTTTCCTTATCTATTATGGTAGGTTTAAGGAAAAGTATAGTATGTATTGTGTGTACCCAAACAGTCCAAACCACGGTTTCATCAAAATTATCAGTTACAGGCTTGGTTTCATCATGCTGTCTGTCTGCGTGCGTTGTAGTGTAACTTAGGCGTCGTACAATCATGATTCTGAGGACAAGAGAATCAAGTCCGAAGTTGTAGGGAAAAGTACCTAGGTACCCTGTATACCCGATGTTTCATTTTTTTTAGTTTCGTGAATACGTACTTCGACTTACTTAAACTTTAGATGAATAAAATGTTTAATCATAATATTATTCGTATTCAAAGTGGATGTCTACAATACTAGTCTTCGTTTTGTTCATATAAAATTAACGCGTCTTTAAAGTATTCAAGAGTCAGGAGTCCGGGTCTTCTAAAAACAAAATGACAATTATAAGCAATTCTGATGTTATTGCATCTTGGTAGTGTAACTTGACTTCTTCAAACATTAATTAAAATTATACAAAATTGTTCATTTTATGTTTTTATGTAAAAAATAAATTAATGAATCATTAAATTTAGGGGCTTCATTCTACCTAAATAAATCGTTTTATTTAAAAATACTTTTATTAATTTGTTTCAAATTTTAATTAAATAATTCAAAGTGATTTTCTAATCAGGGAATCTGTTTGAAAAAGACAAACTTTTAATATTGAAGTGTTAAAAGGAATGTTTGGAAGTGGTGTGGGTGAAGTGAGGTGTGGGGTAGTGGGGCCCGAGTGAACAGTGATTTTGTTGAGGGATCCCAACCAATTACACTCAGCCGCCCCCCCGACTGGGGTTCTACCCCTCTGGATAAAGATTTTCGATTCAAACCCCCCGTTATACTTTACCACCTCCAGCGGTACGCATGCGGCTACAAAGTGAGGGATGTTACCCCCAGAGATTTTGGACCAATCGATACGGTAGCCATGGCCGCCTCTGTAATATCCCCCTCTACTTGATATGAAATTGTTTAGTGGTATTCAATTATAAGGGTGTTTGATATCTTACACATTTATTTAAATACCAATAAACTTATTTGTTATTTTAATAAACTGATATTTTATTTAGTAAATAGATAAAGACTTCAGTTTTCTGACTAAAGATAGAAAGCTTATAAACTTAGTTCAGCTTGGAAATAGTATATTAGTATGTTATTATAATGTATAATATATTTAGAAAACCCTACTGAATAATTATGCACTTTTGTACAGCAAATAGCAAATCTGGAGTTTACTAAACTAAGATAACCATGTGTCTATAAATGATTAGTGATAATAAATAAATATACTTTAGTAACCTCATACAAAGAAATAATAAAATTGTTAATTTATTCTCTAAATAAATATTTAAAATAAAAAACATGCAACTTTTGAGATTTGTTTACATTATTGCAAAAAAAAATTAACTTATTAAATAAATATAACATACCTTTTAAATCTATAACTTAATAAATTAGACATTAGTTGAACTTCAAGCGTTTTCAAATTATCTTCTAAAAACTTATTAATATTATAATCATTTTTTTTTTAGTAATAGTAACAGTAGTTTTTTATATTTTTTCTTGAATATGATTATGTCTTTTACTTCTAGTAGTTGGTAGTGAATATAACACGATTGTATCGTGTATTGTATAACACGATGAAATCAACATAAACAAAACTGTAAATTCCACGTCTTTTTTACAAATAAACTAGCACTCAACTATTAATTAAATAACACTATTAATTCAGTTTTAATTAACTATTGTTTTAATGTCGATTTCCTGAATTAAGGTATCGTTAATCCGTAACCATAGGTTATTCTGCTTGTTGAAACAAATCAGTTATTATGAGTAAATCTTGTTATGCTAGCTTTCAATACGCTAGTGGTATACGGGTTTAGCATAACCCCCAAAAATTGTCGGTACTTTAGAATGGAACCGGTGTAGGATGCATCAACTCATACACATTCATTTGAAGTTATTTATTTAAGTGAATTTTTTTGATGATATCAGAATTCTTAATTCATAAATATGCTTTAATGAATATTTATATTGAATTTAATTTGTAAAAATATAAAATATTTTAAACCTAATGCAATAAGTATAGGTAAATAAATATTATATTATATAATGCAATAAGGGTCTAATGGGGAAGAGGATGGATGTCACTTTGAATTAATTTACACAATTCAATTAAAAAACGTTTAAAAGAAGACAAATAGGATTGGTTCTATGCTTTCAACTAGCAAAGTCCAATTTATAAGGTCGTGTTGAATTTAATGAATTGAATTTAGAATTGATGTACTTTTTACAGGCTATAATAAAAAACTCTTAATAAATAATTAAAAACTCATATGTTTTCTAATTCGCTCATAAAAATTTAATTCATGTTTCCTCCTTGACGCTTTTATAGATACACAATCTATAAATGATCAAAAGTTTGTGCAAATTTATAAAATTTATTTCTTTAAAAGTAGGTTGATAAAGTAGCTTGTTAGTATATTTCAAGTAAACATACCCTAAAGCAAAATGTTTTCTCAAAACTCTGAAAGCAATAGTATCCATCAATTTTACGAAATTTTGATTTATATTTATTATTTGAGTGCTTATCACTAAATCATTGATACACACCACATCCCCTTAAAATCAATTGCATCTATATTGTGTTATAAATCCAAACGACTATAAACATAAGGGAGAGGATTTAGTCCACCCTAGTGATTTGACTGTTTACTGAGAATCCACACACGCAGACATTATTAGAGTAATATAATGGTGTGAAAGCGTGCCTCATTTCTATCTCCCCTCCTTGTAAAGCTTATTTAATGCTTCTAAATTAGTTCAGTTTATCTTGAGTATTTTGCAACCCTAGCTTGCCACCTTATTAGAGCTAATTTTGACTTTTCTAATTTGTTCTTGATTAAATTAATATTTATTTTAAAAGTGTAAAAGTGTCATGTATAGTAGAAATATCTATTAGCGAATTTCCACCATGAAAACGAAGCTTAAGAGATAGTTCTCATGAAGGAAGTCGAGTGAGATAAATGGGCGGGATATATATATATATATATATATATATATATATTTAATATATAATATATATATATATATATATATATATATATATATATATAATATATATATATATATATATATATAATATATATATATATATATATATATATACAGGGTTTCATATAAAGTGTCCACCAAAGAAGGAGGTGATAGTACTCCTCGAAGGGAACAAAAAATGTTCTATAATAAAACCCCGATCTCCAACCGTTTTCCCACAAGGTAAAATTTAATATTTTAAAAAAATAATTGACCTCACACCATAAAATTGTTAATAGCGTTTAAACTGTTCAAGCTAGAAAGGCAAAATTGGTCTCGTTAGAAAGCTGAGTAAATTTCCTAAAGGACAAACTACTAACTATGTCAAATATTTTGGAACTACTGCCCAAAAATTTGCATGAAAAATGATTTTTTGAAAAATTGAATTTTATGAAATTTTTGTGTTAAGGCATTAGAGGAAGAAATAGATGAGCAAAAGTTTAGCCAAGAACGGAAAAAACTTCTTTTATGATTGCCCTTTAAGAAAACCTAACTTCATCATACATTCAATAGTCAAAATGTTAAGCCATTCTTCCTAGAAGTTGAAAAAACTGTTATTTTTTGGCATTTTAGCATATCTCTACAATGTTAATTATATGGTACATAAAATAATTAAAAATCTCTAAAACAGGGGAAAAGAGTGGTTTTAGTAAAAAATGTGTAGGAATAAAATATGTTTATTTTACCTCCTAGAGTCTAAAAATCGCATTATTAGTTTACTTTCGAAAAAAAATATTTTGTTAAAATAGCATATAATTTTCTCTTTTATACGCAAAAATTATCAGTTTTGGCAATTTTTAGCAACAAGAGCTTACATTTTTGACCATTGAATGTATAAAAATATTTATATTTACTTAAAGGGCAATCATAAGAGAAGTTTTTTCCGTTCTTGGCTAAACTTTTGCTCATCTCTTACTTCCTCTAATGCCGTACCACAAAAATTCCATAAAATTTAATTTTTTCAATAAATCATTTTTCATGCAAATTTTTGGGCATTAGTTCTAAAATATTTGACATAGTTAGTAGTTTGTCCTTTAGGAAATTTACTCAGCTTTCTAACGAGACCAATTCGCCTTTCTAGCTTGAACAGTTAAACGCTATTAACAATTTTATGATGTGAGGTCAATTATTTTTTTAAAATATTAAATTTTACCTTGTGGGAAAACGGTTGGAGATCGGGGTTTTATTATAGAACATTTTTTGTTCCTTCGAGGAGTACTATCACCTCCTTCTTTGGTGGACACTTATATGAAACACCCTGTATATATATATATATATATATATATATATATATATATATATATAATATATATATATATATATATATATATATATATTTCCGTCAATTTACCCTCCTCGACTTCAGTGTTTCTCTTCTATTATTACATTTAATACTTTAGAGCTTTTGGACTGTTGTAAATTGTAGTAAGAAATAAATTGATGAAGACTTTAGTCTTTTTTAAATTTATTGAGCTTTAAGTTATTTTTTCATTTTTGTGCTTAAATTTAAAGAGCATTTGCCTTGAGCTTCTTCAGTTCTTGAAATTGACTAAAATGAAAAATAAATTTTTGTCAATTTCAGCAAGAACAAGAACTGAAGCAGCTCAGGATACCTGAGCGAAAGCTCTTCGTCTTATTTTTAATAGATTTTTAAAAAGGACTGAAGTCTTTATCAATTTAATTTTATTATTACATTTAATTCTAGAATTAAGGCTCTAGCATTTTTTTAAGCAAAAAAGTAGATTTAATAATGATTCCAGATGCATTTTAAAGTAACCAATAAAATCATAATAACTTTATAGGATTAAATATTTTGCAAGGAATTAAAAAAATAATTTAAACGACTTTCACTGATTCCTGGAAAAAAGACATTTTCAATAAATCTATTAGCGGTCTATACATGATAATTTTAGTTTCAAATATTTTAAGAAAAATTATAAGATATTCCAGGAAAAAGAGTTTACATTTAAAATGAATTAAGGATATCTTTGTGGTGGGCAGTTTTATGAGGAGAGTTCTAGGAAACCCTAATCCTTCTTAAGTGAACACGTGCGAGAGTGATCCTGGAAGAGGCGGCACAGAACTTGTGGATTTTATGGAAAATAATTAATAATTACATCAATAGAGAAATGTTATCTTAGAAGATTCTTAGTACTGTGTTCGCTCTATTTCAAATTTGTCTGTAATAATTTCGTTTTAGTCAAGTCAGCGAATTTTTTTATAACGATCTTGCGTTATTTTTACTTTTCGTTATTTATACCGTAGGTACCTATGAAAAGTATTTCCTTATTTTCCTATGTAAAGTATTATGAGATTTCAAGTGAATTATTCGTTTTAGGTGTTTTAAGTAAGACCTTCTTAGTGGTTATCACAAAGGTGTCGTGTGTTACAGATACACATCTGTCGAGTTGTGGTTTCGAAAAATATTTTTATGACGTTTTTAACCAGCAAAAATGATTTTTGAAAATTTATCGAACGCGGAACAACCAAAACGAGTCCGTATACGTGTCGCAATCAATTTGGTCAGTTGTATATTCTGAGGATGAGCGTAGCGAATTCCGATGTGTAATTATTTTATAGTTTAGGACCAATAGACCAAAAAGAGCCAGACGCAAAAAAACTTGACCGTCGAGCCCCAAAGATTTAACCCACTTGATTGACTTATTTTGACTTCCTGATAAAGGATTGGGTGGTCTACTATATCAGGTCTAGAAATTTCGGTTCATGGACCTCTTCAAAGTCGGGAAAATGGCCCTAAAATCAGTTCTTCCCCAATAGCGTGTTCCTATTGTTTTTTTTTAGTTAAAGGTTTTTAAGTTTATTAAATTTGTGTCAAACCTATGTTTTAACCAACAAATTAGTTTAATAGCACTAGAGATATAGCTGTTTAAATATTACCAAAAAATACAACGAAAAATCACTAATTTACACTCTAAAACACTCAAAAGATGTAAAAATGAATGTTTGTTCTATATTAATAGTAAATCTATTTCTTATGGTTCAGTGGTACATCTGTGGAACCACTTTTTATATTGTGCCAGAACAAGGAAATAATGAAGAAAAAGAAAAAACCAAAAAAATATTTATAAATAAGTATACTATATAAAATATAAAATATAATTAGTAATTTGTTGGAGCAATTAAAACATTTAGTGGAAACACAGCACTTTTCCTATATATCTCTTTCTATGTAATTTTTATAATATACTTATTTTAATTTTACCAACATTTACTTATGTTTGTTAAAAGTTTTTTATCAGCAACAGATCACTATATCCTAAGAAAATACGACGGGGAGCTTCCTATGTCCGTTTTGCGGCCACATGTTGTTGTTTTGTATTATTTGTTGTTTTATTATTATTTCTTGCTACATGGCATTTTCCATGTATTTAGCGAATTATCATCGCTTTTCTGTTTTTGTTTTAGTTTTTATTGATACATGGCATTTTGCCATGTATTTAGCGAATTTTCATTGCCTCGTCGCGGTGAATGTGCGGCTTACTGGGGCCATTTAAAGTTCTTTTCGTTGCATTAAGTAAAACATTTTGATCAACCACTTTGTTAACTTAATTCATTTAATACAGAGGTTAAAAATTTGTTGAACCTTCATAATTTGTTCACACGCTGGGTTTACTGGGGGTTCAACTCCGTGTTCAACCCCCCCGCAGTTGTCGAGTGAACGGGGTTGAACACGGTGTTCAACCCTGAATCTCGTTTTATCAAGATAGAGTCTAAAATGTAGGTTTAAAAATACCGTGTGAATAGTTGGGGTTGAACCCCCTGCTAAACCTCGCGTGTGAACAAAGTAATTATTTCTAAACAATAATTGATTTGCTCATTATTTCTTTTTACAGTTACAGGTAAAGAAAATGAGATTATACACTAAAATAATGATCTTAAAATATTTGTAAGTATGTATTATTTATTAACATATCCATTAATACTGTGTTCAGTTAAAAAATCATTTACAAGCTATTGACAACTTGTACAAAAATGGTAAGGAAAGAGGTCTATTGTTTGAGGGCAGGATAAAGAAAATTCGTTCCATACAATATTAATGCTACGTAGTGTTTCTATAAATGTTAATCTTATCATCCAATGTGTTTTTATTAGAGAGAATCTAAATCAATCCTTAAGTCTGGTTTTGCTATCTAGAAGAAATTTGTCATGACGTCATTAACCGTCCTTTAGGACTCAGCAACATTTCAAAAATTCATAATATGCAGAAAAATGTTGATCTGGATAAATTTCAAATTTGGTATGCATTTAATCCTAAATAATAGCAAGATAACTGTCAAATTCTATCTTATCATTAGCATTAGTTCAATCTCTATTGAATAATATATTTACGATTTTTAAAAATCGTTATAATTTAGAAAAACATCTAATTCTTTCACATAATAGAGAAGTATATTTTATGCATACATATATATATAATATATATATATATTATATATATATATATATATTATATATATATATATATATATATATATATATATATATATATATATATATATATATATATATATATATATACCTCATCATCAATTACAAGTATATAACGTTTAATTTCATTACGGCTATTTTAGAATAACTTGAATAGTATCATATATCATGCCAAAAAAATTACTTTCTGGATTCCCATTCCCCAAATTGCATCCAAGGGGGAATAGAACTTAATTTTGCCGTTTTAATTTTTCCCATGCCCTATTGTGGGTTAATCTTATTCTTAAATATTTCAAATCATTATCGTATATAGAGCAGCTTTATAATTAATAAACCATGCGAGCGAAGCGAGCTTAAGAAAATTTACTGTTTTAAACTAAACATTCTAAAAACTTTTTTTTGTAAAAATCGGAAAATAATTTAACTGAGTTGAAATTGTACAAAAAGTTTCGTTTTAATACGGCAAGAATATCCATGAGTTTTGTTGTATCGTGAAAGTCAAGCAGCATTGAGCGTGGACAGTGCTGTATGGGTGACCGGAATGAAACGGATGCTTATAATACCTGAGGACGAGCGAAGCGAGGACGCAATATAAAGGACGTCTTACAATATAAATTTTGCGCGTGTTATAATTCTGAAGAAGCTTAAGAAAATTTAGTATTTTTTAACTAAACATTATAATAAATTTAACATCTGTAAAAATGGTGGAATGTAGCAAAAAGAACTCAGCCTAAGCTTCTGTCTTTTTCTATAATTTTTTATCTTAGACTGAGGTACCCCGTACCCGATTTTTTAACCTGTACCCATGAAACTTAATATTATTAATAACATCAAAGAACTCAATACCTTTACACATAAAAAGAATTAAACTAATTGCGTAAAAGGAAAAGTTAGCATACGGGTCAAAATCATTTACAATACAACACTGTTGCTAGTCTAAGATAATGTTTGTCGTGTGTGTTATTATGCAGTCATTGCAAAGCTATATGGGTTAAGTAGAATGTTTACAATTCTCTTGTACTTATAATAAGGTTAACTCACTAACAAAAATACAAAATCGTGATTTAGAAAATAAACTAATACACTATTTTATTTCATCATTATTATCGTTATTTAATAACTCTATACATGAGTATTATGACTTTAATAAATTCATTTCTACCCATTTACTAATCGGTTTTATTTTTCGAGTAAAATTAAAATAATGACCTGTCTTTCTATTCGAATTTTGAAATTGTTAACATAAATACCAAAAAAATCTAATTATCAAGTTTAATTAAACTAAAATGTTCAATAAGGAGCCATAATCAAAGATATTTTGAGATCTCATAGAAAAATACTAACTCACACTACATTCTTCAGTATATTTATTTTTAAAATCCGAAACTGGGATGATATCGGAACTATCCGTTTCAGGCTTTTTTAAGATCTCCTGAGTAGTTTTCTCAAATTTGTCTGTCTGTGTGTGTGTGTGTGTGTGTTTGAGTGTGTCTGTTATCATCTTATCAGCTCCCAGTGTATTTATGCTAGAGAGTTGTAACATTGTACGAAAATCTAGTCAATAAGTGCAGTTGTGCTATCCGGATAATATTTTTTATGATGTCATTAACCCGCAATAATGATTCAGCAAAAATTTCGAGAAGTCATAATGCTCGGAAAAATAATGCGGTCGGATTGAGATTTAACACGCTAAATTAGTAGATATGCATATAAGATTAAGATACGCGCCAAGTTTCACATGAGTACGTTTTTAAAAAAAATGTTACAAATCGGAAAAAATCTAATTGACCGCTAGGAATGGAAAGGATGCATTTAAAGGACGTGCGAAGCGAGTCCGAGGATAAGCGTAGCGAATCTGATGTAATGAGGAAAAGTTCCTACATACCTCGTACCTCATTTTTACTATCATTCATCATTTATTTATTTAATTGATAAATATATTTATTTTTTTATTTAATTATTTGTAATTGTTTTAATTTACAATAAATGCTCATTTATTTTTGATTGTTGCTTTTATCTGGGTATCATGGTAATTCTTGACATTTCGCTGGTGCCTATAGCTGCCGCGAGCACCTTGATATGGCTGACCAGAGGAAGGAAAGACAGGGGGAGCCATGTAGCTTAAAACATTTCTTAACTTGAAGTATTGTAAATAACGCGGCTCCAGACTGGGTTATTATTAGTTCATATTGGGAATTTTAGTTAGTATTAGGCAAACACCTAGCCTAACATTGACCATAAATATATTCTATCTCTTTTTTGGTGCAAATTTTCCCATGCCACCAATTTTACAAAAAATCATATTTCATTATTTTTACCCATTCATTCATTCATTGTACTTTAAAAATATAAAGAAATAAATTAATTTCTACCATTATTAATTTCAACTAATAACATTTAATTATGTTATTATGTATAAAAAACACATTCCATGTTATTAATTCCAGAACAATGAGTTTTTCCTCTGGGAAGGGGTGACTTGCCACGTGCTATTTTGTTTTTACTATCTTAAACCATTATGTTAAATAATATTGCACAAAGTTTAATAGTATAAACATTTTTATTCTCAATAATAATTTTATTGCGTGAACTTATTTGTTCTTCATGTTCATAACTCAAAAATATGACAGTCAACTATGTCTGACATTTTTTGTCTATTTTATTTATATTTTATACTTAACAAAATTATGACTTTTCAGTCTTGTCAATGCTCACGTCATGCTGGCATATCGTGTTTATTATTATACCCTACCCTACATATCTTTGTTTTCATGTTTATATTTCATATTTAAGACAGAGATATCATTTAATTTAAAAGTATTGTAACTTATATTTAATAATTTCTCATCTCCTTGTCAAGCTTATCGAGTATTTTTTTTGTTTTAGTTCTATTAAAAACTTTATTTATTAGTTAATATTTAGTTTATATATATTTAATCATTCATTTAAAAATAATCCATATTGCATGACCTTTCGTTCCTTTTCTTTTTGCCGTTCTAATACAATTAAATTTATTACTATTTGTAAAAATAGTTTAATGTAAATTTAAATATTAACAATGCAAGCTAATTTAAATATCTTTTTAAAGGAATCATGATTATTAAAACTTTTAAATTTACAATAAATGAAACACAAAAGAAACTTAATAAACAATGAGAATGTTAAAAATTTATAAGTTAAAATAAAAATTATTTCATTACTTTACTTTATAATTTGATATTTATCTTAAAAATATTCTTCCTTTGTTATTATTACCAAACGAGTAATAGTTTAATGACTTGGCTAAGTAATGTTCTGCTCATAGATAGTATGAAATAATATTGTTTTATTAAACCATACAAAGTAAACTGCAATATTAAAAATATGAATGTGATGTAGTTTTTAAAATACTTAGTAGGAAAAATAAAACCTAACACGACATAGTAAATATAAAAAGAATAAAAGGTATTATATTATATATATATAATATATATATATATATTTATATATAATATATATATATATATATATTATATATATATTTATATATATATTGTATGTATGTATGTATATGTATATATCAAAGATCAGCTATGAATATGTACTTGAAATGGAGAAGTTAAAGGCTATGGAAACTAAAGTTTAAAGTGATTGCGAAGCTGCTGACGGTGATAAATGCTAGATTCTGCCGTCGGCTTATGACCGAGCATAGAGGATAAAGGGTCCTTTCAGCAAGATAGATTTTAGACTGTAATATATATATTATATATTATATATATATATATATATATATATATATATATATATATATATATATATATATATATTACAATCTACAATCATTACTTATATTATAATTTCAACTTCGTGTAGACCTGATTTTAGTTTTAGAAAATAACAATTGAGTATCGTATATACTATTTGCTTATTTTGATGTCTTCAGAATTAGACACACAGTGTTAAAAATGAATGACAGATAACAGTGATAGTTTTAATATATTTATAATATATTTGAGTATTGAACAATCCATTCTTGTTTGAAACAAGTGGCGACCGAAGAGCAGGAATCAGAGACCGATCAGTAAGTTAAATAATTTACAGTTACCTCGAGTATATTTATAATTTGTAAAAATAATTGAAAGTTCCAAAAATGAACAATAAACAATACCATAAATAGCAATTGAAGGAAAATTTTGAGAACATTCTTCGTGAAAATAGATAGAGAAAATTCAGTTGTACACGGAGAAATGTTGAGAGATAAAGGAAATAGAATGTTTGGATTTGACGACGAAATTAGAAACTTACTATTAAAAGATGATGACATAACAGATCATGAGTGGATAGAAGAAATGAATGAAATTGACAGTTACCGAGATCTTTATATTAATTTGTTATCAAAATCTATATCGAAAGTCATGAAAAAAGAATCGGGGAGTAATGAATTGGTTCATCGCATGAATAGAAGAATGAACATAAGAAAACAATTAGATATATTTTTCAGAGAGATAATTAAACAATTAGATATATTTTTCAGATAATTTAAACAATTAGATATATTTTTAGAGAGATAATTGATAAAGAGAAATTAATAAAGAAATAAATCAAATAATTCTCTGTTAATGTTACAGAGAAGAAATTTTGAATT
This sequence comes from Microvelia longipes, assembly GCA_018340805.1. Taxonomy (NCBI): domain Eukaryota; kingdom Metazoa; phylum Arthropoda; class Insecta; order Hemiptera; family Veliidae; genus Microvelia; species Microvelia longipes. Next base: position 31,260,047 of record JACMZG010001911.1, on the reverse strand, counting down.
TGTATGATGAACCTTTTTGATTTAGAACGAGATATAAATATTTACGAGAAAGACAAAGATACAATAGACGATGGAATTTTACAAGTGAAATTCCGAGCTGAAGTACATAAAATTTTAGAAAAATTGTCAGATGAAGAAAGTGTAGAAACTGTCCAAGAACAAGAAGAGTTAGAGATTTTAAAAAATACTACTGATATGAGCGCTTGTGTTAGAATGAATGAAAAAATTAGTCTTTTAGATATAAGGAGTGCAGTAGACATCAGTTTAGAAGGGAAGGACAGTCAGAATAGTGATAACCACGTAGGTGTAAATATAGGAAACAATCAGATAGACAAAATAATAGATACCAATTTAGGGTTAGATCTAATTAAAAATCCTAATTTAGTTTGTACTAGTTTAGCCTTTGTCTTAGTAATCACAATAGATGATTCCAATGAATTAAAAGTTTTTAAAAATTATGACATTGATGTTACTTTGACGGGTGGAGTAGATAAAATTATTAGTAAGTTAGACAGGGGTATAGTTAATTCTTTAGTATCAAAAAATAAAAATAGTAGGGTTAACTATAATCGTCATAGGACAAAATATAGAATGAGTTGGATACTTTTAGCTTCAAGATTAAAATTTAGACATCAAATTGCAGTTAAAAATAAATTATTTATAATCTCTAGGCTAAAATGTATAAAAACAATTTTAAAAATATATCCGATGTGGATTATTATTAACATTTATAAATTTCATTTGAATGATAAAGACAATAATTGTTCCAATCATGGTTATAATCAAACCAACTAGTTTACTGAAGTTAGGTGGAAATTGAGATATTGGTGTTTAGATAATTGTTATGTAGTTTATGTAGGTGGAGAGGATTTTTTAGTCTAGTTTGTTTTTGTTTATGTTTTGTAAAGTGATAATAAAATTAAATTAAAATAATAATAGATAAATAAATGAATGAATGTAACTGTGAATAAGTGAATTTTCTTCCGGCTGGGGAGGATGTTAAAAATGAATGACAGATGACAGTGATAGTTTTAATATATTTATAATGATTATTTTTAAGTCAGTCTTATCGTGAATTTGATTACGAAAAATATATTTGAGTATTGAACAATCTATTCTTGTTTGAAACACACAGCGTTTAATAATAGGAAAAATGTGAGTAAAAATACTGATGAACTAATTCTAATATAACCTAATTACCATACTCTTCGTGTGTTTCGTCGTAGAATAGATGGACAAATATATTACTTAATAGACCTAGAGGTTCTTAACGTATATATTGTGCTGTAGCAAAGAAACATTGTGTTCTAGCAATGAAACATTGTGTTCTTGCAAACAAACATTGTGCTCTTGAAAAGAAACATTGTGCTCTAGCAAAGAAACATTGTGCTCTAGCAAAGAAACATTGTGCTCTTGCAAATAAACATTGTGCTCTAGCAAAGAAACATTGTGCTCTAACAAAGAAACATTGTGCTCTTGCAAATAAAATTGTGGTTTCGCAAGAACATTGTGCTCTAGCAAAGAAACATTGTGCTCTAACAAAGAAACATTGTGCTCTTGCAAATAAACATTGTGGTTTCGCAAAGAAACATTGTGCTCTTGCAAAGAATGCAATAAAACATTGTGCTCTTGCATAAAAACATTGTGCTCTAGCAAAGAAGCATTGTGCTCTTGCAATGAAACATTGTGCTCTAACAAAGAAACATTGTGTTCTAGCAAAGTAACATTTGCCTAAGCTGTTGACAAATATCTTTAAAATAAGACTAATTTATTCCATAACCTATTTGGTTAATGTGCCACTATTTTAATACTGCAGTAAAGAATTGAAGCATCATATAGTAAATTTTTTTTTGAAAAAATAATTCTAATAAAATATATATTTTTATATACTAATGTAGAATGTTAACTAAAATGACATTGCAAATCAAATAAATTTCTTTCAGAATGCAGTTTTTTTTATTTTTAATAAAAAATATATACAGTTCTTTTATTTTATAATAGATTAACTTGATAACCGTATCTAAAGAAGAACAACTTGATAAGTTTAAAGAATTTAATTTCAATATTGGCTTGAAATAGAAGGGTAAAGCAACAACGGAACGAATTAGCCATTTCATTGACAACAGAGACCTTGCGTAGCAAATTCCAACTGGTTCTCAATCAGCCGGCCGTCTTTCCTCCAGCGACAACTATTTTAATTATTTTTTCTTTCACCCCTAACACAATATTTTTTAAGTTGAAAATTGAGCTAAGTTAACCGAGTAAAAATTTTTATAGTAGAAGTAAAAGGTGAAGAGGGGGTTGAAGAGTTTATTTTTTAATCTAAAATAATTTGATTCGGCTCTAAAGATTTTGCACCCTTCTCCGTCTTTATTCCCTTTTTTTGAAACCTTATTCTTGACGTTTTTCTAACAAATTCTTTTGCTCGATTTTCTTATCTTTCAAAACAAATTTTATCATTGATTTCCTCCCCTCTACTTTGTTCTACCGAGAAATGGTTTATGAGAGTCCGACCAAAATTGTTTTAAAAAAAAGGGTTAAGGGTGACTCGGAACTTTAGTTTAACTCTTCAAATTAGTCTGACTTGTTTCGCTCAACCATAATTAGTAAGTACACTAGTTTTATTTCCTGCCGTCGCCATCCAGGCACCTATTTTTTAACCAAGCTTCAATTTCCTAGCATAAATCCACAGGTAGCTACGATTGTAACAGATGTACACACTTACATACACACACAGACAACTTTGTGATAACCACTTATAGGAGGCCTGAAAACACCTAAATTTGAGATGTGTATTTAGAGTGTATTTACTATCCCGGTTTCAGTTTTTTTTCCAAACACAATACTCTTCCTTTATAAACCTACGGTATAAATAGAAAAAGTAAAAATATTAATATATATGATTAATATCCTGCATTATGTAATTTGGCTCTAAGGTAAGGGTTTTTTAATGTGGCATAAATTTGTATAGTAATAAGCGAAGTGAGAATTCTTTTTCAGTCATTTTACATGTCATTTATTGAGCTCATTTTAATTTACTCAGTTGTATGACAATAAGGCCCGTATTCAAAGACATCTTCCAAACATTTTCCTAACATTCTCCTTAAGGAACAAGGAGAATGTTAGGAAGATGTCTTTGAATACGAGCCTAAAAGTCAACTATTATTACAGCGGCTGGTAATAACGTTCAGCATGCGTACTGGACGTAATGTACTTTTTGAGTTCTTTTTCTTTATAAGAAATATCTGGAGGTGCTACGTCGTAGGAGTGTTAGCTCAAAAACCCTGTTGGTGAATATGGTATATTAGGCTTCTTTTGTGAAAAGGGAGTAAATAATCATTTGGTCAAAATAAAGTTTTCTAAATGGTACAATGACTTGCGAAATGTCACCTGGTCTGTGTCAGATTGTCACTCAATGGATTATTGTAACCACAAGGGATCACAGTTGACAGAACCCTTCAAACATCATTCCTTTCTATTCTGACTTGAAATTCGGTACGCCCTTAAACTTGAAATCTACTTTTAAACAAAGCACATAGGGTCTTTGAACCGTATCATATGTACCCTATTACGATTTTTGTTGAGACCCTAAAAGTCAATGTTTAGAGCTATTAGTTTTTGGTTCAATTCCCTTTGTCAAAACACGATAGGACAACTAAGAAAAGACAGGTACATTTAAATTTTAAACCTAAAACCGGAACTGATTTGGATCCTTTTTATATTGTTCTGCATTAAGTTTTAAAAAAAAACATTTTGCTATAAAGTTCCTGAACGTTCACTGAGTCATTTCCCTTTTAATAAAATCTTGTTGTGATTGGAGTAGAATTGTTTCCTGTCAAAATGTCCCTAAATATTTGTACTTTAATAATTATCCTTAAACTTTTAAGGAATTTTATTTTATTAATTTTATTACTGAAACGCGCTAAAACCTTTAAATGATGAACACAAACACACACACACACATATTTATATATATATATATATATATTATTATATAATATATATTATATATATATATATATATATATATATTATATATATATATATATATAATATATATATATATATATATATAATATATAATATATATATAATATATATATAGTATAATATAAATATCATTTAAATAAAGAATATTAAAAAAAAGTTTATGTATTTTAGGGAATAATAATTAAATTAGAGCAAAGAAAAATAGATGGTTTTATACAATCTTTTAAAAATATTATAATGAGCAACGGATTTTCTTATTACATTGTAACAGTTGTTTTAATGTCCTAAAAAAGTGTCTCCTTGAAGTTTGACAATTTAACTGTCGCGTCAACTTTGACATGTGATACCTGACTTACTTGACCTGTAACAGTGACCACAACTTAAAACCGCTACTTAAAATATTTTCAAAGAATGAAACCCACTAAATACTAACTTCCTTTTCTAATAATTTTTAATGAAGCCGAAACTATTTCAGATATTGTAATATAGTGATGTTAATATCCTAAAATTATACTTGAAGAATAAGACAAAGTTATTTATATTATATCGTATAATGTTATTAATAAGGCTATTTTGAACTGTATATAGGATGTCTTTATAGACTTCGTGTATAACATATGTCTGTGCAAAATTTAACATAAGCTGTCAACACCAACATAATACGGACTTAACCTAATGTATCTATAAACAGCCGTCAGTCTTTATACAAATACTAACTATTTTATTGAGTATCATGTTTGCAGTTAAACTCTATTTACATGATTTTTTTACAGAATATAACAGAGGAATCAGTTAAACATTTTTACATTTCCTCGTGTTCTACCATGTTCACTCCAAAATTCGAAACTGAGGTTTCATCAAAATTGTTCATTTCAGGCAATTTTTTTTAGCGTCCTCAGTGGTTTTTTATCTTGTTATCAGCGTTTCTGTGTCACGCATAACTTCCGCTGTGTTTAAACTAGAGAATTTAATACTGAAACAAAAAATAACTACATCTTTTTAGATTGAGTGAACCTATTTTGTTGAATCATAAAAATATTTAAGAATTGTTTAAAATCGAATCTTTTACTGCTCGAGTTAAAATTCAACGCAAATATACCTTCTATAATTGGTAAATCAACTATGTATAATTTAGTGGACGTCATTAAGGGAGACTTACACACAATATTATATATATATATTATATATATTATATATATATATATCGAAATTTGTAATTTATAAATTACAAAGTTTATAAATTATTGTAATTTATAATTTATGAATAATAAGGGCACTCTTAATAACTCTGAAATTAATTAAGTTAAGTTAATTTGAATTCATATCAAGCATTAACGGAACCCGTAAAACTAACCATATTTCGTATTATCCCTGTTTCGCTAAGAATAAAAACAGTTTTAGCTAAATTTTAAGCCTTACAGAATAAAATATATTCAAATATGATTAAAAAGCTTTTACCTTTTATACTGTTAGCATTAATGAGAAAAACTAAATTAAATAACTGACGAAACCTCAAAAAGAACTTATTAGCTTATTAGCATAATAAGAACAATACAGAAGAGTTTTTTCTCTTTAATTCAATTTAGGTTTTACAGTGAGATAGAAGGTTATTTTGCGTTAAAAAGGTTTTTATACTTGTATTGTCCGCTTTGCTTCTGTTGGACCCCCTGCCAAGGTTCATTAAACCAGACGGGAGATGCCTAATTAATTTTAAAACTGTTGTTTTTATCTGACTCGAACCAGAGAAGGGCTCTCTTTTTTTTATTCTATTATCAAAGACCCAAGCTTTAATTGGTGGCCCTAAATAATTCTGGTGCGGATGAAAAGCACGCCTTTGGGGTTTTGAAGAGTTTTAATTGTTTTTTGGGCGGATTCTCCTTTTTAAAACAGTGAATTTTCTCTACTATAACAGAATAAAGAGAATGATGTATTATCTGAGGCAAATTACGGGCCTCGTTTAGGAGGAATGCGTTTTCTACCTCTGTGGATGTATGTGTTACTGGATATAAAAAGCTTCTATTTTACTCTTACTTATCCCAGCAATTAATTGGAATTCCAGGGACTTGAACGTTTTTTCACTATCTTTTATTTTGTGTTAATTTCATTAAAATTTTCTCCCGTAGGTTTAATTGCAGATAATTATTGACCCTTTCAAGCGAATTTCAATCGTTGTAGGAAAAAATTCAAATTTAATATATTAAAAAACAAAGTTTCCTTCTGTCTGAGTACTATTGGATATGTGAAAGATACAATAGTACTCATTAGTAGGTGACCTTATCGAGCCACCAAAACAGTGAGCAACAATTATTGAAGTTGTTTCATTGTAGATTTTTTTAATTTTACAAATTAAAAATTTCATTTATGTCGCTATCTGTCTAAATAGTATAATTTTACAACCTATATAATTGCAATAATGAGGACTGATAATAAATAAATAAATAAACCAGTTATTATATACTTAATTCTACTAGTTTACAATTAAAGATACTTTTTTATATGACCTTATCAGCTGAAGCTGTTATTAAAGAAGACCTTATTTCTTTATATATTTATTCTTATTTATTATATTGTAATATATACAATCTTTAAATTTACTACAAGTATAAATATTTTACTATATATGGATGCAAAATTTTATAACAAGAACTTTAATGTAAATGACCCCTGAAGGTCCGTAATCCGTTGCGTTATTTCAAATGGTCCGTTGCGTTATTTCAGAGGGTCCGTTGTGTTATTTCAGGGGGTCCGTTGCGTTATTTTAGGGGGGTCCGTTACGTTATTTTAGGGGGTCCGTTAGCCTATAAACCTTATTACTTTTAACATTTATTAATTTTTCTCCTTTATATCGTAGGTATATTAGAAAATTATTGGGTTAGCAAACAAATCCGAAACCACGATGACACCGGAATTATTCGTTTCAGGTTTTTTCAAGGCCTTCCAAGTGGTTTTTACAAAGTTTTTTATATGTATATGTGTGTGTTTGTCTGTTATAATTGTAGCTCAACATCAGTGCATTTATGCTAGAGAGAAGAAATTATGCTCAAAATTAGTCTATAGGTTTAATTTTCCTATTAAATTAATTTGCGTAATTACAAATCCTTCCTTCCTCTCCTTTTTCAAATCCATTTTCTTTAATTCCTTTTTTATTTTTTCGTAATCTTGGTCATCCTTCCCCCTCCCCTAATAATGACTCAGCAAAAATGTCAAAAATCATAAAACGCGATATACTTTCCATGGTTTTTTGATTTAGCTCGCATATAGTCATGACTAATATATAAGCCAAGTTTCATCTCATTATCAGACTTGAGAACGTTTTTAAAAATTAAAAAAACATCGGAAAATAACTGAGTGTATAAATTAAGTACAAGAGTATACCTTTACGTAGTAAATAAGTGAACCAAGTTTCGTTTCAATACGACGAGTATGTCCGTGGTCAGTGCCTGGATGGGTGACTGCTGGGAATGAAAAGGATGTATTTACTATGTGAAGACGAGTGAAGCGAGTCCGAAGACGTATTGCGGAATAAATTTAATGACATACATTCTGAAGATAAGCAGAGCTAGTCCGATGTGATTAGGAAATGTTCCGAGGTACTCCGTACCCAATTTTTTTGTTATTAAAAAGATTAAATTACTTACCAGTTAGGTATATAAATGGTAAAATATTTTTTTTATAATAAAAATAAAGTATAAAGGATCGCGATTAACTTTTAATTATATAAATTGTTATAAAGTATCTTGTCTTAAATGCCGACATCTATAGCTTGATAGAACACCGGCATTTAGTACCTGGTATGGGTATAATTTTTTTAGTTTAAAACAGTTTTAATTATTTAATTCTTATTCGTAGTTAAAGTGTCTTTTGTGGAAGTTTTTAGTTAGTGTTCTTTTCATTTTTTTTCTTAATTCATTTTATTATGGATCATTGGTTGAAAACAGTTTCGGTGAAAAGGCTGCTCTTAAATATTTAAAAATAGGTTGGGGGGCCGCGGATCTCTGGAGTTTGTGTATCCCTGAAATATAAGACCAAAATATGTGCCAAGTTTCGTCTTATTATCAGTATTAGTTCAAAATTTATTGAACGACTTGTATACGTTTTTTAAAAAATCTTAAAGTATTGGAAATAATGCAATCGAGTTGAAATTCGGTACAAATGAATTCCTTTAAGTATAGTATGTTCCGTTTTAATAAGTATATCTACGGTTTTTGTAAAACTTTAACAACATTGAGAGAGGTCAGTGACTAGATGGGTTCCTGATGGGAATAAAACGACTGTATTATACAGTCTGAGTACGAACGAAGCGAGTCCGAAGTAGTGATAATAAGCTAAGCGAATTTTATTTGGAGAGGAAAAGTTCTGAAGTACCCTTTACCCGAATTATAATTATTATAATTATAATTATAAATTATTAATTATAATTAAAACATTAAAAAAACCAAACAACAAATAAATGAAAACATTTACAACAAACATATAATAAAAAACCTAAAAATAACAAACACAAAAATAGGTAAAAAATACGCGTAACATAAAATTAGATGTGGTGTATCATCGATTATACTTATGAAAACATAGTTAAAACATTATAAAAACATAAAAAAATATGAAAATAGTTATAAACCATTTCCAACAAATAAATAAAAACACAAACAAAAAAAAAAAACATTAAAAAAATAATAAAATATGTTCATAAACGTAAAATAAAAGGCATATATCGATTATTCCTACATCATATCTCTAAACTAAAAATATATCGATATAGTATTGATAGCAGGGTGCACCGTATACCGAAGTTCAGCCTAAATAATGAAGTAGAGTGAGTTCTAGTAGAACTTATACGACAGTTGTTAATAAAAATTACAAGTAAAACTGCTGTTTACTTTAATCTACAGTAATTATATAAGTTAACTAACCTGGAGACACATTCACCTCTTATAATCACTAAATACTTACGTTTAAAGTTATTAATTTAAAATTATACTTTCAATGCTGTTTCGGCCAGCTTTAGCTATATTCACCTAATCATTTATGTTACTGGTTTAATTAATTATTCAAATAATATGTATGTGCTTCGTAATAAAACATTAATATGAGCACTTAAACAAAAGTTGTTTTTTCGCTATTAAATGTGGGGTAAAATTAATAATGTGGTTTACTTTATGGTTTTAAACGAAATAGAACACATCTTTGCTAATTTTAAGCCTTGATTTTAATTATCTAAATTAAAGTTAAAATAAAAAATGGGGCACATGGTACCTTGGTACTTTCCTTGCAATTTTGGACTCGCTTCGCTCGTCTTCAGAATGTCATGATTATTCAAAGATCGAGGTGGTATAACTTCGGTCTCGCTTCGCTCGACCTCAGAATTATTAGGTAACCAAATATCTAGGGTGGTATAGCGTTAGGTTAATTAAATCTTATAGAAAAGTATTACGGTAAATTTGAAATCAATCAAATTACACATAACACTATTTTTACGAATACTTCAAAGATCTGTGATCATACTCGACACCCTATTTTTTTATAAGTATAGTTTTATGAGAATATTAGCTTTTTATTTTATCAATGTATAATATGATTTGTTAATTTACATTTTATGCGGTAAAACGTCATGATTCTGACAGAATTTTTCGTGTCACTGCCTGTAAATATATATGTTAGTAAATAAAGTACAAACTAAACTTGAGTAGTAGGGATTTTCTTTACTAATTAATTATATGTTTTGCTATTTATTTTATGTGTCGATATGTCAAAGGTCTATAAGCAGTAAAAAAAAATTTATAGACCGTTAAAATGTAATATTGTAACGGTAATATGAACAAATTTAAATTCAATATGAAACAAAATTTTCATAATGGCGACAAATAACATCATACAAATATTTGGATCGATGGCCAATTGATCCAAATACATTTGATAAATCAAATGTACATTTGATTCATATTTCTCAATCAGTATAATTTTCGATTTTTTACTATTATTTAAACTTTTTGATAACATAACAAAATAGGTTGTCGTAGTCTAAGACATATAATCTTCTGGGCAGCAGAATTAGATCTAAAGTCTGATTTTTGCGCCACATCTCAACTCTCTTGTATAAACACAGCAGGTGTTATGCGTACCACTGACAATACACAAAGCAAGCATACATACACTTACAAGATAGACAGCATGATAAAAAAGCCACTCTGAATGTCATGAAAGTGCATGAAACTTACGTTTCGGTTTTTTTAAGCTTGAACACTATACTTTTCCTTTTACCTACGGTAGCAGGTAAGGAAAAGAAAAAATAGATCAGCAAGGTGACAACAGCTGAAATAGAAGTCAATAAAGAAAATTCAAAAGGTTACAAAAAGAAAAGGATCATCTTAGCTTTGTGTTGTGTAAACAAACAAAAACAGACAAAAGAGATTTGTTATAAAACCTATATATCATTGAAGTGGTTTAACCATCCTTGCATCCCTGTGAGTGCCAACATTTAGGACTGCGTGTTAAAACCACAGCTTAGCGTAGTCTTTTAACAAATAGAAGGGCTGTGGGTCTTTTAATCCACCCTTGGTGGTACTTAGACGCATCCCTTTTGTGTATTAATCGCTTCTTGTTTTTAATTTCAACTTATCAGTTGATGTGAAAGTATGGATGTACGTTAGAATTATTTTGTATGTATTTTATTTGTTCTCATCCGTAAGAAGTCAGGAAATAAAATGTAAAAGGTCGGATCTTTTGCCTGCATGTTTGCATTTCTAGCATGCGCTTAGCAACGGTTGCAAAAAGTTTCACTTCAAAGTTAAATGTTGTGTTCCGTACTTTATGTACCATTATTATTCAGTTTATAACACAAGCGAATTAAACTTACATACCTCTACTAGGTTATGTAAAAATGTAATCATTTAATTAACTGACGATTAAATCAGAACTAACGCTGATTATTTAATTAGACTTGTTCCAGGTGTTTCCCTTAAACATCTTAGTATATGCTTATTAAATTTCAGCATGATCCTATAACGTTTCCAGATTAAGTAAATTATTGTTAAGTCATTATTGTGTGTAAATTAATTGGGGTCAATTATTGTTCTAACTTTATTCAGATCCAAAAATCGCGCACAAAAGTTATAGACTCCCGCCAAAGAAAACGTGTGGGCAAATAAGTGTCCCATCTTTCAGAATCTTTCACTGCCTCCCTTCATAACCCCAATCTAAATTTCTCTTGAGATATTAGCTAAAAAAACTATAATACATAAATGCCGTAAGTAAATAGGTTAAGTGAATAAGATAAGTTATTAGAAGAACAAGTGAAAAAATCTCCTAGTCGCCATCGAGCCCCGATTTGTAAATAATATAGTCAGATATAATCTACAAATATTTTCTTGCTCGTCTTTGGCTCCTAAGTTCTTTTTGTATACTATTTTTAATCATTATTTTATTTGTTTTCTCTCTAATATGGTAAATATTTTTGCAACAGAAATTACATTATTCTAATGGAGCAGGCGTCAGCTTTATGTCTCATAGTCATCTACTCAATAGTATATTGTATTTACTTTTCTACTGTAAAATTTAAAGTATACATATATTTATTTCTATAAATAAATAAGAATATGGTCATATATTTATTTAGTTTTAGGTTAAATATCCGTTGTTTATAATTTTTTAATTCATTTTAAAAATCTTTTTTGGTGGTTAATTTTTAATTTATAACAAATAACCAAGTAATTAACCGTAAAAAAAATCTCTTGAAAAATACGGTTTTATAGTTTTTCTTAATCGAAAAAAGTAATAACGGACATAAATTGGATCGATAAATAATTATGTTCTGTCACTAATTTCGGCTTCGCTACTCACAGGTAAAAACTTTCTGGTAGCGGGTATAAAATATTTATTTTTATATATCCCTCTAGTATTAAGGTAATTAAGCCTCACTTTGTAACCTAAATTCTCATTACGTTTTAGTAATAGCTAAATCATATTTCCTGTCTCAACTTTATAATTGATTTTTAAAGGGAAATCTATAATTACCTTTTAATTTCCTTACTTAAATAAAGTATTAAAACGAGACCGAGCCACATGTGACTCGTGTCATTAAGTTCTTCCTCAGGAAAAATATATAATTAGCTTATAATTAACTTACCTTGTTAAAATATATGGCAAAAACATAAAGGCTTTATCCATTTATTTGGTATTGTTACTTTTTGTGTTGATTGGTAAAATTATTAATGATAATACTAAGTTTATAATATTACCCCGGGTTTACTTTTTACTAACTATACGTGCTTATTGTCAGAATTTAATTAATTGAATATATATATATATAATATATAATTTTTTTTTTTTTTTTTTTTGTCTGTCTATGGCTATGTGTGTCTCAATGTCGCGCACAAAACTCTTCTTGAAATAACTTTAAAAGATTGAAACATCACATAAAAAGTAAGTCCCAAGGTCTAGTTGTGTTGTCTGGAAGATAATTTTTCGATCATAATCATTCGATCATTTTTTAATCATTTTAGGATTTTAGATGCTGAAACAAAGACTTTAAAGGAAATAGTTACCGATACATTTGGTCTCATTCAGTGCGTCATCCTCCTTTACATGAGAAAATGTGCAAAATGCAATAAGCTTAAAAAAATGATTTAGTATTTTTTTCTAAATGAGCCTCTAATGTACTGGTGATAAAAAGTTAAAAAATTGGAACTTTGATGAGAAAGGACTCTATACTTTAATTGGAATCATATTTTCCATCAAATTTGGCAATATGGATTGATATTCCTCTATTCATTTTTATAAAGAATTAAATACATAATCCTAGAAACATAACCCTGCATCAGTTGACCTCCAAAAAAAAATACCTTTGCTGTCAAATATTGGGAAAGCTCTATTAATAATTTGTATCTTACTTTTGATTGAAATAAATTATTTAGTAACCATTCTCTGCATAAATATGCTTGCATTACTAATTAACTAATTATAAAATATTTTTTTGCAAATAGGTGTAATCCGCTGTACCATATTGGCTAAGTCCTTATTTGGAATAATATGAATATTAATTATATATTCAAAACACATAACTTAAAATGGTTAATGTTAATTAGCATTGTTTAATATAGTTATTAATTTTTAAAATTCTTAGAACTCAAAATGAAGTAATAAGAAAAACTGTAATTTACATAATGAGTTACAATGCTCTCATAATGAGTTACAAAACATCCAAGTTTTACTGCTTCTAGTTAACTGCTACAAAGTAATCAATTTGATAACTTAGCAATTTGCCGAACTTTTATTAACTTTTACTTATTGAATGATTTTTACTTTTCCTCATTTATACCGTAGGTATGTAGGAAAAGTATTGTGTTTTAAACAAATCCTACACTGTAATTTCACCAAAATTATCCATTCAAGAGCTTTTAAGACCTTCTGAAAGTGGTTTTTATAAAGTTGTCTTCTTCATGTGTGTGTCTGTTTTCATCGTACCTCCCGAGGGAGAACTGCAGTATATTTAAGCAAGAGTGGAGACTTGAAACTAGGTAAAAAAACAATCTTTAGGTATAGCTGTGCTACCTAGTTTTATGACGACATAAACCACGTTGAAACAACGTAATAATAATTGTTATAGATACAGTAGATTAAATAACTTTGACATACTGAAGGTACAAAATTGTTTCTTACTCACATTTATCACAAAATTACTGCCTCTGAAAGTAAGGTACGTAAATTAGTTTAAAAATAATAAAAAACTAATTTAAACCGTTTTGAAATCATAACGGGTTTTCCAAAATAACTTGCCTTACGTGACGTTAGCCTAACTTGATCTATTGGCTATCTTGAGTGACTCTTTACTCATAGAGAACTTCTCCTTACCATTTCGTCATTTCTCGGTCCTACTATACTAAAGGCTCTCTTCTATTATAAATTACTCTGATTATGATGTGAGTTTCGTCATCCATCTCTCGTTAGACATATTCGCTATGCGACCTGGCCATTGCAATTTACAATAGTAGGTATATGGTAAATATCGTTGTTTCAGCTTAGATCATTGCCCATGCCCAGTCTTTGAACTAACACTTACTTAAGTTATTTAACATTATCAAGACTTGTTTAACTTATGCATTAACCCGTAACAGAAAGCTCAGACTTGAAAATCATCCCTCATAAACCTTTTGAACCCTCTGTACTTTTGTCTTCGATTCGCTTCAATTTCTCAATTATCCTCGCTTTAAAAAACTAAAAATTGTCATTCTACCTTTCTTTTCACCTCAACGTTTTATTCAAATAAGCGAAACCGATGTTTTGGTTAATTTCATTTTATAAATAGCAGAACACATTTTATTATTCTTTAAAACTCTTTTTAGATGATTATGACTTTTAACCCCTCTTCTTTAATGTTAATTTACTCTAACAATCAATTGACAGTTTCGTCAATAGTTAGCTTTAAGTTTCAATTATTTGAGAAGTTCTTGAAACATAAGAAAATGAACCTATACATATTGCTACTAATACAGTATTCTAATTGTTTTTATTTTGCTTACCATTTTAGCTAATGATAGGCATATGTAGCTGTCAAAGTTCTTCTTTTTGGGACTGAACTTTAATGTCGGTTAAGAAATGAAATGAAACCGAACAAATTATTCACTATAGTTTACCCTATTAAAGCGGTTCGGAGATATTTTTGGTGCAATTCATTGCTTTAAAACTGTTTTTAGTTTTGACGACAATGCGGTAGTTTCTATTGTACTGTCCATAAAGCGTTTATACAATGACTCTTTGTACTGCTATGTAATTTATCATTATTTGTTCGTTGATTTACCAAAATATTTTTCTTGAAAAGTATTTAATTCCCCTTAAAAGTGATTTATTAAAAATAACTATGAAATTTACAAAATAAATTAAACAACACATTTTATTAACATTATTGAATTTATTAATATCATAAATTTATGCAACTAACATTTTAGCATACTTTTACTTTGATCTGATCACTATATTCAATAGACGAGTGATAAATTAAACCAATAATTTGACGTGTAATTTACATTAATATTAAACAAATAATTTGATGTCAAACAGGCTAACATTTTGTCATTTTTGACATGAAAAATCGTAATCTATTTAACTTACAAAGTAATTTCGATGAAATAATATTGACAAAAGATGATAATTTGTTTGTTTTAACCTTTTACTACCCCTGTTGTAATTGAAGGGTTGGTCGCTTTGAAATATGCCCTTTGTAAGGCAAATTGAAAATTATTTTAAAACACGAATATCAATAAAATGTTTTACAAATTATTCAATTTTTTTTCTGATGTTACATTTTTCGATGAAGATTTTACGTGTTGTGTGCACATCCATTTTGCTTTTTTCCTCATTTATACCGTTGGATAGAGAAAAAGTATTTTGTTTGCACCAATGATGCAAATCGGAATTTTCAGGTGTTTTTAAGACCTTCATAGTGGTTTAGCCAAAGTTGTCTGTCTTAATGTGTGTGTGTACAAAAATCAATCTTTAGGTCTGTTGTGGTACCCGAAAAAATATTTTTTGTGACGTCAATAACCTGCAATAATGACTCAGCAAAACTTTTGAAAATTCATAAATTGCAGAAGAAAATACTTTTTTGTCATGTATAAAACCAACTAATGTGACAAGTGTTATCTCATACTCAGCATTAGTTCAAATGATTTATTATTTATTATTTCATTGATTTTATTGAATGACTAGTATACATTTGTGTTAAAAATATAGAAAAATCGAAAAAACCAATAGAGTTAAAATTTTGTACAATTTTACATATAACGAATATATATTAAGAACAACAAGTATACCTACAGTTTTTGTTAGATCATAATACTTAAGCCTTGAGCGAGGTCAGTGCCTGGATGGGTGACTGCTGAGAATACAACAAATATATTTACAATTTGCGGTGAAGCAAAGCGATTCTGCAGTAGTGAGGTTTTTTAATCCGATAATAATATGAGGTTTTTTAGTTTTTTAAAAAACCTACATAAGTCTTTCGATAAAAATTGAACTAATGCTGATATTGAAGTGAAACTCCGCACTTGTATTAGTCTTATATATGGCTGAGTTAGTTTATATATGGCTGAGTCTTATGTTTGCTGTCATTATTGCGATTTATTGACGTTAAATTTTTTCCCGGATAGCTCAACTACACCTATTGACTGATTTTATTATAATGTTTCAACTCTCTTGCATAAAAATACAATGAAGTTTACAATATAATAACATAACAAACACACACACACTTACAAACACACATAAAGACTAACAACTTTGTATAAACCACTTTGGAGGCCTTAAAACCCTGAAACAGATAGATGACATCCCGGTTTCGGATGTTTAAGGACAATGTTTAACGAAATTCAGCTTCTTTCATCCAAAGAAATCATGGAAAATATCAACATAAAGTCAAGATTGCAACATAAAGTCGCGGAGGCCTTTTACCCGATGTGTGTTTATATAAAATCGAAACCTCCAAATACCCTTTTAAGATTTCTAAAGGAATAGATATTTTTTATAGTATAATATTTTTTTATGATTAATTACTGGGAATTAATTTTGAATTATCACAAAATCAATACTAATTAACAACTTTTTCTTTATTGTCTATTGTAACTGACACATTTACTTTACAGATCTAGGTATAAATAATTAATTGAAGGTGTTGTTTATAACCCTTGTGAAACCTAATTAACCATAAAAATTCAACAATGTGTGAACATAGTTTTCTTATTAGTGTAACAAGGTTTTATTTGAAAAATAATTAGAAACTACACGATTGTATTACTACTAGTGCATAAACTAGTTGAAATATAATTAGTGTTATGTGGGTATATTGTATTACATGATATATTGAATTTACAACCATATCTACGATTTCAAACAATAAAAGATAAATTAGACTTGATTATTATGAAAATTTTTACTAATTACATGTTGCGTTTTCCTATTGATGTTTTTATTGCCTAAATTATTTTTTATTGTCTTTGAACAACGGGGGTACACCATTTATAAAAAAAAAGAAATTATACTTACTACTATGAAATGATTCACTCTAATTTTATGTACTTTTTGGTATAATTACGGTTCTTATTCTAGTTTTTATTTCTATTTTTGACTCTTAATTTTTATTCATTATTTTATAAGGATTCATTATTTCTTTTTTATTTATGTGGGGAGTAATTATTCATTGAAACATTATTAAGAGAGCATAATATTTTATTATTGGAACATTTATAATATTTTATTCCACATTTTTTTTGGATTATTTTTTTTCTTATGTTTTGTTGTTGATGCATCTTTTACTTCATTAGATATACGTATTTTATATTATTTCGTTAAAAATTTTGTTTAAACAAGTTTGCAAAATTATACAAACTTTATTTTGTGTAAACCACAATTCTGGTCGTTTCACGTTCGCTGTTATGCGCGCTATTTGAGCCCTCTCAGGAAAAGTCCTTTGCCTATTGGTTGTTTTCTATTATTTTTGGTTACGTGGAGTTTTGCCATGTTTTTTAGTTGACTTTTAACGTGAGGGCCACTTCGGGTGTACATTTATATGTACTCCCTGTGAACATTATATGTAGTATCGTGACCTGTGGACGTGTGATAAACAAATTTTAAAATGCCTGCCTCTGCCTCCGTTCCGCAGGCTATAGGCCGTTGGACATAGTGTCCAAACACCTTAACCACATATATAGCAGACTGTTTTTTAGCGAATGTTTGTCAGACAATGACACTTATATCTTTGTTTGGATTAAAGAAAGAAAGGCATAAACAATTTTGTTCTACCTATTTATTTGTGGGACATTAAAAATTCGTTTAGACGTCGCAAAAAAATAAAAAGCAATTATTAAATACAATTATTGGAACTGCTCAAACATATAAAAGACAATTTCAAGGTAATGATAATATTTTATATAATCAGCTTAAAAATGTCTTAATATGCTTTAGTGGTTATAATAATTATTTTAAACAATTATTGTCATACTGTTTATGCGCCCATTGTGCTCATACGAGTAGTTTGATTCTTTTCTTACAGTTTGTAATTTATAGGTAGACTTATTACAATGTGTGGCCTTAAAATCTTTATAAATAGAGATGTCACTTAAAAATGTTGAGCTAAGGTGGCACGTGATCTGACAACAATAGGGCACTAAAGACTACAGGTCTGACAGATGGACACAATAATGCTTCGTCTATTGGCTTCATACAAAGATTTTAGATCTTAGGTTCCTTTCATTTTCATGATATTTTACTTCAACAGCCAAATTGACTTTTTCAATCAGTAGTGACTAAATGTTTATGATTGTAATGTGTTTCCGAAGATAACTTTTGATTTCTGAAACTTTATTTTGTTGCAATATATATAAGACATATTAAATAATGCTCCGCGGCCACGTTGTTGTAGTTTTGTATTATTTGATTTTTTACTATTATTTCTTGTTTCATGGTATTTTGCCATGAATTTAGCGAATTTTCTTCACCTTGCTATTTTTGCTTTAGCATTTATTACATGTATACATGTATCTAAAGAATTTTCTTCAACTCCTATAAGAAAATCCCGACTCGGGCATTAGCTCGCCAAGTCCCCGTCGGGGCCATATAAAGTAATTTAAGTAGCATTTAGTAAAATATTTAGATCAACTAATTTGTTAACCTGAACACTGCAAACCCATTTATCTAGTCAGAGGATCAACATAGACTTGAGTTAATTCAAAATTATCGCTTTCCTACCTCCTATATTAGGAAGTGGAAGCATTATAGTAAAAGAATGTTTTATCATCTACTGTTTTAATTAAATTTTCACGTTTCGTCAAATAAAGTTAATGTATATATATGAGAAGATGTAGTAGACTATTGAACTAAACGTTTAGCTTGATTCCTTTGAATATTCGAGTTCAAAAATCAAGTTCTGATCAAGTGTTGGACAAGAACTGATTAGATTTCGAAGAAAACTAACACAGCGTCCTAAAAAGGCGGAAATCAACAATTATTTAAAATCAATTATACTAAAATGTCTTTAAGTCTTTAATTATACGTATGCTTTAAGTGTTCGAAATTTAAAATACCACAACCTATCTGATGTGGCTAGTATAGTTCTCATGATCTGTAAAATTAAAATAAGGGCGCCTTGCGTTTTTTATGATTTTTGAAATGAGAAAGGACGCTTAGTCCCATAATTGGTGGCTTAGTTTTATTCAATATGCTTCTTTTTAATCTTTAATCAAGTTTACCGAAAATGGATAAAATGTATATTAAATAGAAATCAATACAAGAATTCCAGACGTATTATTCGTTTAATGTTACCAAATTAGACATAGTTAAGAGTGCAAACAATAGTTAGGGATATTATAAGAACCTAATATCAAGAGTTCCAAATAACTTGGCCAGTAATTGCATAGTTAGTGATCACAGGGTTTCAGTCCCTAACATTCTTTAAAGGAAAATTGTCCAACTCTCTACATATCAAATAGAATTGACCCTTTAAATTCAGTCTTTATGCTTAATTTAAACAATGAACTTTATACACAAAAAGACTTGATTACACCTACTTTATCTTTTGTCCTTTCGGAGATAAATTATTCTTTTCATGCTCTTTTAGTAATAAGTTATCCCCACTAATAACACTCGTGTAAATAGTTCAAGTCTAGCTGAAAAAGAATTGAGATCTTATTTTACGCTAATTCTTTTCAGCCAGTCTCACACATTTCATAGGCATTATAGAAAGAGCCTATTTTAATATTCAAGCATAAAAGGCTTTAATGGTTTTACTTTGTGGCTAGGCCGGTACGCATCGTAAATTATCGTGCAGTTTAAGCACCGGATTGCACTGCTAATTTGCACGTTTCTTGCATATTAAATCAAAAAATCATGTTATTATCTACTTCTGAGTACATAGTGCGTACTATAGCCAAGTCACCAAGTGAAAAGTTAAGACTGGGGTTAAAGTGAGGTTGATAAGACTTAATATAACATAATCTGAAAATAATAAGGCGTAAAATAAGATCATATTTCATTTTACTTTTTTGTAGGTATATAGGAAAAGTATTGTGTTGGTAAAAAACCGAAACCGGGATGTTACCTGATTATCCGTTTCAAGTGTTTTTAAGACTTCTTGAGTGGGTTTCACAAAGTTGTCTGTATCATTGCATCGCCTATAGCGTATATGAAAAGAGTTGAAATTTGGTACGAAAATTATAGTTAGTGAATTTTCTTTGCGAAAAAAGTGCTAATGAGATGGCTCATGTGGTGGGGGGGGGGGCGGAAATGTGTCCAAATCTTTTCAGAGGTCCCTGATCACGAAAAAATACATTTTATGGAACTTTCAAGAAACATTTTTCAAAGAAAATGTGCTAAAACTTAGCATAAACTGAGCTTCAAGTAAATGCAAATATGGTGTAATCTCTTTTATCTCATTAATTGCATATTTATCCTATGATAAATATGCGAATTTCCTTTGAATAATTGGAAAAATTAAATAATAAGTTGTAGCGCTACTGCTCAGGTTGATAAACAAATACCGAAAACTTGAGCAATATTTGGATTGATAAGCAAGAAAGCATGCATTTTTAAAATAATCACCCGGCTTCAGCCAGATGTTTTTTAAATAATGGCTCAACAAAAAATTGGAAAATTCATAAAACGCGGACAAATTTGTCGATTGGTTTGAGATTCGGGCTGTATATAGTCATATAAACGATTAACATACGTGCTAGGTTTCATCTGATTATCAGCATTAGTTCAATTATTATCGAATAAGTAGTAAACGTTTTTCTACTTGGTTTTGTTGATAAAGGCGGTTTTCAAATAATTCTTTATTTAATGTTATTAAACACAACTTAATTTTTCAGACACGCTATGTTTTATTTACACATTGCATTGGTGTTGTATCAACACCGATTTTATACATTTATTGCCAATTAAAGCAGAGCAAGAAATCTAATTCACTCAACATTTATAATAAAACAATAGAAATTTGTTGGAACTAATCGTAGAGCTATAACTTTAAAGAAAAAACGTTATACAAAATAGATTAATTTGTTTAATGTCCAAGACTAGTTCTTTGTTAATAATTACTTAGGTGAGAAGGGTGTGGAGTGTAGGCAGGAATCACAAGGTATATCGAGTGTATTATACCAGGTATAAAGACTACCTCGCTACATCATAACGTTGTATGATATTAGGTCATCAGTCACGCTGTAGCAGCCATGCTTTAAGCCATCACACTAATAGTAATGGCTTCTCCAAAATTAGTCTCTCAATATTTTTAACCCCTTCTATTTTCAAGGTATGAAGGATTGATGAATAAAAACGGAATAGAATCTGTTTCTTTCTTGAATTGGTATAAAAAAAATTCTTTTTTTCGGGCGGCTGTAAAGTAGGCACTTCCTCATAAAAGTAGGTGAAATGCTTTTATTTACCGTCTGGGGCATTTTCGTAGTTTTTTACTGTCACCGACAGTTAAAGAGCTTTTTACCTTCGGTGGTGAAGTTCATCCAATGTCCACTAGGGTTATAATATTACCTTCCTTGTTCTTCTTACTTTATTTGTGTATCAAATTAATAATCGAACATTTTTGTTATTTTCGGAAAAGGAGTGATTCATTATTTTAATTATTTTTAATTGAGATTTTTGACCGAGGCGATTGAAAAAAGTGTACCGTGTAATTTTCAAATACTTATTTTCTTCTAAAAGGTTTTTTACTATTACTACGCTCAAAAAATAACATATGCTACACGACTGGGAATGGTTTTTTTACCACGGTTCCTTTTACTCTCTCGCTTTGCTCGACAGTAAATATAGTCGCCACGGTAAAAAAAAGACCTTCACATTCTTGTAATATAATATATTATTTTATGTTTCTATGATATATTAAAGCATGCTTTATGTGATAAATACCAGAGTCGGTAGCAATGTTCTGTGCTTTGTATATTAATTGCACTTAGCTTTTAAGCAGCTCCTTCTACTTAAAAGGAGCTGAAACCTCAAAAAAATATTGTAATATTGTATAAAATAATGAAATATTGTATGAAACCTCATGAGTTTTCATCACAATATCAAAATTCACTACGCCCAACTCACCACTTTTAACTCGCTTTGCTTATCTTTAGAATATGAAATTCACCTATAGTTTATATTACAATACGTCTTGGGACTCGCTACGCTCGTCCTCGGACAATTTTATAACATACCAGGTCGGTATGTTGCTTAAGATTTATTCTTCGTATTACACTACATCTTCAGGCTGGCTTCGCTTGTCCTCAGAAAGTAAAATATTAGTTGTCTTCCCATCAGCGCTCAATCATCCAGGCACTGGCTTCTCTCGATGTTGCTTACCTATAGTTCTTAATTTAAGATCCGAAAAAACCGTAGATAGAAACTAGCTGCAGATATGATCTTAGTACACTTATTTATTACATAAAAGGGTACATTTTAATAATCCATCGATTTTTTGTTGTTCTTTTATATAACTACACGCGTGCCAAGTTTTAAAATCGATCTGAACATTTTATAACGTTTAAAAAATTTTGAAAGTTTTGCCCAATGATTAATGACTGTTAATGACGTCTTAAAATTATTTTCTGGATAGCTCAACTAGATTTAAAAATAATTTTTCCACCATGTTTCAAATATTTAGAATAAACATACTGGAACCTATGATGACAACAAGCTCACACATACAGACAGACATTTGGTGAAAAATACTCAAGTGGTCTTAAAAACACCTGAAACGGGTAATTTAGTTTAAATATATATATATATATATATAATATATATATATATATATATATATATATATATAATATATATATATATAATATATAATCGCATTGCAGGCATGGGTAAACTTTCTTAATGAACTACGTTTGAGGTGTTTAAGGCCTCTTAAGTGGTTTTTGCAAAGTTGATTGCCTGTATTTTGTATGTGTGCTTGTGGGTCTGTTATCATTATAGCTCCTATAATGTATTTATGCTAGAAAATTAAAACTTGCCACAAAAATTATTCCTTAGACCCGGAAAATAATTTTGTGCGACGTCATTAATGAGGATAGATCTTTGAAATACACAAGTATTTAAAATTTCATTTTAATACTGAAACTACATCAAAAGTTTTTGTCGAATCATTTCAGTCAAGGCACGTTGGGGTAGTCAGTAGGTAGATGGGTGACCGCTGTGCTTAAAACTGGTCTTTGAATAAGCCAAGTGAGACTGAAGAAGTAGAAAATTATAAAATTAAGCGTTTCATATCTGAAGACGAGCGAAGCAAGTCCTATAAGGAGAGAAAAAGTTCCGAGGTACCCCGCACTTGATTATTTGTTCAGAGACTTAGGTTTATACCCAAGTCCAAATCAAGTACATCTTATTGCTTATTTAAATAATTCTTCTCTGAGGACCAAAAACAATATTTTTTCTCACGGATTAACCTACTTAAAATTAATAACTGACCTAATTTGCCATCTGTCCTCAGTAAACAAGGATTATCAAGTCCATGACATTTCCATTGCATAGGACATACTCAATAAACACAATAAAATTTAAACATAAATATTTTTATTCTCTTTTATTATCATTAATTCAACAATATTTTTATATTTTATCTTATTTTAAATACATTTTATTTTACTTTACACGCTAATAGGATATCAATTGAAAAACAAATTAGTTTAATTAATTTTTATTCAGTATAAATACATTCGAATTATATTCGAATCAAGTTTTTTTATAAAGCTGTTTAATACTTTATTTATATGTCATTATTTTTTAATTTATTTTAATATTTTGTAATATAACTAAAATTTTACTGTTAATAAAAAAGCAATGTTTAAAAACTAAATTAAATACTGTATTATTACAGAAATCGTCTCTCAAGCTAAATGTTATAAATAGCTTAGATCAGCTGAAATTAAAAATCAATAAACACGAAAAAAAATTGTTTCAAGAAATTCTTTTCTGGTTTGAACTATAAAAGATTGATTTCTTTGATATCAACATTAAATAATTTTATGAAAAATATATGAAACCAAAAAGTAAACATAGTCATTTACAAAACTAATAAACAATTAAAATAATAAAACATTAATGTTATTTAATTTAATATACGTTTTGTATAAAAATTCCTCGTACGAAATACTGTAAGTTAAATTTAACTTTAATCATTGTCATGTATGCCTAAACGTAGATATTAAAGTAGACTAAAAGTTAATTACGTGAAATGTAAATTTTTTATGAATTTTTAAAAATAATTATTTCAATGCCAAATAATGATTAAAACACTATCCTTACTGTAAAAATAAATAAAAAAATAACATAAAAAAGTATAGCTTTTAATTAGTACAACATTATATGATACAAAAAAGACAAGAGATAGCATGAGTACAAGAGTAAATGGACAAGTATACATAACTATAAAATTATTGTAATTCACCAACTTAATTTTTCTACTTGTTAATGGGTGTAAGTTACAGTTATAAATAAAAATAATAAATCCCCGTTTTAGGGCCTTTGGCCCATCAAAGTACACATGAGGGAACTACCTCAGGTGGTTTGCATCCACTATTCTTTAAGTATTAATTAAAGTTGGCGAAATCGTTTTAATACAAATACTATTTTTAACTTAGAGCTTAGAACCGGTCTGTGAACCCTGGACCTCCGGCCGAAAATCGATCTTATACATACGCCCCACGGAGACAATAGTTAATATATTACAAATAATATTTAACAAGTAATAATTGTACAAACACGTCCAATATCTAATAATATATAGTAGGAATGTACCATTTTACTTATAGTATCCAAGCTACGCATAATAGTCTCCTAATACTCACAGATATATACACACTATCGAGAAAATACTATCCAAAATTTTTATTTATGTATTTATATTAGTCAATAATATTTATATAACTTTGTTCATTTTCAGTTTATAATTTTTTTGTAGATTAGAAACATTTTGTTATCAGTGATAAATAATAATTTATAAAATATTTGTTAAAAATATTTACAAAAACAAGAAATAAAACATAATAATAATTATGTACAGTAATTGACTAGCCCTCATAAATAACAATGAAATAAAAAAAAAGAAAATTAAAATTTTAGTATATTTATTTGTTTATGACAATTAAAAATTATTTTTTATTTTATTATATTTACATTTATATTATAATTTATTTTATTCATCTTATTCTCACTGTTTTGTTTGCATTAATTATCTATTTACTATTCAATCTTTCTGTCAATTGTTATTAAGAAAAGGGTTTTTACAATAAAAAAATATGATAAAAGGCAGCTCGAATATTAAAAATGTATAATGGACGATTTTCTTTTGTAAAAATTTTAAATAATAAAACCAAGAAACATAATTGAAAGTAACGTGTTAATTTATTGTAAATCGTGTTATGTTTAATTGAAGAAGCTGTTGCAGAATTAAATTTAAATTTTTAATAATTCAATATATATGGAACTGCTAACATAACTTATCTTACAACTGTTGCTGTATTTTCATAAATAAGCTAAAATTTAATTTTTGAGTCATTGATAAATGATTTAATTCTTTACAATTAATTTTTTATATTTTAATTTACTATTAATTATTAATTAATATTAATTTTGTTTTAAAAATAAAATTATAATTTATACTAAAAAAGAAAGAATAAATAAAAGTACTTGCGTTTTTATTTATATAGCAGTTTTTTTCTAACTTTTCTGAGATCTAAGAGTGGCAGGATTTATTATTCTTCTTATTCTTTAATTAACTTTATCTTGGAACTGAAGAATACATTTTATTGGGCGGCATTTTTATATGAAACTATAATATGCAAGGTAAGACGGTTAAACTTTACAAATTTAGGATTTTTTATAAATAAATTGATTATACTTAAAAAAAAAAATATGTTTTTTTAATTTATGGTTTACTTGAATATATTACAGAGGAATTGACTCTTTAGGATTATTGATTATTTACTGGAGGTTTTTTTGCACTGCAATTGATAAGAAAAACTTGTTTTTAACAAGAAATTTTGATTATACTGATTATAACAAATATTTAATATAATTAGAATGCTAAGTTCATAAAGATGTTATTTCTAGAGGGCCCTATATCGGTTAAAGTTTAAACACTGTGAGTCCAACACCTTTGAAATTATAAATAATCCAATAAACTGAATAAAAAATTCAGTAACTTAAATAATATAAAGTTTGGTAATACAAAACATAATAATTGGCGAAAAGCGGCTCAACGATTGATTAGTAACCTTAAAACACCCATGAAAAAGGTTTTAAAATTAGGTTATACAGAGCCCCCTAAGCACCACGAAAGATTTTAGGCCCCGTTTAGAAATATATCTCTAATGGCTAAATTTAAATGTGAAATAAAACCATGAAAATAAAATTATAAATCTTCACCATTAGAAGGAATAAATTTAAACTTCCAGTAAAAAATAAATTTAATATTTTTAAAATAAAAAAACATATTTTAGAATCATGCACATTTAGATTCTTTGTGTAATTTAATTAAAGTAAAATGTAAAATAATAACGTTATTTAAGTAATCGCGATTTTAAAAATCACAAAGTTGTGCTAATACATCCTATTTATTATAAAACTACTTTCATACATCTATTGTATCTTGTATAGGTTTTTTTTTATTTATACTTTTGTTAAGAATTGAACGAGATCTTGAAATCATGATGTTAAGATTATAACGATGTAAAATTTTAGATCTGACATGACACGAAGTGAAAAAGTCATGGAGTTGAAGTGAAATCTTTTTATTTAAGACTTCCGACAAACATCTCAAGTTGTAATGATTTTACAACTATATTAATAATAAGTGAAAGTTTTTAAGTATAAAATTTATTCGCAGTACTTTTATTTATATGATCGAAATTACGTGACATCTAAAATCTACAACTCAATAATAAATTGGTTTTATAACTTTAAGTAATTACCATAGGCTGTGCCTCAGGTTTTACAACTATATAGATTTGTAAAAGTTTATTAAGTTGTCTTTACTATTGTCAATTCGTTTATCAGTGAATACTAGCCGCCGGTAATGGAAACATGTTGGCATCCACGTTTACCAATTAGAATTCGTTTCTGAAGGTTAGGGCATCTTTTCCATAGTAACATCCATTTCTTCATCGTCTGACATAGGAACAGTTGAGTGGTTGTATAATCCTGTGCCATGAGATTGCAAAGCTAGTGGGTTTCGACAACCTAATGCTTTCTTGATTTTTAGCTTCTTTTATTGAACCAAATTTTAATTTGCGCTTCATTTACCCAAGCTCTGATGCTAATGCTTGCTCCGCTTTCTGTCAGGTACCTGAACAGAAAATTAAATAAATTAGACATATATTAATAGATATATATTACATAATACAACTAAGTAAGTGCACATACGGGATTTTGTTTATCACTTTAATGCTATCCCAAAAGGATAAACAAATATTTAATTTAATTGCCTAACTATTAAATGCTATTAGTACTATTAACTATAATTCTCCTATACTATTTGGTGTGTTTAATATTGCTGCTATTATTTTGCAATAATAGTTGAATAAAATCAACTGTTTTTACATAATACTAAAGTTGTTGTCCGTTGCTTTATCATCTTATTGTATTCTTATCCACTCTTTAATTATAGGTTACTAATAAGTACAAATAAACTATTATTTAGTATCAATATTTTAATTAATTTTAAATACTTTTCAATACACCTAATTTCCATTTAAAATATAGACTACTTTGTTTAACAACCTCAATAATTAAGTAGATACAAACAACGGAAGGACACGTACACGGCATAACATATAAATACTAAAAAAGTTTATATACAAAGCAATAGAATCATTACCGATCTGACAGATGTTCCATAGCAATCATCACGCACAAGTCCGTTCCTAACTATCAGTCATGTATAGTAAATTCTATAATACTTATACATTTGAATTACTCTCCTTTTTGAATCAACCATTCGTATAATCATGAAAGTAAAGTTAATAGTTTTAGTCAAATAGGTTAATCACAAGATTTTTGCAATGAATTTCGAACAACATCTCTAAATGTATAAATATGATGGACAAAATTATTTTTTCTTTGTAGGTTTTTTTATCTATAACATTTTTTAGTTCTTTTATATCATTATAATTTTTCACAAATCTTTCCTGTTATTTAAAACCAGTTTGTTATTAGAGCAACAATGAGATTGTAAAGCCTATTCTCGAAAAATCAATTGATATTGCTGTTTATAAATAAATGAATGCAACAAACAATAAATAAGTTCATATTTAATATATTATATAGTATTTTATGTTATTTCAGATGTTTTCCAATAATAAAGAAAAAAGTGTTAAGTAAAAGAATTAGATTTAAAAAATAGTTTAAAAAATTTATTTAGATCTTTTAAGACAAAAGTAATAATTTATTCATTTACTTGGAAGACTAATTTATTCATAATGTCTAATATTTTTTCTTTTTCATAAATGAATTATTTACTCATATGATTAAAGAGATATTAATGTATTTTTTTTTATTTATTATAACCTTTTTAACCTTAGGGATCTTCTAAATCCAACAATCGTATAAAACTTGATATTTGTCTCGCGTATTAATACTGGCTGAATTAGTAAACGTTGTTTAACTTTATATTATATTTTTTAATTAATTTATGGCATTTTTTTAAACACATTTTTTAACTATATTATATTGTCAAACATATAAAGAATAAAAATATATATAAAAATTTCTACACTCCTGATAGTTTTAGACTAAGTATAGTAGAAACACGCCATTATTTCCTATTCAATATTTTTTATATCTTTATCCTACAAAGATAATCTTTTTTAATTAAATTTGTTCATTCAATCGTTTTATAGAGTAAATAAATCTATTACGTATGTTTTTATTAAAATGTAAAAGCAAAATGTAATAACAGTTATAACTAAAATAATAAAAAGATTTCTTCCAAGTCAATTAAAACAATAAAATTAAGCATGAATGTAATGAAATTGAGTAGTTTGAACTAGACTATCTAACTACATAGTTGAAATTAATAGTCATTGTTTATATTCCTTGTCATTACTGATTGACGATATATAAAAGAATAAATATAGAACAATTGAATAATTATATCTTACACGAATAAATTAAAGTTACGGCAGTAAGAATGATAATTAATATTAACTATTACACACTAATAAATGTAAGAAAATTATTAAAAATATTAATATAAAATATTTAAATACCAAGTGACTGAAAGTAACAATCAAGGAGAAAATAACAGCTCATTAAATCACTTAAGTATAAGGTCATTACTTATTGGTTATTAACAAAAAATAAAATTTATGAAAATAAATTTAATTTATTTTAATCAGATAATTAATTCTTTTATAATTTAATCACTGCAAAAGTACAATTATCGTAATACAATTATAAATTTTAACAATTTAATCGGATGAAACTGAGAAACTTAAATCGGTTTAACAAAAAATCAATCTTAAATAAATAAATAAAATCAGCCGATCAGGTATGGTCATAGTGTGTGAAGTGTCAATAAGTAAGATAAGATATTACATAAACATAAAATAAAATAAACATCTTTTCGGTATGACGTGAGTATTAGGATATTATATCTGCAATTTACGCGCGATTTAATTCAAATCTTTAATTAATTAAAAAAAAAATATTATATACCTCATACTATAAAATAATAATGGGTTAATTATATATAGTATATTATAACCAATATCTATATTAGATATGTATATAAATAGTATATAATAAAGTATAAATATACATATATATATTATATGCAGGCTATAGATAATATATATTATAGTATATCGGTTGAGACGCTTCAATTAATTTAAATCTTTTGCATATATAACAATAATATTTTAGACCTTTATAGACGCAACAATACATAATGCAATCGATAAAAGTTAGTTTTAGTATTTATTACCTTTAATATTAAAATTCCAGATTTAAGTCTGCAATAGTTGCCATACTAGAAAAAGCTGTCTCGAAGCGCGCTGTTCTTCATTTATTCAGGCCGCCTCCGAGCACTTCTTGTTATCTTCCTAGATCTGGCCTACAGACAACAAAAATATATATAGGCTATCAAGTAATATTCAATTATTCTGCGAGAAATTAAAGAATGGAAAATTCTTAATAATATCCACAAATTGTTTCATTCCTTCAGGTCCGTTAAACAAGCTAATAAACATTGTAAGGGAGGCCAAGAGGGCCTTCCCCTCATATTCGCGTCAGGCATGCCGCCAAACACAATACTGGTAACTATAGTAAAACACACAGCAAATCCACTAATAAAAAGCCATGACTTTATTAAATTTGACATTTTTTGTATTTTGCGCGTGATATTCTTTTTTGTTATTAGTTACGTGGTTTTTTAATCAAAGGTTTCATAAGTGAGACTCAATACATTGGTATAGTATATTAAGAACTATCAATCACATAGCCGGTAATGCACGGTATACATTCTCACCTAGTAATTGGTTAATATTGTCTCAGAGCAGTTTTGTTGGATAATTAACTGTTAAAAATGTTTTCCTTGTCTTTTTTTAATTCGTCTATAGTGCAGCGAGTATGTTTTACATAGGTTACATGTTCACATAAAGAGTTATTATAGAGATTAATTATAGAAAATAAAAAGTGAAGAAAATATAACTATTTACTATAGTTATAAGAAATAATTAAATGCGTAAGTATCGGGCAGATTAAAAATATAGTCGGTGTTTTGAATGTATTGACTAAGTCTATGCATATGCTATTTTTTCTTTTCTCTTGTCGAGGACAGCTTTACACGACCGGAAGTCATTAGTTCTTAATGAATAGTCTATAAAAACAGCCTAGTTCCGATATGCAGAGCCTTCTGTGTCCCGACTGCCGCCTTTTGAATAAAAAGCATAAAAACAATTTTTTATTTTCGGTCCTAAGCTGGGCTCACATTGTTTTTGTACAGAAGGCGACGGAGATTAATATTGGTAAAACAAAAATCTGTTTCCTTTATTTTATACAAAAGGCTAGCATAACCGTCCAAGTATCGAATTACATTTAGCCTGGATTTTAAATTATAATCAACATAATTGGAAGTTTAGAAACTTAATGTTCAGCACAGAATTCTCAAAAATGTACTAATTAAAAATATAACTTATGTTCGCTACTTTTTAGGACGATATTTCTGTTTTGTTTTCTAAACAAATAATTTTGGCAGCGAAATTAACAAAAACGCAATATACCCATTAAAAAGTTTACCCAAGATAATAAAGACTATAGTATTGTTTTAACTTACTAAACACACTGTTCCATTGCTTCAAACTGAGATACAACAAAATTGACGAAACTGCACGATGGCGACCATCTCACATTTGAATTCCGTTCAATTACTCACGGATATTGTAAAAGTTTGTCTTAAAAATAGATAAAATAGAATTTAATATTTATACTTGCCTCTTTTTAGTCCTCTATAATAATGATAAATGTTAGTATTTTGCAGTGCAACAAACCAACTTTTTGCCTTTATTATTCATGAATTTCCGTCCTAATTTGTACTTAAGTTTAATGGAACAAATAAAGGAATACAACAATAAAAATGCAAAAATTTCATTTATTAAGATACTACAGCTAAAAAATCAAATCTTCAGAGTTTAACTTGAATTCCAAAATAGACCATTTCCTAACAAAGTAATACTTTTTATCTTTCGCACTAAATGAAAAGGTGTAACATAAATCACAGATTAGTTTGAAAATTTATGATTTTTATCTCTTCTACAAGACGAGACAGACTCCTGTCTGTATTTAATAATATTTCAACAATTGAAAATCAATTGGAGTTAGTTTAGACTATCCCTCGGGACGTGATCCTTTAACTGAAGTAATAAAAGTAGATTCTCACCATTTAATTAGAACTAGGGAAAAAGTAATGCTCCACTATCCCCATGCACACCTCTATAGATTAAGATGAATTGCCAAATTATATCGGGTACAACTGCACTCCCTATCACAAGTCAGCCAATAACGTTGTTTCCAAGGAGCTAATTAATTTCATGAAGGGACTACATTCATACCCTCATCTGTTTTTAATAGACTTATGTACTTTCTAATTAAC
Source organism: Microvelia longipes (assembly GCA_018340805.1). NCBI lineage: Eukaryota > Metazoa > Arthropoda > Insecta > Hemiptera > Veliidae > Microvelia > Microvelia longipes. Next base: position 31,227,928 of record JACMZG010001911.1, on the reverse strand, counting down.
GGACTGAAGAGATAAATTTTCAGCAAACCAACAAAAGTTGAAATTGTAGTAAAGCATACTGGTTATCACGGTACATCTTCGAGTTTCTTACAAGTAGTAGTCTTACCTTCTTCTCATATTCATATGTTTAATAAATCGTTAAAAATATAAAAATATAGTTTACGTATAGTAATACATGAATGTTGTTCGCTGAATTGACAAAACCGGATAATTTAGAGTGATTTGAATAAAATAATATACTGCATTTAAACCACGCTATGAATTTTAAACCTTTCATTAGACTTGACACTCAACTAACTAAAATAGTAATAGAAAATTATCTACCTTCATTAATTTGACTAAAAGCCCAAAGAAATATTTAAAAAAGATCGAAAAAAAACTTTAAATTGAAAAAGTACTCATCCTACAATAAATACAAACAAAAAAGCTTTGTCGCATACCAGGTTTTCTATTAAAAATAATCTTTTTTAAAGTCTTTTGAGGCAGCTTGATCTCTTAAATCTCTGAACCGAAGATTCTGCCTCTGAGCATTGACCCTTACTGAGGCAAAACAGAGATGAACTAGAAATGTGTCGGAACAGTAATAAACCCTATCAGATACTTAGAAAGCGTAACGTAATATTAGGTGTGACAACGCTGGACATCGAGGATAACATCTTCTAGCACATCTTTAATCATTTACTCGTTAATGAACCTACTGACTATACAAAAAAAAAAGTGATTGACATTGTTGTTGATCTTGTAACCAGTATTATCTGTCTGTCTAAAGTATAACAATAAATAGATAAAAGCGGGAATCATCATATACCAACTGAAAATTCTTTGAAGTGAAGATTTATTAAAACGATTGATAACAATTTTAAGTCTCTCTATTACATAATTATAATCAGGGATTCCTAGATCCTTAAACTAAAAAGTAAATTCCAGTTATGCTGTCTTGAGGCATGTTACATAACAAGTTATATTAAACAGTTAATTAATAGATAGATAATTCATAACATCAAAATATAGGTATGCATTAAAAAAGGCAACAAATATGATGATATTAACCGTAAAATTATGTTATCTAAAAATGATGGTAATTTTTTTCAAATCCATAATATTGACATTTAAGGCACCGTCGATTATAGAGCGATTATAAGTGTGAGTTTGAACTGATATAAGTTTATAATATTTGATCTTTATTTGTAGTCGCTTGTTCATAGCAAACATTTAAAGCATACATTATAATGAGTAGCTAATTATTCACATAATTGTGCTTGTAAGTTACCATAATTTAAATAAAATCGCAACGACAAAAAATAAATTATGTTAGTTATTGGTGTTGTTTGTTATAACGCACATTGTAAAATAATTCAATTATTATTTTTAAAACATTTATACATGTCTAGTGCAAATCCGTTTTTTATTACAAAGAACATTATAATAATAAAAAATAAAACTATAAACAGTAATAATCTAATTTATTGTGACGGAAATCATGTAGGAAACAATTAGTAACGTTTTGGGACCAAATGTAATATACGGAGATAATATATTCTTAAATGAAATATATTTTGTTGCGTGTTATCAATATATAAAAATAAAAAAATTAGGTAAAGACACCTCTAATATAAATAATATAAAAATTAGTACAAAATTCACGTGTTGAGTGAGAAAAATAAAGTATAAAATAAAATTTTTAGTTTGATTAACTGACACACTTCTTTTAAACAAGAAACAATAAAAACAAATTAAGTCTCATGACATATAAAAAACATGCATCACAAAACATGTTCATCATGTTATGATTAGAACCCCTACATATATATACCAAATTTAAATAATAAATACCGATAATCGTATCTGAGTAAGCACAAGAAATATAGTGGGAGAGTGAAAATTCAAAAACGTGTTAAGTAAATGACAATAAAAAATATTGTTTTAAATAATTTAGTAAACATAAAGGAACAAATTAAGAGAACATTGTGGAACAGTGGTACTATACATAACTGGAGCATATTATAATAAAGACACCTCACAATACATACAATGACGGCTCAAGTATAATATATAAAATATTCTAATAGTAACTTAGCAATATGATTTTTTTGTCCAATAATAGAAACTGTTACAAATTAAGAACAATAAACATATCACGTATAATAATTGCATAGTAAATACTTCAGCAGATCAAAACTACATGTGCCACAGTTTTTCTCATAATTATTATACTTAATGACAGTTTTAATGTTATAAATAATAATGCTAGGTTAAAATTTCAAATCTCGTATCATAAATTAATAATTAAACTTAGAAAACGCAGACTATAGCTCAATGTAAAACGAATTCATAAATATCATAGAAACATCGTCCAACAAGGTTTCGCAGTGTGATACAGGATAAAGTTTTGCAAATATTGCCATGAAAATATTTAGTACACCTTAGAGATATTTCCATGCCAGCAAAGCGTGCCTACACAAGTAACGAGACCTAATCTGCTCACAAGCACAATACCTAACTAGCAATCGAGCCACTAGTTCTCCACCCACTAGAACAGACATGCCACGAGCTTAGAGTAATTTGAGGTTTCATCGTTTATGGCGAAAGCTATAAGCTACGAATGCCATTCTTAACACGATATCATATCGTGATTACACCCCGAATTTCTCATGACATCATTATATATAATGATACTTTTCTTAAAAAGGAGAAAATACAGAAAAAAATTAACCAAGTGAAAAAACCCTTAATGTTATTTAGCAAAAACATAAGACGTCGGATACAAGAACAAATGTGTTTTAGTTACTTTATTTCATTACTAATGTAAGTTTAATATTCTTTCATTTTAATAGTATATGTACGTTAAAAATATTTTTCAAATCATGAAATCCTTACTTTCAAAACGGTTAATGAAAATATTCTTACTTTTTCTTTAATTTTAATGAAATTAACAGTTGTCAACGAAGACAAAATAGTAAAAGAATAAATGATTAATAGAGTAATTGTCAATCAGAAAGTAAAAAATATAATTTTTCTTGAAACATAATAATACTATATGATAGCGTGTGTTCTATGTTTTTATAACACTGACAATAATTATACTATCCACAGTAAAAACAGATTATCTTTATATTGTTTGTGTGACTTTTGTGACTCTTAAATGAAAATATTTTATATTTTTATCTTATAAGTTCAAAGTAATGAGGGTATTCTTATTTTGAAAAAGATAAAAATAAACATTTAAGTAAAAAAAACATATTAATAGATACGAAATAATTGTAAATATTAATAAAAAGATTTGAAATAATTGTAAAATTGAAATAGAAAATAGTAAGATTATAAAAATAATCTGCAACCACCAAAGGTATTAACTATTCAATAAGGGTAATTTATTTCAATTTACATGAAATAAAAATTTTTTTAAATAAAGAAACCACATAAATTATTGAATAAAACTAAGTAAGCATTCTTATTAATAATCAAAAATATTTGATATAATGAAAGTATAAAAATTAAAAATGAATTATTGTATTTAAGAGTTTAGTTAAGTATACCATCACAAAAGCTGATAAAATACAGCCGAGTGATAATTTTACGGTTAATTACACTAAGATTAAATCAATCTATAATCCAATGAATTGCGTCTGAGTAAATTATAAATGAACGAGTAAGTTTGGTCCCAATTGCTCGCCTACTGCATACAACAATTAATCACTTGCGTTGAATTGATATACTTAAACACTCAATCCGAAAAAAGTTCATATCTGTACAAAATCAACACATGTGTTGAGTCTAGAAGTGAAGAATCTATAACAAGGGATTCACACAGACAAACCAAACTAGATATAGATCAAGTATAGATCAAACATTCAAGTGGTGAGAAAAGAATAACATAAAAGAGTCAATTGTTATTGATGTCTGTATTCATGTGTGCAGCTGCGAACTCTCTATTAATATATAAATAAATCCTCTATATTATAGACATATAACTAGACTAATTATTATAGCTAAAAGTGACATACCACACACTTGGCCAATAAACACATTTTATTTACAATTTCAAATCTTCCCCCTATAAATATGTTTAACATTAATTTATTGATCCTAATGATGATCATTAATAGATGAAGCTCATAGTTATAAGTATGGAAGTACACAAATAGATTTAAAATACATACCATATATATATATATACATATTATATACTATAATAGTATATAGTATATATAATATATATAACTGCTGCTATAATCTCAAAAAGAACGAAACATTATACGCGTCATTTTTACAATGTAAACTGTCTAACTAACCTTTAAATTAATTTTTACCAATTCAACTCTCTAGCATGAATACACTGAAGCTACGATATAATACAAAAACACTCACACGCCTAACTAGAAAAAACTAGGAAATACTAGTAATTAAAAATCCTTTTTAAAAGATTACGTTTCTCTTTATTACCTACAATCAACAAATAAAATAAATTTTGAAATTCATCATTAACTTTTATGATACAAATCGATATCATATCAGGAAATTAGCAGATGGCACTAAAATGCCATAAAGTTAAATATTATTCTGTTGATTTGTTAAAGTAATAAACCTAGGAATACTAAGCCTAAATCAACAACAGATTATTTGAAACGTAATTAAACTATTATTATTAATAAATAGTACCTATGTAATAAGAATATACAATAATCATTGTTATTAAAAACGCTCAAATAAACTGGATCAAAGAAAATCCAATCATTGGACTGTGCTTTTATTTTTCAATGTATGTTTGATTTACACATATTTAATAATTTATTTACTTCCTGATCTAGATATATCATACACATCTTTCTGTAACATTGTATTCTGAATTTCTTTATTATTATCATTATAATTTTATAAACTTTTATTATTGTTCATTTCCATAGCGATTTCAGAAAAAATATAATTATGATTTTGAAATACTTATTCATTTAATTGAACAAATATTAGTTATTAATATTTAATTCAACCCTTATTTAAACATATATTTAATACCACAAAAATTGTCATAGACTAATTTTTCTTTAGGATAACTCAACTATAGGTTGTTCGGATGGCGAAGTTGAGGTGGAATGAGTCGAATCGTCAGGGTTCCTCACAACACAAACGAGGATTACCGACCCTCACTCCACCCCGAACTTCCGCCATCCGAACAACCTCATAAGCGTCCAATTCATTATTGAAAATACGCTAAAGAAAATTCTAAAAAGCATACGAGACAATCTTTGTGGTATTAATATATATGTTTAAATAAGGTGAAATTAAAATATTAATAACTAATTTTTCAATTAAAATGATTAAGTAATTTAAAATACAATAAAATTATATTTTTTCTGAAAATTCGCTATAGAAATGAACAAATAATAAAATTGTTTATAAAATTAAATGATAAAAATAAGAAATCAATAGTACAGAAAACTATTGACGATGATATATCTAGACTCAGGAAGTAAAATAAATATTAAATATGTGTAAATCAAACATACATTGAAAAAATAAAAGCACAAGTCAATTGATATGAATTCTCCTTTGATCAAGTTTATTTGACAGTTTTTAATAACAATGATATTGTAATATTCTTTTTACATAGGTACATCTTATTAATAAACTTAGTTTAATTCGTTTCAATAACTGTTTTGAATTTAGGCATTTAGTATTTCAGGTTTAATTTAACTTTACAAATCAAACAGAATAATATTTAACTTTATGGCATTTATGCATTATTAATATATACCTGATAATAGATATCGATTGTTATCATAAAGTAATATGAATTCAAAATTATATTTTGATTTTTTTTCACTCATTTATTTCGTAGGTATATAAGAGAAACCTTAACACCTTTTAAAAACAGGATTTTTTAATACCTAAGTATTTTTACTAAGTTTTTTTTTCTAAGTCTGTAGGCGTGTGTGTGTTTTGTTATCATCGTAGCCTCTCAGTGTATTCATGCTAGAGAGTTGAAACTTGGTACAAAAATTAATCTTAAGGTCTAGTTAGACAGTTACATTGTAAAATGACGCGTATAGTTCGTCTTGAGATTTAATAGCAAGCATGTATTATTATTATAATATATATATATATATATATTATATATATATATATATATGTATGTATTTAAAAATCTATTTTTGTACTATCATTTACTATTATTAACTAATAGCCTTCATCTATTAATGAATATATATTAGATCAATAAAATTAATGTAAACAAATATTTATAACCAAATTTATTAATTCATTTAAACATTGTAAATAAAAAATAGTGTTTATTTGGCAAAGATGGTTTATATATTGTCACATTCTAGCTAATAAATTAGTCTAGTTATATGTCTATAATATAGAAGGGATTTATTTATACTATTAAGCGAAAGCTCGCAGCTGGCAACACTGACTACAGACATCAATAACAATTGACTCTTTTTTATTGTTATTCTTCTCACCACTTGAATGGTTTGAATCTATACCTTGATCTATATCTAGTTTGGTTTGTCTGTGAATCCCATTGTTATAGATTCCTTCACTTCTAGACTTCAACACACTCGTGGTTGATTTTTGTTAATAAAATACTTGTCATCGATTTTTTTCTCGATTGAGTGTTTCTAATATAAATATTCAATCAAACGCAAGTGATTAATTTAAGAATGTATGCATAACCGAGCAAATTGGGACCAAAACTTTTACCGTTATTTTTTCATTTATAAATTTTACTCAGACGCAATCATGGTTTGAATTTATAGATGATTAATTTAAGTGTAAATTAAGTTAAAAATAAATCATCGGTAATATTTATCACGCCTTTTTGATTATATTAACATAAACTACTAAATAAATTCATTTTTAAATTTTATTTATTAATCAAATATTTTGCTTATTAATAAGGAATTGCTTACCTTAGTTTATCAAATTTATGTGTTTCTTATTTAAAAGAAATTTATTTCATGAAATTGAAATAAATTACCTTTGAATAGTTAATACCTTTTTTTCAGTTAATTTTATAATCTTACCTATTTTCTATTCAATTTTTACAAATTATTTCAAATCTTTTTAATTAATTATTTACAAATTAATTTCAAATCTATAATATGTTTTATTTTTACTTAAAGTTATTTTTTATCTTTTTTCAAAAATAAGAAACCAATTACTTTGACTTAATAAGATAAAACATCATAAATATTTTACAATTTAAGAAAGTCACAAAAGCACAACAAAAATAAAAAGAAATCTGTTTATCATGTTGGTATATAATTATTGTCATGTTTATAAAAACATAAGACACACGCTATCAATTATATTATTATGTTTCAAGAAAATTTATCATTTTTTACTTTTCTATTACCAATTACTTTATTAATCATTTATTCCTACTATTTGTCTTCGTTGACAACTGTAATTCACTAAAATAAAGAAAAAGTAAGAATATTTTCAATAACTTCTGTAAAGTAAGGCATTTATGATTGAAAAATATTTTAACGAATAATACAATAAAATGAAAAAAAAACTTACATTAGTAATAAAAATGATAACTAAAACCATTTGTTTTGTATCCCACGCTTATTATTTTGTAAAATAATTAAGGGTTTTTTTCCACTTTTTGGTTACATTTTTTTCTGTATTTTCTCCTTTTTAAGAAAAGTATCATTAATATAATGAATGTATGAGAAATTCCGGTTGTAAATCACGCAATGATATGTTAAGAATAGCATTCGATAGCTATAGCTTTGCCATAAACGATGAAACCAATAAACTCTAAGCTCGTGGCATGTCTAGCTTCTAGTGGTGGGCAGACTAGGGCTCGTGGCTAGTTAGGTTCTAGTGGTGAGCAGATTAGGTCTCGTTACTTGCTGTAGACGCTTTATGGCATGGAAATAATCTCTAAGTGTACTAAATATTTTCATGGCATATTTGCCAAAAACTTTCCTGATCACACTCGAAAACTTGGTTGGAATGATTTTATAGATATTTAATGAAATCGTTAACTATATAGGGTTATTTAAGTTAATATTAATTTAAGATACGAGATTTGAAAATTTAACTACACTTAATTATTTAAATAACATTTAAAATGTATTAAAGTATAATCAATAATTGAGAAAAACTTGTCACTTATTTTGATCTGCTGAACGTATTTACTATCAACTATATACGTCATATCGTTTATGTTCTAATTCTGTTAAACAAGTTTCTATTTATTGGACAAAAAAATCATCATGCTAAACTACTAAATTAGAAATATTTATAATAATTAATACTTGAGCCGTCATTTATATGCTGGTATTATCATATAAATATGCTCCAAGTATATAATCACACTTCACAATTTTCTATAAATTGTATCAATTATGTTATAAATTATTTAACAATATTTTTTATATTGTCATTACTTAACACGTTTTTTGAATCTTTACTACCCCACCTATATTTCTGCTTACTTCAGATAATTATCGGTATTTATTATTAAATTGCGTATATATATGTGGGTTCATCATAAACATGATGAACATGTTTTTGTGCATGCATGTTTTTTTATGTATGAATTAATTGTTCTTATTGATTCTATGTTTAAGAAGTTGTCAGTTAATCAAACCTAAAATTTTATTTTATACTTTATTTCTTCTCCACTCAAACACGTGAATTTTACCTAATTTTTATATTATTTATATAAATTATATATCATATTTCTATTATCTTTTTATATTGAACACGCAACAAAATATTTTCATTAAAATAATTATCTTATATATACATTTGTCCCAAAACGTACAATTGTTTCCTACATGATTTCAGTACAAATATAATTAGATTACTTTTATATCTTATTTTATTATTATTATAATGTCTTTAATAAAAAAAGGATTTGCACTCGAATGATCACAAATTTTTTTAAAAATAATAATTGAATTATTTTACAATGTGTATAACAAAACACAAACCAAATAATAACATAATTTTTTGTTTGCATTTTATTTAAAATGGTCAAATTACAATGCAAATTATAGATAATATAGCTATATAATAATGATGCTTTAAATTGTTTTGCTATGAAAAGCGACTACACTAAAGATAAATATATAACTTATATCAGTAAAACTTATAATGATTAAAATGAAGTACCTAAATGTCCATATTATGGATTTGAAAAAAAAATTATCATTTTAAGAATAACATAATTTTTACGGTTAATATCACTCACTATTTGTTGCTTTTTAATAATCATACCATATCATTTGATGATATGATTATTATTTATTAATAATTTAATATAAATGTTATGTAATGCCCAAACAAGAACTAATTTTACTTTTAGTTTAAGGGATCTAGGAACTCCTGTATAAATTGTAATAAAGAATTAAAATTGTTACAACCATCGTTTTAATAAATCTTCAACTCAAAGAATTTTCAGTTGTATGATGATCACCGCTTTATAATCTATTTATTTGTTTAACTTTTAAGAAGACAGAAATAGTTACAAAGATCAACAAAATGTCAATCACTTTTTTTTTTATAAAGTCAGTAGTCTTAAGAGGTAAAATGATTAAAAGATGCTGCTAGAAGATGTTATCCTGAGTCCAGGTGTCACACCAATACTACGCTCTACCGCTTCTAAGTCATCTGATAAGGTTTATACTGTTCCGAAACATTCCTAGCTTCATCTCTGTTTTCCGCCGGTACTCTCAGTAGAAAGAATCATTCCGGATCAGAGATTTAAGAGATCAAAGCGTGCCTCTAAAAGACTTTAAAAAAGACTACTTTTTAACTAGAAACCCGGTAGCAGAACAAGTTTTTTATTTTTGAGGATGAGTAACTTTTTCAATTTAAAGTTTTTTTCCGATCTTTTTAATATTTCTTTGGGCTTTAGTCAAATTAAAGTGAAGGTAGATAATTTTCTATTACTATTTAGTTAGTTGAGTGTCAAGTCTAATGAAAGGTTAAAATTCATAGCGTGGTTTAAATGCAGTATATATTTATTCAAATCACTCTAAATTATCCGGTTTTGTCAAATTCAGCCAACAACACAATATATTTATCGAAAAAATAATTTTATATTTTTAACGATTCTATAAAAATAATAAATACTGAGAAGAAGAAGAACTATTGTAAAAACTAAATGTACCGCTGATAAATAATTTTAACTACAAAATCAATTTGTGGTTTGCTAAAAATATTATCTCTTCAGTCCGTAATAAAAAATAAGTCTATAAAAACAGATGAAAGGGTCATGTACATCCCTTCATGATAATAGTACCCTTGAGAAACAACATGGCTGACTTGTGAAAGGGAGGGTTACCGTATAATTGATTCATCCTATTATAGAATGCATGGGAAGTGAAGCCTTTACTTTTTCCCCTAGTCTTATATAAAGGTAGAAATCTACTTTATATACAGTAAAGGAATCACGCAGGGCTATAAACTAACTCCCAATTGATTCACATTGTTTATATTCTTAAATAACAAGACAGCGAAGTCTGTCTCGTCTTGTAAGAAGAATAAAAATAATAAAATTCAAACTAAATCTTGTTATGTTAACACCCTTTTCAATTTAGTGCGAAAAGAATAAAAACATTACTTTGTTAGGAAAACTAGGTCTATTTTGAATTCAAAGTTAAACCTGAAGATTTATTTTGCTGCAGTATCCATAATAAACTGAAATATTAGCATTTTTATGTTGTATTCCTTTATTGTTCCATAAACTTAATAAATTCAACGCAAACTTATGAATAATAAAGAAAAAGTTGGTTTGTTGCACTCAAACTCACCTAAAACATTACTATAAAGAACTAAAAAGAGGAAGAATAAAATATAACATTTATTTATCTATTTTACAGACAAACTTACAATATCGTGAGTAAATGAAACGGAATTCAACCATGTGCGCATGCGTGCAATCGTGACAGTTTCGTCAATTTTGTTGTATCAGTTGAAGCAATTGAAACAGTGTGTTTAGTCAAGTTAAAACAAAATATAGTTTCTATTATCTTGGGTAAACTTTTAATGGGTAATTTCGTTTTGTTTAATTTCGCTGCCAAATATTATTGTTTAGAAAACAAACACAAGAAATACTCGTCTTAAAAAAGTAGGAAAACATAAAGTAATTTTAATTAGTCACATCTTGAGAATTCTGTGATGAACATTAAGTTTCTAAACATTCATATGTTATTATAATTAATTAAAATCCAGGCCTAATTAATGATAATTGGACGGTATGTAGCTGTTTTATAAAATAAAAGGAAAACAGAATTTTGTTTTACAATATAATCTCCCTCGCCTTCACATAAAACAACCCACTAGCGAAATAAAAAATGTTTTTATATGCATTTATTCAAATGCGCGTGACACCAGAAGCTCTGCATATCGGCACCTGGCTTGTTTTATAAGACTATTTCATAAAAACTAATGACTTCCCGTCCGTGTAAAGCTGTCCTCACAAGAGAAAAGAAAATAGCAATATGCATAGACCTTAGTAAATACATTCAACAACACCGACCTATAATTTAATTAGCATACTAAAGCATTTAATTAATTTCTATAACTATAAAATATTTATATTTTCTTACTTTTTATAATTCTATAATTAATCTCTGAATAAAACTTTTATGTGAACATGAAACATAAACATACTCGCTTATAGAACGGAATTAAAAAAAAGACAAACATTTCTTAACCAGTAATATCCCAACAAACTGCTCTGAAGTACAATAATTAACAATACTACGGGAGTTTACCGTATTACCGGTGTATATTGATAGTTATTAATATACTTGACAATTAGTATTGGTTACTTATGGAAACCTTATAAAACAACCACGTAAAACTAATAACAATAAAAAAACACGCACTAAAATACAAAAAAATGTATAATTAAATTAAAGCTTATGGCTATTAGTGATTAGTGATGTTTACTAATAGTTACCAGTATTGTGTTTGGCGGATGCCTGACGCGCAAATGAGGGGAAGGCCCTCTTGCCTCCCTTACATGTTATAGCTTGTTACGGACCTGGAAGGAATAAAACAAATTGTGGATATTATTAAGACATTTTCCCATTCTTTAATTTCTCGAAGAATAATTGATATAATTATATATATATATTTTTTTGTTGTAGGCCCAAGATCTAGAAGAATAAAAAGAAGTGACGGAGGCGGCTGCAATAAGAAAGAAGACAAGAGGCCGAGAACAGCTTTTAGTACTGAGCAACTTGCAAGACTTAAATCTGAATTTAATATTAACAGGTAATAATAACTAAAAACTAAACTTTTATCGATTGCATATCGTATTTGCGTCTTAAATAGGTCTTAAATATTATTTATACTAGACAAAAGTATAATTAATTAAAGCTTAAACGATATAATATATATATATATATATATATATATATATTATATATAATATATATAATATATATATATATATATATATATATATATATTATATATATATATATATAATATTTTTTTTTTTAATTAAATTAAAATAATTAAACTCACGCGTAAAATATGCCAATTAATATCAATACATACTCACTCTACCTAAAAGCATGTTTATTTTTATTTTATGTTAATGTAATATTTATTTATTCATTGCACTCACACAACTATACCATACCTGATGCAATTTTATTTATTTATTTAAGATTTATTTTTTGTTACATTTATAGTTCTCAGTTTCATCACGAATAACATTTAAAATTTATAATTTACTACCGATAATTGTACGTTTTGCAGTGCATTAAATTAAAAATTAAATATGATAAAAACTAAATTAACATTTATTTCAAAAATTTTATTTTTTGTAATAACCAATATATACCTTATATTAAGTGATTTATGAGCTGTTATATTCCTTATGATTACTCAGTCAATGGTATTTTTATTAATATTTTTAATAATTTTTTTACATTTACTTTTGTACATAAAGTTAAATATTAATATATATTCTTACTGCGTACTTTAATTTATTCTGTAAGATATAATATAATTGTTTATATTTATCTTTTAATATATTACAATAGTAATTACAAGATATAAAAATGACTATAATTCAATATGTAGTTAGATAGTCTAGTAAACTATCAATTTTCATTAATTCATGCTTAATTTTATGTTTTAATCTGACTTGAAGAAATCTTTTTATTATTTATTATTAACTGTTTTACATTTGCTTTTACATTTAATAAAAAACGTAATAATTTATTCACTCTATAAAACGATTGAATGAAAATTAATAAAAAAAAGATTATTTTGTAGATAAAGATATAAAAATATTAATAGGAAAAATGACGTGTTTCTATAACTTGTTAAATATACGGAGTGTAGAAATTTTTATATATATTTTTTATTTTTATATTTGAAAATATAATATAGTTAAAAAATGTGTTAAAAATGCCATAAAATTAATTAAAAAAAATATATATAAAGTTTAAAAAAACGTTACTACATTCAGCCATATTAATACGAAATACAAGTTTTTTAGATTGTTGGATTTAGAAATACCATAAAGGTTAAAAAGGTTAAATAAATAAAAAAAAATAACCTATAATCTCTTAAAATATGAGTTAATAAATTCATTTATAAAAGAAAAATATTAGACATTATGACATAAATTAAGTTCTTCAAGTAAAGAATTAAATTATTTTACTTTTTGCTTAAAAGATCTAAATAATTTTTTTACAACTATTTTTTTAAATCTAATTCTATCTTACATACACTTTTTTTTTATTATTGGAAACATATGGTAAATAAATAAATACTATATAATATATTAAATATGACTTATTTATTGTTTGTTGCATTCATTTATTTATAAACAGCAAATATCAATTGATTTTTCGAGAATAGGCTTTACCATCTCATTGTTGTCTACATAAAAACTGGCTTTTAACTAACAGGAAATGATTTGTGCAAAAAATTAATAATGAATATAAAAGAACTAAAAAATGTTTATAGAATAAAAAAATAAAAGAAAAAAAAATAATTTCCATACATTTTACATTTAGCAGATGTTGTTCGAACATTCATTGCAAAAAATTTGTATTAAACTATTGATAAACTATTAATTTACTATCATATTATAGAAATGTTGTTCAAAAAGGAGAAATAATCAAATGTATAAGTATTATAGAATTAATATAATGACTATAGTTAGGAACGACTTGTGCCGCTGATGATTGCTATGACATCTGTCAGATCGGTTAATGATTCTATTGCTTTGTATAAAGAAACCTTTTTATATTTATATTGTTATGCCGTGTCACGTGTCCGTCTGTTTGTATTCTACTTAATTATTGAGGTTGTTAAACAAAGTAGTCTATATTTAAAATGGAATTAGGTGTAATTGAAAAGTAATTTAAAATTAATTAAAAATTATACTAAATAATAGTTTATTTTGTACTTATTAGTAACCTATAATTAAAGAGTGGATAAGAATACAAATAAGATGATAAAGCAATCGGAACAACAACTATAGTATTATGTAATAACAGTTGATTTTATTCAACTATTATTGCAAAATAATAGCAGCAATATTAACAACACCAATAGTATAGAGAATTATAGTTAATAGTACTAATAGCATTTAATAGTTAGAGCATTAAAATTAAATATTTGTTTATCCTTTTGGATAGCATTAAAAGTGATAAACAAAATCCCGTATGCACTTACTTAGTTGTATTATGTAATATATATCTATTAATATATGTCTAATTTTATTTAATATTTTCTGTTCAGGTACCTGACAGAAAGGCGGAGACAAGCATTAGCATCAGAGCTTGGGTTAAATGAAGCGCAAATTAAAATTTGGTTTCAAAATAAAAGAGCTAAAATCAAGAAAGCATCAGGTTGTCGAAACCCACTAGCTTTGCAACTCATGGCACAAGGATTATACAACCACTCAACTGTTCCTATGTCAGACGATGAAGAAATGGAGTTAGCTATGGAAAAGATGCCCTAACCTTCAGAAACGAATTCTAATTTGGTAACGTGGATGCCACATGTTTCCATACCGGCGGCTAGTATTCACTGATAAACGAATTGACAATAGTAAAGACAACTTAATAAACTTTTACAAATCTATATAGTTGTAAAAACCTGAGGCACAGCCTATGGTAATTACTACAAGTTATAAAACCAATTTATTATTGAGGTGTAGATTTTAGATGTCACGTAATTTCGATTCATATAAATAAAAGTACTGCGAATAAATTTCATACTTAAAAACTTTCACTTATTATTAAATAGTTGTAAAATCATTACAACTTGAGATGTTTGTCGGAAGTCTTAAATAAAAAGATTTCACTTCAACTCCATGACTTTTCACTTCGTGTCATGTCAGATCTAAACATTTTACATCGTTATAATCTTAACATCATGATTTCAAGATTCTCGTTCAATTCTTAACAAAAATATAAATAAAAAAATCAACTATACAAAGATACAAATAGATGTATGAAAGTAGTTTCTATAATAAATAGGATGTATTAGCACAACTTTGTGATTTTAAAATCGCGATTACTAAATAACGTATAATTTTACATATTTTACATTTAAATTAAATTACACAAAGAATCTAAATGTGCATGATTCTAAAAATATGTTTTGTATTTATTTTAAAAATATTAAATTTATTTTTTACTGGAAGTTAAATTTTTCCTTCTAATGGATGAAGATTTATAATTTTTATTTTCATGGTTTTATTTCACATTTAAATTTAGCCATAGAGATATATTTCTAAACGGGGCCTAAAACATCTTTCTGTGGTGCTTAGGGGCTCTGTATAACCTAATTAAAACCTTTTTCATGGGTGTTTTAAAGGTTACTAATCAATCGTTGAGCCGCTTTTCGCCAATTATTATTGTTTTGTATTACAAACTTTATATTATTTAAGTTACTGTAATTTTATTCAGTTTATTGGATTATATTAATAATCAAAGGTGTTGAGGTTACCTTACCAGTGTTTCAAACTTTAACCGATATAGGGCCCCTCTAGAAATAACATCTTTATGAACTTAGCATTCTAATTATATTAAATATCTTGTTATAATCAGTATAATCAAAATTCTGTTAAAAAACAAGTTTTCTTATCAATGCAGTGCAAAAAAACCTCCAGTAAATAATCAATAATGCCTAAAGAGTCCAATCTCTCTTAATATATTCAAGTAAACCATAAATTAAAAAAACATATTTTTTTTACTTAAGTAAATCAATTTATTTATAAAAAATCCTAAATTTGTAAAAGTTTAACACGTTCTTTACTTGCATATATAGTTTCATATAAAAATGCCGCCCAATAAAATGTATTCTTCAGTTCCAAGATAAAGTTAATTAAAAGAATAAGAAGAATAAATAAATCCTGCCACTCTTAGATCTCAGAAAAGTTAGAAAAAAAACTGCTATATAAATAAAACGCAAGTACTTTTTTTATTTTGTTTCTTTCATTGTATAAATAAAATTATAATTTATTTTTAAAACAAAAATAATATTAATTAAATAATTAAGAGTAAATTAAAATATAAAAAATTAAATTGTAAAGAATAAATCATTTATCAATGACTCAAAATAAATTTTAGCTATTTATGAAAATACAGCAACAGTTGATACAGATAAGTTATGTTAGCAGTTCCATATATATGAATATTAAAAATTTAAATTTAATTCTGCAACAGCTTCTTCAATTAAAACATAAACGATTACAAAATAAATACACGTCTACTTTCAAATTTATGTTTCTTGGTTTTATTATTTAAAATTTTTACAAAAAGAAAATCGTCCATTATACATTTTAATATTCGAGCTGCCTTTTATTCATAATTTTTATATTGTAAAAACCATTTCTTAATAACAATTGACAGAAAGAAAATTGAATAGTAAATAGATAATTAATGCAAACAAAACAGTGAGAATAAGATGAATAAAATAAATTATAATATAAATGTAAATATAATAAAATAAAAATAATTTTTTAATTGTCATAAACAAATAAATAGTACTAAAAATTTTAATTTTCTTTTTTTTTATTTCATTGTTATTTATGAGGCTAGTCAATACTGTACATAATTATTATTATGTTTTATTTCTTGTTATTTGTAAATATTTTTAAACAAATATTTTATAAATTATTATTTATCACTGATAACAAAAATGTTCTAATCTACAAAAAAATTATAAACTGATGAACAAAGTTATAATAAAATTATATGACTAATATAAATACATAAATAAAAATTTTGGATAGTATATTTCGATAGTGTATATAATCTGTGAGTATTAGGAAGACTATTATGCGTAGCTTGGATACTATAAGTAAAATGGTACATTCCTACTATATATTATTAGATATTTGGACGTGTTTGTACAAATATTACTTTGTTAAATATTATTTTGTAATATATTAACCTATTGTCTCCGTGGGCGTTATCGTATAAGATCGATTTCGGCACCGGAGGTCCAGGGTTCACAGACCGGTCTAAGCTCTAAGTTAAAAGAATAGTATTTGTATTAAAACGATTTCGCCAACTTTAATTAATACTTAAAGAATAGTGGATGCAAACCACCTGAGGTAGTTCCCTCATGGTGATAACTTTGATGGGCCCAAAGGCCCTAAAACGGGGATTTTATTATTTTTATTTATAACTGTAACTTACACCCATAACAAGTAGAAAAATTAAGTTGGTGAATTACAATAATTTTATAGTTATGTATACTTGTCCATTTTACTCTTGTACCCATGCTATCTCTTGTCTTTTTTTGTATCATATAATGTTTGATACTAATTAAAAGCTATACTTTTTTATGTTATATTTTTATTTTATTTTTACAGTAAGGATAGTGTTTTAATCATTATTTGGCATTGAAATAATATATTTTAAAAAATTCATAAAAAATTACATTTCACGTAAATTAACTTTTAGTCTACTTAATATCTACGTTTAGCATACATGACAATGATTAAAGTTAAATTTAACTTACAAGTATTTCGTACGAGGAATTTTTATACAAACGTATATTAAATTAAATAAACATTAATGTTTTATTATTTTAATTGTTTATTAGTTTTGTAAATGACTATGTTTACTTTTTTGGTTTCATATATTTTCATAAAATATATTTAATGCTTGATATCAAAAGAATATCAAATCTTATAGTTCAAACCAGAAAAGAATTTCTTGAAACAATTTTCGTGTTTATTGATTTTTTAATTGTTCAGCTGATCTAAGCTATTATACATTAGCTTGAGAGACGATTTCTGTAATAATACAGTATTTAATTAGTTTTAAACATCTGCTTTTTTATTAACAGTAAAATTTTAGTTATAATTACAAAATATTAAAATAAAATAAAAAATAATGACATTAAATAAAGTATTAAACAGCTTTTATAAAAAAACTTGATTCGAATATAATCGAATGTATTTATACTGAATAAAAATATAATTAAACTAATTTGTTTTTCAATTTGATATCCTATTAGCGTGTAAAGTAAAATAAAATTGTATTTAAAATAAGATAAAAATATAAAATATTGTGAATTAATGATAATAAAAAGAGAATAAAAATATTTATGTTTAAAATTTTATTGTGTTTTTATTGAGTATGTCCTATGCAATGGAAATGTCATGGACTTGATAATCCTTGTTTACTGAGACAGATGGCAAATTAGGTCAGTTATTAATTTTAAGTAGGGTTAATCCGTGAGAAAAAAATATTAGTTTTTTGTCCTCAGAGAAGAATTATTTAAATAAGCAATAAGATGTACTTGATTTGGACTTGGGTATAAACCTAAAGGTCTCTGAACAAATAATCAAGTGCGGGGTACCTCGGAACTTTTTCTCTCCTTATAGGACTTGCTTCGCTCGTCTTCAGATTATGAAAAACGCTTAATTTATAATTTTCTACTTCTTCAGTCTCACTTGGCTTATTCAAAGACCAGTTTTAAGCACAGCGGTCACCCATCTACCTACTGACTACCCTCAACGTGCCTTGACTGAAATGATTCGACAAAAACTTTTGATGTAGTTTCAGTATTAAAATGAAATTTTAAATACTTGTGTATTTCAAGATCTATCCTCATTAATGACGTCGCACAAAATTATTTTCCGGGTCTAAGGAATAATTTTTGTGGCAAGTTTTAATTTTCTAGCATAAATACATTATAGGAGCTATAATGATAACAGACCCACAAGCACACATACAAAATACAGGCAATCAACTTTGCAAAAACCACTTAAGAGGCCTTAAACACCTCAAACGTAGTTCATTAAGAAAGTTTTACCCATGCCTGCAATGCGTTATATATATATATATATATATATATATATATATATATATATATATATATATATAATATATATATATATATATATATATATATATTTGATTTAAACTAAATTACCCGTTTCAGGTGTTTTAAGACCACTTGAGTATTTTTCACCAAATGTCTGTCTGTATGTGTGAGCTTGTTGTCATCATAGGTTCCAGTATGTTTATTCTAAATATTTGAAACATGGTGGAAAAATTATTTTTAAATCTAGTTGAGCTATCCAGAAAATAATTTTAAGACGTCATTAACAGTCATTAATCATTGGGCAAAACTTTCAAAATTTTTTAAACGTTATAAAATGTTCAGATCGATTTTAAAACTTGGCACGCGTGTAGTTATATAAAAGAACAACAAAAAATCGATGGATTATTAAAATGTACCCTTTTATGTAATAAAATAAGTGTACTAAGATCATATCTGCAGCTAGTTTCTATCTACGGTTTTTCGGATCTTTTAAATTAAGAACTATAGGTAAGCAACATCGAGAGAAGCCAGTGCCTGGATGATTGAGCGCTGATGGGAAGACAACTAATATTTTACTTTCTGAGGACAAGCGAAGCCAGCCTGAAGATGTAGTGTAATACGAAGAATAAATCTTAAGCAACATACCGACCTGGTATGTTATAAAATTGTCCGAGGACGAGCGTAGCGAGTCCCAAGACGTATTGTAATATAAACTATAGGTGAATTTCATATTCTAAAGATAAGCAAAGCGAGTTAAAAGTGGTGAGTTGGGCGTAGTGAATTTTGATATTGTGATGAAAACTCATGAGGTTTCATACAATATTTCATTATTTTATACAATATTACAATATTTTTTGAGGTTTCAGCTCTTTTAAGTAGAAGAGCTGCTTAAAAGCTAAGTGCAATTAATATACAAAGCACAGAACATTGCTACCGACTCTGGTATTTATCACATAAAGCATGCTTTAATATATCATAGAAACATAAATAATATATTATATTACAAGAATGAAGGTCTTTTTTTTACCGTGGCGACTATATTTACTGTCGAGCAAAGCGAGAGAGTAAAAGGAACCGGGGTAAAAAAACCATTCCCAGTCGGTAGCATTTATGTTATTTTTGGCTTAGTGGAACATTGATAAAAACCCGTCAAATGGTTGGCCCGAGAAAACTAATTATTGTTTAAAATAAATTTCTAGAGATAAGAATTATAAATAAGACTCAAAATTTGAAGCATTTTAATAAACTCATCACATTATTAAAAAAATACAATCTACGATTATTTTATACATAAATGTAAAATTGATCTAATAATTAATTAATAATATAATAAAATTGGTTATTCCACCAAAATAAAATACAAATACAAATTTACATAAATATTATTTTACAATATTTGATTATTTAAAAAACATATTGTACAAATATATTTGTGTTTAGTTAATAATTTGGCGAGGGCCCTCAGGGTAGGAGTTAAAACACCTAGAGCGAGGGTCCTGTCTCAAGATAGTGCACAATTTATTATAAAATATTTTTTCATGTATATCAATGTTATTAAATTTTATTTATGTTAGTTTCATTTTGATATTAATTTAAAACCACGTGCGTTCATGTTTAGTATCCAAATTTTTCTTAATATTGCGATGCTTTTAGGTACTTTCATTTAAAATATGGTCAAGAAGGTTTTGATTAACAAGTTTCTTAATATGTCTATGGTTTGACTTTGTTGTATTTGATTGGTAGTTGATTATTAGTATTAATGGTCCAAGATATGATGCATTGTCTCTGTTTTCTTTCAGTTTTTACATAGTGGTGTTTGTACAAATGTTAGTCAGTTGAATCTTGTTTCTAAGTATGTTTTTAATATTATCTTTGTTGTCAAGTTGATAGTATTTTGTTGAACTGCTTTCTTAACTAATATCAACAGGAAGGACTGTAAAATCACTAAAAATTTGTTTTGACGAATACCTTTTGGTTTTAGATAGCATTTTTGGAGAATTGCTTTTGGGCAACTTCGAATAGTTGAGGTAGTGCTTGGTGCACTCCCACACTTAATATACAAGAATTAATTAGCGATTCAGTTAAAGCATGTACATAGTTTTTTATACTGCTTTGCTTGCAAAATCTCTGATTCTATAAAAGCGTACATAGTTTTTTTTTCTTTTAATATAACTTTTATATGTTCTCCAGCTAAAATGTTTGATCTACAATTACTCCCAAGTACTTAATTTTGTCGACTCGTTTGAATTTCATTGCAATTACAGTTTAAGTTTAAGTATGTTAGAATCAATTAAGGTACAAAGTGGTATATGAAGTTTTTATTTAAATGTTGGAGGTGGTGTCCCTTTGTCAGGGAAAAAGTCATGTATTTTGTTTTTTTCAAGATTCATAAGTTTAACTTTTTCATCGAACCAGTTTTCACCTGTTGCCATACCACTTGTTGCCTTAATAAATACTTAGGTTCCAATTGAAACCTCGGAACATAAAGAGGAGTATCGTCCACAAAAGATATGACTTGCATGTAGTTATTTTTAGGATTAAGTAAACTATTTATATAGATAAGAAAATAACAAGGCGAAATTATGTTCCTTGTGGAGTTCACAAGTTATTCGTTTCTTTTTGAC
>JACMZG010001911.1:31197366-31202756 GCA_018340805.1 Microvelia longipes | reverse complement strand
CCCGTAGTATTGGTATTATTTACTTCAGAGCAGTTTGTTGGGATATTACTGGTTAAGAAATGTTTTCTGTCTTTTTTTTAATTCCGTTCTATAAGCGAGTATGTTTATGTTTCATGTTCACATAAAAGTTTTATTCAGAGATTAATTATAGAATTATAAAAAGTAAGAAAATATAAATATTTTATAGTTATAGAAATTAATTAAATGCTTTAGTATGCTAATTAAATTATAGGTCGGTGTTGTTGAATGTATATTTACTAAGGTCTATGCATATTGCTATTTTTCTTTTCTCTTGTGAGGACAGCTTTACACGGACGGGAAGTCATTAGTTTTTATGAAATAGTCTTATAAAACAAGCCAGGTGCCGATATGCAGAGCTTCTGGTGTCACGCGCATTTGAATAAAAATGCATATAAAACATTTTTTATTTCGCTAGTGGGTTGTTTTATGTACAGAAGGCGAGGGAGATTATATTGTAAAACAAAATTCTGTTTTCCTTTTATTTTATAAAACAGCTACATACCGTCCAATTATCATTAATTAATTAGGCCTGGATTTTAATTAATTATAATAACATTGAATGTTTAGAAACTTAATGTTCATCACAGAATTCTCAAGATGTGGACTAATTAAAATTACTTTATGTTTTCCTACTTTTTAAGACGAGTATTTCTTGTGTTTGTTTTCTAAACAAATAATATTTGGCAGCGAAATTAAACAAAACGAATATTACCCATTAAAAGTTTACCCAAGATAATAGAAACTATATTTTGTTTTAACTTGACTAAACACACTGTTTCAATTGCTTCAACTGATACAACAAAATTGACGAAACTGTCACGATTGCACGCATGCGCACATGGTTGAATTCCGTTTCATTTACTCACGATATTGTAAGTTTGTCTGTAAAATAGATAAATAAATGTTATATTTTATTCTTCCTCTTTTAGTTCTTTATAGTAATGTTTTAGGTGAGTTTGAGTGCAACAAACCAACTTTTCTTTATTATTCATAAGTTTGCGTTGAATTTATTAAGTTTATGGAACAATAAAGGAATACAACATAAAAATGCTAATATTTCAGTTTATTATGGATACTGCAGCAAAATAAATCTTCAGGTTTAACTTTGAATTCAAAATAGACCTAGTTTTCCTAACAAAGTAATGTTTTTATTCTTTTCGCACTAAATTGAAAAGGGTGTTAACATAACAAGATTTAGTTTGAATTTTATTATTTTTATTCTTCTTACAAGACGAGACAGACTTCGCTGTCTTGTTATTTAAGAATATAAACAATGTGAATCAATTGGGAGTTAGTTTATAGCCCTGCGTGATTCCTTTACTGTATATAAAGTAGATTTCTACCTTTATATAAGACTAGGGGAAAAAGTAAAGGCTTCACTTCCCATGCATTCTATAATAGGATGAATCAATTATACGGTAACCCTCCCTTTCACAAGTCAGCCATGTTGTTTCTCAAGGGTACTATTATCATGAAGGGATGTACATGACCCTTTCATCTGTTTTTATAGACTTATTTTTTATTACGGACTGAAGAGATAATATTTTTAGCAAACCACAAATTGATTTTGTAGTTAAAATTATTTTTATCAGCGGTACATTTAGTTTCTTACAATAGTTCTTCTTCTTCTCAGTATTTATTATTTTTAATAGAATCGTTAAAAATATAAAAATTATTTTTTACGATAAATATATTGATGTTGTTGGCTGAATTTGACAAAACCGGATAATTTAGAGTGATTTGAATAAAATAATATACTGCATTTAAACCACGCTATGAATTTTAAACCTTTCATTAGACTTGACACTCAACTAACTAAAATAGTAATAGAAAATTATCTACCCTTCACTTTAATTTGACTAAAGCCCAAAGAAATATTTAAAAAAGATCGGAAAAAAAACTTTAAATTGAAAAAGTTACTCATCCTCAAAAAATAAAACAAAAAACTTGTTCTGCTACCGGGTTTCTAGTTAAAAAGTAGTCTTTTTTAAAGTCTTTTAGAGGCACGCTTTGATCTCTTAAATCTCTGATCCGGAATGATTCTTTCTACTGAGAGTACCGGCGGAAAACAGAGATGAAGCTAGGAATGTTTCGGAACAGTATAAACCTTATCAGATGACTTAGAAGCGGTAGAGCGTAGTATTGGTGTGACACCTGGACTCAGGATAACATCTTCTAGCAGCATCTTTTAATCATTTTACCTCTTAAGACTACTGACTTTATAAAAAAAAAAGTGATTGACATTTTGTTGATCTTTGTAACTATTTCTGTCTTCTTAAAAGTTAAACAAATAAATAGATTATAAAGCGGTGATCATCATACAACTGAAAATTCTTTGAGTTGAAGATTTATTAAAACGATGGTTGTAACAATTTTAATTCTTTATTACAATTTATACAGGAGTTCCTAGATCCCTTAAACTAAAAGTAAAATTAGTTCTTGTTGGGCATTACATAACATTTATATTAAATTATTAATAAATAATAATCATATCATCAAATGATATGGTATGATTATTAAAAAGCAACAAATATGAGTGAGTGATATTAACCGTAAAAAATTATGTTATTCTTAAAATGATAATTTTTTTTCAAATCCATAATATGGACATTTAGGTACTTCATTTTAATCATTATAAGTTTTACTGATATAAGTTATATATTTATCTTTAGTGTAGTCGTTTTCATAGCAAAACAATTTAAAGCATCATTATTATATAGCTATATTATCTACATAATTTGCATTGTAATTTGACCATTTTAAATAAAATGCAAACAAAAAATTATGTTATTATTTGGTTTGTGTTTTGTTATACACATTGTAAAATAATTCAATTATTATTTTTAAAAACAATTTGTGATCATTCGAGTGCAAATCCTTTTTTATTACAAAGACATTATAATAATAATAAAATAAGATATAAAAGTAATCTAATTATATTTGTACTGAAATCATGTAGGAAACAATTGTACGTTTGGGACAAATGTATATATATAAGATAATTATTTTAATGAAATATATTTTGTTGCGTGTTCAATTATATAAAAGATAATAGAAATATGTATAATAATTTATATAAATAATATAAAAATTAGGTAAAATTCACGTGTTTGAGTGGAGAAGAAATAAAGTATAAAATAAAATTTTAGGTTTGATTAACTGACAACTTCTTAAACATAGAATCAATAAAACAATTAATTCATACATAAAAAAACATGCATGCACAAAAACATGTTCATCATGTTTATGATGAACCCACATATATATACGCAATTTAATAATAAATACGATAATTATCTGAAGTAAGCAGAAATAAGGTGGGGTAGTAAAGATTCAAAAAACGTGTTAAGTAATGACAATATAAAAAATATTGTTAAATAATTTATAACATAATTGATACAATTTATAGAAAATTGTGAAGTGTGATTATATACTTGGAGCATATATTTATATGATAATACCAGCATATAAATGACGGCTCAAGTATTAATTATATAAATATTTCTAATTTAGTAGTTTAGCATGATGATTTTTTGTCCAATAAATAGAAACTTGTTTAACAGAATTAGAACATAAACGATATGACGTATATAGTTGATAGTAAATACGTTCAGCAGATCAAAATAAGTGACAAGTTTTTCTCAATTATTGATTATACTTTAATACATTTTAAATGTTATTTAAATAATTAAGTGTAGTTAAATTTTCAAATCTCGTATCTTAAATTAATATTAACTTAAATAACCCTATATAGTTAACGATTTCATTAAATATCTATAAAATCATTCCAACCAAGTTTTCGAGTGTGATCAGGAAAGTTTTTGGCAAATATGCCATGAAAATATTTAGTACACTTAGAGATTATTTCCATGCCATAAAGCGTCTACAGCAAGTAACGAGACCTAATCTGCTCACCACTAGAACCTAACTAGCCACGAGCCCTAGTCTGCCCACCACTAGAAGCTAGACATGCCACGAGCTTAGAGTTTATTGGTTTCATCGTTTATGGCAAAGCTATAGCTATCGAATGCTATTCTTAACATATCATTGCGTGATTTACAACCGGAATTCTCATACATTCATTATATTAATGATACTTTTCTTAAAAAGGAGAAAAACAGAAAAAATGTAACCAAAAAGTGGAAAAAAACCCTTAATTATTTTACAAAATAATAAGCGTGGGATACAAAACAAATGGTTTTAGTTATCATTTTTCATTACTAATGTAAGTTTTTTTTTCATTTTATTGTATTATTCGTTAAAAATATTTTTCAATCATAAATGCCTTACTTTACAGAAGTTATTGAAAATATATTCTTACTTTTTCTTTATTTTAGTGAAATTACAGTTGTCAACGAAGACAAAATAGTAGGAATAAATGATTAATAAAGTAATTGGTAATAGAAAAGTAAAAAATGATAAATTTTCTTGAAACATAATAATATAATTGATAGCGTGTGTCTTATGTTTTTATAACATGACAATAATTATATACCAACATGATAAAACAGATTTCTTTTATATTTTTGTTGTGCTTTTGTGACTTTCTTAAATTGTAAAATATTTATGATGTTTTATCTTATTAAGTCAAAGTAATTGGTTTCTTATTTTTGAAAAAAGATAAAAAATAACATTTAAGTAAAAATAAAACATATTATAGATTTGAAATTAATTTGTAAATAATTAATTAAAAAGATTTGAAATAATTTGTAAAAATTGAATAGAAAATAGGTAAGATTATAAAATTAACTGAAAAAAAGGTATTAACTATTCAAAAGGTAATTTATTTCAATTTTCATGAAATAAAATTTCTTTTAAATAAGAAACACATAAATTTGATAAACTAAGGGTAAGCAATTCCTTATTAATAAGCAAAATATTTGATTAATAAATAAAATTTAAAAATGAATTTATTTAGTAGTTTATGTTAATATAATCAAAAAGGCGTGATAAATATTACCGATGATTTATTTTTAACTTAATTTACACTTAAATTAATCATCTATAAATTCAAACCATGATTGCGTCTGAGTAAAATTTATAAATGAAAAAATAACGGTAAAAGTTTTGGTCCCAATTTGCTCGGTTATGCATACATTCTTAAATTAATCACTTGCGTTTGATTGAATATTTATATTAGAACACTCAATCGAGAAAAAAATCGATGACAAGTATTTTATTAACAAAAATCAACCACGAGTGTGTTGAGTCTAGAAGTGAAGGAATCTATAACAATGGGATTCACACAGACAAACCAAACTAGATATAGATCAAGGTATAGATTCAAACCATTCAAGTGGTGAGAAAAGAATAACAATAAAAAAGAGTCAATTGTTATTGATGTCTGTAGTCAGTGTTGCCAGCTGCGA
>JACMZG010001911.1:31184866-31192366 GCA_018340805.1 Microvelia longipes | reverse complement strand
AAACACACAAACACAAACACACAAACACACAAACAAACGCGCCGTCCCAATCTTCTGAAATGTAAGAACTCACTTACGTTCGTTCAATAATTACCTTTAGTATTAGATAATTGAAATACTCTTTTTATTGTATTTTTTTAAATAATAACTGGTCAATTAACAAAACATAACCATAAATAATATCTTAAAACCAATTATTGTCAAATTTTTATTGATTCTCTCTCTTGGTAAAGTTATAGGTAGAACTTGATTTTTCAGTAATAAAATAATAGTGGCAGAACACAGATAATTATGATATGGTGTAATTAAGACTTGCGATAAGCGATTTATAAATAAATTACTCAATTATGTGAAAATTCATTGCTATTTTTACATATGTGATAGAATAATTTTTATTACCAAAGACTTCATATATCAAGCTCAAATGTATATTAGTTTTACTAATTGTATTTTTAGTAATAAAGTAAAGCACTAAACAATTTACGATTACTAAAAGTTTCATAATTAGAATTATATACTAATATGCTATATAGAATAATATACTATAACTGATAAATTATATCTAGTCTGTTTTCAAGTCTATGGATAATAAATTAATCAAGCAAGAACTTTGTTCAAATCTATGGTACTCCAAAAAAAGAAACATTTTTAGTTGCAAATAGGTGCTGCTGGTAAAATGTGACGTATGCTCAGGCAATCTTAGTATATCTCATTTCCCTTTATTAATATTTGATATAATATCTCTGCAGTAAAACACGATTTAATTTTATTTTAACTATTTTCTTTCTTTAACTCAACTTTTTAAAAAAAGAAAAAAAATCATCAATTCAAAGATTTACAAGTTGTGATATTACTAAAAACGTCACTAGTAAGCTAATAATTAGTCAAAAGCAAGGTATAAGATATAATTGAAGAGTAATATACATAAATACATTAAACCGCGTAAAAAGAATAACAATGTCTATAAAATGTATATAATTACATAACAAAAGAAGTCATACAATAAATAGCCAAATGGTAAATACAATATAATTATCTATTATAGCCAAACGTCAACAATCGCTCACGACAAGTTATTAATACTATAAGTAAACAAGCTATGTAAAATTCATATAATAAGTACTTTAACTCTTTGGGAAACATGAGTTTTTATTTTAATTTATCAAATTAAGGCCAAGCAATTTTCTTTTGTATAACAGTCTGATTATATATATTATAACAGTTGCAAATGTATATTTTAAAGTATAAGCTTAAAATGTATTGTGGAAAAAATTGTATTGGATACTTTATTTGTAGGTATAAATTAAGTATAATTTTTTTTAAGAATATATATTCTGCAAGTTATATTGTATAAATATTTATTATGTAAATAGACAACTTTTTTGACAATACTTAACTATTTAAGTATTGTCAAAAAAGTTGACTATTTTCATAATAAATATTTGTAATTTTATAATGTTGTCATTTTATAAGGAAAATTAAAAATAAATAAACATTATTAGCGTTAAATAATAAAAGCGCCCGTTGCCTTACTACCTTGATGCCTCTTCTGTTAAGTCAAGTGAATTTTTTTATTATAATAAATAGAATAATAATACCCGAAAATATGTTTGTCATTTTAGGCTAATTTGGACCTTAAAATTAACTTTAATGTGAAAAAAATTACCACGAATATTATAAAACCATGTTAACAATAATGTGCGCAGAAGGGATTAATCATAGCCATATAACTATAATTATATATGAATAATGATAATATAAGAAAACACAGTACCTCCTCACAGTATAATTAAATAACATTTAATTATAACAGAGCTGCTTTCAACATTAAGAGGTCATCCTGAGTGACTACAAACAAGGACGATTTTTTTGTACTTGTTTGTAGCCACTGAGGATGACCTGTTAGGTTGAAAGTAGCTCTGTTACATTAAAATGTTTATTGTGGAGAGACTGCGTTTCTTATCATTGATAATGAACTCCACCAATAACGCTCTGCGTTATTATATATTTAATTTAATCTGCTAGATATAATTAAATCAATAATAAACTTCATAGGCTTCCACAGACATTTCCATGAAGATTTAAGTTTTCCGGTGGTGACCGCATCAATGTAGATGAAACGAAACGTCGGATTCTTCATCTACATTGACGCGGTTACCGCCGGAAGACTTAAATCTTCGAGTTAACAATACTTTGTCGTTAGTTTTATCTTCTTAGTTTATGGGATTCTGTTACAATTTATGGACTAAAGTTTTCTTTTCATAGTAAGTAATTTATTGATTAATTTGGTGTTTTATTTAATGTTGGCCACAATGTTTGCTGAATAATTAAAACAAAATACATTTAATAACATATAGAGTTAAAGCCTATTTTAGTCTAGAAGATTAACAATGAGTTAACCATTAATTAAAAAGTTGGATTTAAAATTTTCTTTCCTCTCCTTCACAGGAGAGAAATGAAAAAAAGAAATTGATTTCCTTTTCTTTATTTTCAAGTGAAAATTAGAAATGTTATTATTTGAACAGTTAGCCTGCGTAAAATCATAAAGTTTTTTTATCTATCTAAAGAGAGTATTAAATGACAGTGAATGATAAGTATATATAAAGCTGAAGTAACATTACGTTCTAACACCAAAGAAAGGAGGTAATTATCTAGTTGATGGTCTGAGAGTAGAGAGGTGTTAAGGTGGGAGATGATTGGCTTCAGTGTAATCTTCTCTTTTCCTCAACGTGTAAAGATCTCGATGTTATAATATTAGCTAAAGTGTAGGTGGGGAGTAAGCTAGTGATATTGAAGGTGGGGCGAAACATAACACTCAGCAGATCCAATATGGCCGTCCCCTCTCTAAACCTCAGAGAAAGGTAGTTGTAGCCACTGGATATTTTTATAAACTTTGCAATGTCCACTGGATAATCATATAACTTTTTTTCCTTTTAACAAGACAACTTTAGCTTTTAAAACAAATAAGTTTTTCTCTTTTATCCTAAACTTAACTCCATTTAAATTCCAGTTTTGCTGCACATAGTAGCTTTACTAAAGAAAAGTATTTTGTTTCAAACATATATACCGTACTGACTAAATAATAGTCTATAGATAAATAAATAACACTATATTATAGATGACAAAAACGTTTAAAACATTCTAAAAAATATAAAAACTTACAGACATACAATTAAAGTTAAAAAAAATACATAAATTATACAAAAGAATTAATTTATCATTATAAAAAGGGTCAAAACAGAAAAATTAACTGTTAAAGCATAATGTATTTGTTTTATTTTTAAGTAACTTTTGAGTATGAAAGATTTGTTTATTGGCTCATTATCTGATTATGGTTTAGATGAGTAACTAGAAAATATTTTTTCTCTTCATCATGTTTAGATGGTACTTTAATTCTTTATGAATTTTTTTATTGTAACTTTTTATACTTCTTCGTTATATAATAGTAAAGTTTGAAATTTTTAGGTTCACTCATAATCTGAGTTCCGATGATTATTATCAAAATAAAAGAGATAATATCAATGATGTATTTTTTATTTCATGATTTGGGCACTTAGTATAAATTATATGTAGTGCATATATAAATATAGTGTATGTAGTAGCATAGATATTAGTGTAACTTCTTATTAGTGTATGGATAATTAGTGTAACTTCTTTTTAGTGTATATAATTATGTAATATTAGTGTTGTATAAATTAGTGTAACTTCTTATTAGTGTTATAGATAATTATTGTATTAGTTATAATTAGTGTAACTATTCATAATTATATAATACTATGATCCCCCTCCTCCCTACTCGAAGTATGATCACGTCGGATAGTAACTCTCAATATTAAATAATTCGATACGTAGAAGTTACTTACGAAATCGTCAATAATAAAATAAAATAATGCTGGCCCCCAAATTATTATAGTAATACAAATTTTATAAAGAGAAGTTACTAAAATATTTTATACCTACTAACTAGATATAATCTAACATTAATTTTAAAAAAATATGATAAAATAATTAGCATAGTAATAATAATAAAATAATTAATTATATAATAAATAATTAAAATATCATTTAAAACTAATTAGCTGAAATCTAAAATTAATGCCAGATGATTGATTCAGGGTTAGTATCGTATTAAATAATATTTTTTTGAATTTATTTCATTTTAATAACAAACATAAAACACTAAAACCACGAATGGTTAATTTAGACAGTAATGCTATTTGAAATACTCAACTACCTACGGTTGGATCTAAAATAAACCAGCCCTAATCAATCTAGTTCTTCTGACACGGGTATTCAATGCGAGGGACGTCATATTTTGATGTATCTATTTTCTTACTCAGTTTTATGTAAATATGCCGAATATTATGTTACTACAAGCTAAACAGGTTGAAATCTTATAAGGACCGTGTATACTCGAATTATTTCACAGGTCCTGTGGACCTCCACAGAAGTAACCTGCGGGTGGTATTATATGATGGATGAAGACAGTTTTGAAAATTAAAAAAAGTTTATAAAATATTTTTTATGATGTTTAAAAAGTATCAAGTATGTTTTAAATCGCACACTGTATGATAGATAATGAAATTTTGAAATCCCATCTAAATTATAAACAAGGAGGTTTTTATATTGATTTCAAAACTAATCACGCGTTAAAACATTTGTAACATGATTTGTTTGATCCTTGTACAAATAATTTTTAATACAATTATTTGAACATCAAACATATCTTAATTTTTCAGTACTTAAATTAAACTTAAAGAAATAAATAAGTTTGTTAATAATTGTTAAAGATAATAATTGATTTTCATAATTCAATATTTATCATATAAGGTATAGATTGTACCGTAAATTAAATTATAAACATTTCTTCAGTGTTTAACTTCATTGTATAGGTAGGCAAAACAAAACTATTTTTTAATTTTTATGTATATATGTAATGTTATTCTGACGTTATAAACTTAATACGACTTTGTTAAAATATATTTAGAATATGAATGTCCTTCTTTTCCGTCATCCGAAAAACATCATAAACGTCTTTTTGTGATAAGAATTAATTTACTCAGAATTTTGCTCAATATATTTAAAATGCTTACATAAAACGTATTAAAATACGATCTGAGCTTTTTATATCAATACGCATAGTTGTAATACTGATACATAAAATTACACAAAACGAAATTTTTAAGTAATGCAATCTTTATGAAGTTATAATAAATAATTTAATTAAACTATAATATTTTTTTACAACAAGAAACTTAACTAATAGATACAAAGTCTTTAACTAATTCACAATTTCGCTATAATTTCAATAATTATCTAGTTTAAAGATTAATCGTTATTTCCAAGGAGAAATAAGCAATTTTCACACAAGTTATTAAGTCTTTATCTTGTTATACAGCAAAACAACTTCATTCTACCAAGTAATTATATAGTTTATGATTTAGATTTAATACATTTTTGAGTAGATCTGACTATATTTAGTTATGAATGTTATGAGGTGCGATCGATTATTATCTGTATTAGTTATTGATCAGTTTTTAGTGAGTTGTTTTCCTTGACACGGGGACTTAATTTGACTTTAAGTATGACTTAACTTATTTTAAGTTGTTAAAATAATCCAATTTATGACATTATATCCGTTTTGCAATATTTATGCTAGGTTGCTATATATTCATTTTTTATTTACCACCTCTTTATATTACTTTAACGTATTGCTTAATTACTTTATAAAAAATTAAAGAGTTAGGCATAAATATATATTATTTTTCAGTTTCTACTGTTATTAAGCCTCATTATTTACTTATTAAATGCTTTAAACATTGATTTAAAATAATGCTCTCATTGTGAATAATGTTTAAAGTAGATATTTTGATTAAAAAAACAGTAAGTATAAATTATACTATAAGTTATATTATACCCTTTAATAAAGTATAATACTTTTGTAATAATTCTCTGTATCATTGAGACAGAGAATGCGGACCCCGACATGCGGACATTTCCGACATGCGGACCACCGCGCCAGAATTTTTTTTAAATTTGTTGTATATTATTTATTGATTTTTTTTTATAATCAAGGACAATATTTTTTCTAGTTATGATTAGTTTTTAAAAATTTATTATCATGTTATCAATACTTATTTAAATCTATTCATTTTTAAATTATCATAGTTTTAAATTTACAAGTATTAGTTAATGTTAAACATACGGCATAATAATGCAATAACATTTCCTTTGAATATTTAAGTACGTGCAGGCTAAGAAAAAGAGTTCGTCTAATTTATACCAAAAATACATTAGTAGAAAAATACACTAATTATTTAAATAATTTTTGTGTTAATAAAAATTCATAGATTTATCGTAATTTTTGTTTTTCAATAAATTTGGTAAACATTTTGATAGAGAAACAATATTGGTATTCATTTATTCCTTTAGATAGCTTGCTTTAGAAACAAACAAATAAATTTGTCAAAATTTAAAATTACCATGGTCATTTGTTTTAAAATCAAACACGTGTTTATCGTTTAGTATTTCATTAATTTAAAGTTATTTAATTCATTCATTTTATAGAGTTGTTAAATGACAATATAAATAAGATTGCGTTAAATCTTATGTTATGGCAAATATAAATCCAATGCGGATTGCGTTATGGCAAATATAAAATCCAATGCGGATTGCGGATTTATATTAAATCTTATGTTATGGCAAATATAAATCCAATGCGGATTGCGGATTTTATAGGCAAATTAAATTCAATGTTATGGCAAATATTAAATCCAATGCGATTGCGGATTTATATTAAATCTTATTTATGCAATATAAAATTCTTACCAATTACAGGGCTATTTTAGTAGCTGAATTTAAAATAAATAATAAATAATATAAATAAATAACGAGGAAGAAAAACAAAGAATTGTACCATTTTGTTCTTGTTAGCGATTTTTTAAAGGCAGTATATGGGTTTGTGTTTTTTTATTCAATACATTTGCAGTTGCCCTCCTTTATTTACCTATAATTTTAACACATTTGTAGTTGATTTCAATTATTGACCCATAATTTTAACATATCTGTAGTGTCGCTAATTTATTTAACCAGAATTTAGTACAGATTTATGCACAGTGTTGCAAAATAGTCCTAGTATGAAATAGTATATTTTACGTAGTATAGATTCGCTGTCAGTTAACTACCTTTTATACCTCCTTGTAAAATATTCAATTTTCATTTTATTATATTTATACCAATTATACAAGAGTATAATGACTGATAATAATAATTAAATCTTAGATCAAAATGAAAAATTTTTTTAAATGCCAAATCTTCAGCATGTAAAAAGTTTACTCTGATTATTACTGCACGCACAATGACCAACAGCTTAAAATGAATACAAAATTAAAAATTTGATACTGTTGTTTCGTGAACTTCAATATGTATAAAGTGATATCATCTCGCAAATATATACTGTTCAAGATAATAATAATGATCTTCTTTCATTATAATATAGGA
>JACMZG010001911.1:30867366-31179866 GCA_018340805.1 Microvelia longipes | reverse complement strand
CAGTGAGTTCAGGTTATAATAAATCAATTGCCGCATGCTTTTCATACATTTGGCGTTTTTAATTATATAAGTTCTATTACATAAATTACTGTAATTTTGAACTGCTTTTTGGTTATATTAATTGTCGAAGGTGATTAGGTTCCTACTATCTTGATATTTGATATCTGTGACATCACCGCCTCGTTTTAATCATGCGGCAATTTCATTAATTTCAATTTGACATATTCTAGTACTCACAATTTTTAAACTCAACTAATGACTAATAGTATTTTAACAAGTGATTTAAAAACATTTGTAAAAATATACCATAATTTTAACTTGACAAAATACATAAAATATATTTTGTTTTATTTAATTATTTTGACTTAATATTCTGACTTTTTTAATACCACTTTTTTTGACTAATTATAATAACAATTTTTTATAACTTTTTATTTTACCTGTTATATTGATTTATACATCTTAGAATAAAGGACAATAATTTAATAACATCAATTATATAAATTAAGAAATATATCTATTTTAATATTAGTGTAATATTAGTAATAATACATCCATTACTAAATGTAATTGAATGAATAAAGATTTATTTAGACATTAATTTTATATTTAAATCTTATAATTTCAAGATATGTATTGTTTTATTTCTTATTCACATCCGGTGTTTGGTATTCAATATCATTATAGTCTGAGATATTATAAAAATACTGTCATTATTCCTTTAATGATGTAAGTATAGTATTAGATCCTACAAGAAATATATTGTACTATTATAAGTGTATTTTGCTTAATACGTGTAACTCTTATTTTTCCTTTCCGTATTTTATATTTAGATATATTAAATTTAATTTTAAGAAAAGAAACTTAATAACGTCGTCAAGTTATATGAATGTATTGTCATGTCTGTCATTGTAAACAAAATTCTTCAGAATGATGGAATGATAGAAAATCATTATTAGAAAATATAGGTAATAATGTATATTGATATCATTGATTCCAATATTTAAAGTTAACATTTCTTTACCGACTACCGGATATGTTTGTGAAAAAAACAGTATTGACCCAAATAATGCGAAACTAAGACATCACGTGAATTTTTATATATTCAGAACATTTCATGAAATAATACAACTGAAATATAATAAATATAATAATCTATATAACTGCTTAATGTAAGATGAATTAAAAATATGTATGTTTTATGTATGATCATTCATACCCCCTAATTCATAAAATAACTATAGCTCTTTCATGGAACTGAATTTGTGATTTTAGCAATCGCATGAGTTAGTGAATTGATTATTCTCATGTTGGTTTATTCAAATACTTTACACTGTTCATGATTAATATGATCCATCATTAAGAGCACTAATCATAGTTTACACTATGAGTGGCACATAAGGTAATCACTGCGGGAACAAACTCAAATGGTAGCTGGCAACCGTCAAAGTGTAATCAAAACTTTGCGATAATTTATATGAGCAACACTCTCAAATGAACTGAGTGGGTAACCTGGGATGCGAACCCCATACCTCCGTGGTGTCAAAGGTCAGTATATAATAAGTAACACCTTAACGGCCTCGATCACGGAGGGGCGTCATACATAATTGAGCACGTGTAGATAAAATGTTAGCTAGGCGATTAAACAAAGAAATCACATTTCATTGGTCAAGTCCAAATGAACTAATTGGTTGATCGAAATGAACTTTTGATAACATACATTTTGATAACAAAATGTATGTATTTTTTTAATGACTAAGCAAATTTAATGTTCAGACAAAAAATGTTAAATTTAGCGCTATTTAATATTTATCATCATTTTTACTCGAATTCCAAATTTTATATCACCATTAAAAAACTTAATGAAGAATAAAACACATCGAATATTATGACATTGCTTGCAAAGCTTGCTTACAAAACATATTTAAATATGTTTAAATTTTCTATACTGAATTCATAGTCAACAAAGCAATAAAAATTTAATAATATATTTTTAAAGGTTAATCATTGTGTTTTAATTCTAATAAAAAACATATATTTAAATATCACGAAGCAATTTAAAGGAACAAAACATTATTTAAGAAAGAAAACAAAAAACAATAGTACCCCATAATATTGTTATATTCATTCATAAATATATATATTAAATATATAATAAATATTCTTTTACATGACTTATTTATTTCGTATTTAAAAAATAAATAATTAACATTGAGCACTAAAACTTCTAATTTATATATAAGTTAAATACTATACATTTTTACATTTTAAAAGTTAATTAAATTTACGGAATATAAAATATTTTTTAAATTTCATAAAAAATATTAGGATTTGAAACCTGACGTAGGCATTGACGATAGAGAAAACTTTCAAACCTAACTTTTAATTAAAGAAGATTAATTAATTTAATATGCATGAAGTCAGAAGTGATTAGTAAAAAAATAATACATAAGAACAACTTATTTTTTCAAAATTGGACAATGGGAAATATTTTTTTCACTGATAATATAGTCATTAATACACATTCTTATTAAAAAAAACCGGATTCCGACAAGTTTTTTATTCAGAAAAAATAGAAAGATATAATTAATATTTCATAAATATGAACTGTCTAACTGACAAGATATTTTTTTTTTCTATAAAACCTTAAAAATTCTAAGCTTTATAAAAATAAATACATATTTCTCAGCTCGTTTTTAAAGAAATATATCATAACAGTATAAAAGAAAGAAATGAATATAAATTATACTGGAAATCTTTACTAACATTGTTTATCCGATTTGGAATTCAAAAAAACATTCTTACCAACCCTTATAAATAATAAATTTTTTGAATATTAAATGAACCCACATATTTTTTTTCGGTGTTAAAAATCTTTCTCGACAGTTTTAAAGATATTCAAATATGAAAACATATTTATCTTATGTGCTGTTATTGAACGGAAATAACAAAATTAACAATCCTTTGCGAACCTTTGCAACACGTCAGCGTGTTTTATAAAACAATTTAAAATTGACAACCCGCATTTTTTTTAAACATAACTTTATTTATATATAGTCTTTAATTTTGAAAACCTTTGGATTTTAATTTTTTCTTAGTTCAATCATTTAGCTTTGAATGGAACAGCGATGTACGTTTTCATTCGTAAAATTCTTGTTGTGTACTTTTTGAAAATTCTTAGCATTTACCGATGTAAATGTAAATAAAAAATGCATTTACATTCATTGTAATTATTCTATATAGATACATAAAAGGTAATAAGGTTTCAACTACTCCTTGGGGAAACAAAAAGAATTTGCTTCCCTCAGAACATTTTATAGATTTTGGTTCTTTTTATGGCAAATAACCATCACTAAACAGTAATGACCCGAAATACATACATAATTATATGCTTATAAATAATGTAAGAGGAAGTTAGGTCATTGATGGATTATAACGGTTATTATTAGTAATTAGTGGTTAGTAATAATTACTAGAGGTGAAAATTTGGGATTGGTGATGGTTGATAAAATATACATATAGAAACAAAATAACATAAAATAACATATAAATTTGAAGTGTGGGGAATAGTGAAGACCCTATAATAAGTATATAATAGTAGATACAGTATAGTGAATTTATTAAGTAGGTATATTATACAATAGATTATATTTGTATATATCTACAATACGATTACAAGTTTACAACAAAAAATAATATATTCTAATGAATTATACGAAATTATGTAGTACGGATGTATTTAAATTGCTACTAGAGCAGATATGTATCATAAAATTTAATTATAGTTCGTTCATACGTCCATAAATTTATTATATTGTTTTTCAATAAAAATATGCTTACATCATTGCAGTATCAAGTTCTACTTGATATCAGAAAAAAAGATTAAAAAAAAGTAATTATAATTTTAAAATTTATAAAAAGGTTAGTAATATCTAACATAGAATGGCATAGTTGTTAAACTTAGTATGTAAAATTTTTAGTTGACCTAGTATTAACGTATTTAACGTTCGTAGAAGGATCAACAAGAATCAGCGATACGAGGTTACAGTGACGGATTGAATAATATATTGTCTTCGTTTTCGGTTTATAATATATATCGAATAAGGTATATAAAAACATATAATTATGATGTATATTTATGATTATAAATTTAAAAATTATATAAAACTATTATATGATTAGCTTAATTTATGTTTATTGCAATAGAAGTAATAAATTTATAACAGCTTAGTCTTTAATTAAGGAAAACTTAATTTTAATAAAAAAAAATTGAACCTAAACCTTAAAATTTAAATAGTACATAAGATAAAACTATAAATTTTTGTCTTATAATTTATTCAATTTTTTTATAGATTTTTAATTGGACTAAAATTGTCAATGCTTCATTTTAACCAAATATTTATAAAAGCTATAATTACGCATGTGCGGGAAGGATTCTTCCGAGGTAATAAAATGCTATGGAGTGTTAGAACAATAATATTGCACAGCATCTTAATCGGCGCGATAATTTTTACCGAAAGCTATACTAATTAATACTAGGTGTATTATGAGTGTAATATTATAAGTGTATTATTGCATAGGTGTGATGGTTTATATGAGGCGACGGATTTAAAAAAAATTTAAATACTTAATAGTTTACCATATAAAGTAAGTAATATGTATGTTTTCTGTCTTTAAATACGCTTAAATAATTTAAACTCAAGAGGAAACAGATATGAAACCTTTTAAATTTTAAATTAATGATAGAAAATATTTTACTATTATAAGTTTGATTGATAAATGTTTTGCTGGACAAAACAATAAAAAAATATAGGGTTGAGTTGAAAGGGTTAAATAATAATTAAAATTTAAAAGTAATCTCACATCCCAAAATTTATGCATTAAAAAGCTTATGAAATAGATTAGTCTTTAGAACAAACAAACATTTTATAATTTTTTCAAACCATACGTCTATTCAAATTATAGTTTCCTTACAAAAATGTTTGTATATCCAATATTTTGGCTGGTCAAAAAGGACGATCGATCCACAGGGTGCAAATGGGCATTTTATAAATTTTAACTTTTGTACAATTCTTATGTTAATAATTAATAAAATAATTTTACATTGGTAATTTACCAATCATGCATTTTAATGATGACCTTTTAACATTTAACTTAGATTCTACGCATAAATTCTAAAGTCTTATTTGGTTTTAAAATTTCTTAAAAACATATTTAAATATTAAGTGCTCGCGTCGTATTCTGTATCGTATTTGCATTATTTTTGATCAGAAAGTAAGCATGTATTTTCATCTTACTGCGGTAGTTAATTATAATTTTTATTTAATGGATTTTTCATTTAATATATTATAATTGTTATAGAATGGAAGCAAAAAACATGGTATTGGTAAATAAAAAACATAAACATGGTAAATTAGGCATTTTTAAAATTAAATTATGAAAGAAAAAAGGTTGGCAATGATTAAAATTATTTTAATTAAATGAAAACAAGTGCATTAAAATGAAAATAAGCAGTTCAAAAACAAAGTAAATTTGTTACCTGAACTAGGTCGATCCGAATATCGGGTGCAGTAAACCCAAGCGGGCCACAGTTGACTTTTGGGGTCATCTGGAATCTTAGGGTCAATTTTGGCTGGATCCGGTGGCGTTTCGTCCACAGGCCGCCTCGAGATCCGAGGTGGAGGAGGTGGGCTGGGAGGTGTGCGACATCTGGTTCCGAACTCGGGCCTCAGGATATTGTCGACGGAAAATGATAAAACACCGGACACGGCAGGTACCGGTGCCACACGAACCTTTGCATCACTACTTGATTCGCTAAGTAATTCGATACGGTGAAATGCCGACGTAGAACGCTCCGCGTCCACCGCCATAGCTTGCCGTCACCCGGCCTGACAGGCTCAAACTAAGATTTCAAACTTGAAATCTCTTCTTGGCTCTATTTAGAAAATTGGAGGGGGACGGCGAGGAGTGGTCGAAACCAAGCGTACCCTCGCTTTAACTCCGCCTGCGCTCAGCCCACCAATCCTATCTTCTCTCCCCTATAGTATCGACCAATGAAACAAGGTTAGAAAGAGTAACTAGTGTGTATACCTGTAGGTAGAACAGAGATCGACCATAATGGAAACCTCCTGATTTCTTCACTTGGTCTAGTTTTCCCCTACCCTTCATCCTCTCTCTCCCAACAAATTCTCGGCTTTTACCCGGTGATCAAGTTATTATTGTCAGGAGGCACTTAATTCCGCCCTTTGGATTACACATATTGGCGCTTTGGGATTCAAACTGTATATGTTTATTAAAGTCATGATGAAATCATTACCTGCGTGCCCAGACTCGCTCTGCCAACTCGTTGAGACGACACGCTGCATTCACCCTCCCTCTCGCTAAATCAACTATCGTGTTAATAATTTCATTTAATTTCTATATTAACTAAAAATTGCTTGGGTAAAAAACCACATATTACACTGAAAAAACTGTATTCATTTTGCGTATCGACCTCTTTAAAGGAAGATATGATTTTTGATTAATTGCATAAAAAATCATATTCGTGTCCATTTTGAGATAAATAATTTATTTTAAAAAACACCCCTAATCTCCTAAGGAAAAACCAACAATTACTATTAAGAGTACTAACACATGACACAGATCTTCAATAATTGGCCTAAACCTCCTCAATATTTTACAATTAAATGTTAATTGTAAACATTGGTGTTAAACTAAAGAAAGTATATACCCTGAACGAAAACATATCGGCGAGAATTGTTACTTTTGTATAGCTTACTATACTGGAGAAACCAAGAACTCTTGACTCTCTAACAATCACAATTTTAAGTTTATATTCTGCAAATGAAGTCTGACAAATTATTCGATTTTCCTGGAATTTAAATCATGGATTATTTATTATGGATTACTATTACGATAAGTAATAATGCCTTGCATCAAGAAACTCACGTCAAAGGAATACATCAAATAATATTACAACAAATGGCTCGCTTTGCTCGCAAGATAGGATACATAAAGAAGAGCTTGGTTAAAAAAAGTGAAATAGACTCACTTCGCTCGCATTGGAAAAGGAACTCGCTTCGCTCGTAGTATTGCTATAATAACATTAGGTTGATTACGTGCATGTAAAAAAAAGGGCTCGCTATGCTCGCAAGAATGCTATAAACGCTAACATGAAATATAATTAATAAGGGCTTGCTTCGCTCGATAGATTTCCAAAAATATAAGCGTGAATATATATAGGAAAACAGGCTCGCTTCACCCGCAAAATTAGATACGTTGAAATTGGCTTGCTTCGTTCGTATAAATCGATAAAACTACAGTAATAGAGACTTGCTTCGCTCGCTAGATTGATTTTCTATTGATAAAAAGCAACAGTGAAGGTTTTATATATCTCCCAAGGATGATAAAACCCTTATTTAATAGTATTGATAAATTAAATAATAAATAAATCACTTATTTAATAGGTTATGAAGGAACTCGTTTCACTCGGTAAATATCTAAATAAAATAAAAAAAAATATTTTATGCTAAAAAATGTAAAACTCTACTCATTTGGAAGTTTCCAATGATATACTCAACCTATATCTTAAATTTATTAATCTATATATTAATTTATTTTTTGTGTGAGGGAGTATTTTAGTAACAGACAGTAAAGTAGAGAAATTACTTTGACTGGGGCGAGTGCTTAGAAGAGAGGAATAAATCTACTCTTAAACTTAACACACCTGTATAGGTGTTAAGGTTAATTAAAGTAGAAAATATGTTCCATATACGAGCGCATATATGCATTACTGAACACTACAGATATCGTCAAGGTTCATATATATATATATATATATATATATATATTTGAGAGACTTGGTTCCTGCTGCTGTAATCGCTGATTTTGAAGACAGC
The DNA here is from genome assembly GCA_018340805.1 of Microvelia longipes. Taxonomy (NCBI): domain Eukaryota; kingdom Metazoa; phylum Arthropoda; class Insecta; order Hemiptera; family Veliidae; genus Microvelia; species Microvelia longipes. The sequence goes on along the minus strand of JACMZG010001911.1, from coordinate 31,171,968 downwards.
CAGTTAATGGTTCGAGACAAATTTTTTACAAAGAGTTTGAATGGTTTGGAGTGTAAATACCAAGATATGGTGGAAGAGATCATCGTTCCTAACGAGACAGAAATAGAGTGGATTGATAAGTGCTTTGTTAATCGCACAGATGTCGAAATACCGGAAGTCGTTAAGAAATGTCTGTGTCGTGGTGAGAAGTTTAGTCTTCCTATTGGCAAAGGAAACTTCCCTGCTGAAGACTTTATTGCTGATTTGGAGATTTGCTTTGACAGAAACATAAAGGATGATGAGGACAAAAAGAATGCTGTGCGTAGTCTCTGTGTCAATAAATTGACAAATTTCTGTCGAAAATTAAGTACTCTGATCAAACGTTGTTGAAACCACCATTATTAAGGAATACAAGGCCACAAAGAAATTTTTGGCAGCAAATGAGGATATTTTTATTGTTCGAGCCGATAAAGGAAACAAAACAGTAGCCATGAAGAGAGAAATGTACAACAGAAAAATGAACCAGCACTTGGCCGATGGAAATACTTACCTTAAATATGGTAGGGATCCCACTTCTACTTACCAAACAAAATCAAATGGTTTTTTCGAGAAATTAGTTAATGATAAGTATATTTCTAAACAATTTGGAGAGAGCCGTTTAATTTTCAATGCTGTGGCTCCCAGGTTGTATGGGGTGCCTAAAATTCACAAGAACAAGCCCATGTCGGAAGTGATGACATGCGGCCAATTGTCTGTGTATTTTGAGTCCAACCTACAACCTGGGAAAGTTCATTGGGATATCTTAGGTGAGGTTTGTAATTCACATCAATACGAGTTAAAAAATTCTTATGAATTTAAAGAATCTATTAGCAACGTAGTTGTTCCACTGATTGCATACTTGTGTCGTTTGATGTGGTTGCACTTTTTACCAATATTCCTCATGACTTAGTCCTAGCAATAGTTTCCACAAGGTGGGTTGAAATTAGTGCTTTCACTGAGATGCCTAAAGATAGGTTCTTAGAAATCTTGAATTTCTTGTTAACGTCTGGTTACTTTTATTTGATAATCAAATTTATAAGCAATTGTTTGGAGTACAAATGGATCTCCTTTAGCACCTGCTTTGGCTAGGTTAGCTATGAACTATATTAATCAAACACTGTGGCCCAGTTAGCTTATATAATGTATCTTAAAGCTTATGTAGATGACACGTTTGCTATTATTCCTAAAGATAAGGTAGAAGAGGTGGTAGATAAGTTAAATAGTTTTCACTCTCGCTTACAGTTCACTTTTGAAATAGAAAATGATAGTGGTGACATACCCTTTTTAGATACTAAGGTAGTTAGGAGTGAAAATGGTCGTTTGGTTTTGGATTGGTATCAAAAGCCTTGTTGTTCGGGTAGGATTCTTGGTTTTGATTCATACCACCCCTTCCACCAGAAAGTAAATTGTGTCACTAATCTTATGACCAAAATTATATCAATCAGTGATAACACTTTTATAAACAAGAATAAACTATTGGTTAGAGATATGTTAATAAGAAACAAGTATCCGGTTGGGTTAATTAATTGTCTATGGGACAAATCTTTTGTCTAGGGTTAATGATGTTGATATTGCGCAAGAACAACCAGGGCCAATCGTTAATACTGACAACCAGTTGTTCGTTTATAGTAAGTTACCCTATGTCAAAGGTCTAAGTGAGGATCTTGGTAAAATTTTAAGGAGAGAGGTTGGTGTAACTTGCGCTTTTTATTCTAAGAGTAAAATTCGTTCTTTGTTCACGCCTCTTAAAGATGAGATTCCTTTGCCATTAAAGTCCAATTTTATATACCGTGTTAATTGTACTGACTGTGATACTTGTTATATTGGATTAAGTACTCAATATCATAAAAGCAGGAAGTACCAACATGAATACTCAGTAAGGGATGTATTGCCTGTAACTATGTGCGTAGAACTGCCTTGGCTATCCATGCTTTCAATTTAAAACATCACTTGATTTAGATAACATGACTATCCTACGTTCTGATCCTTGTGAGGACAGATTAAAGTGGTTGGAAATGCTGTATATCAAAAAAACAAGTAATACCTGTAATTATCGTACTGATATAAATGGATGTCTAGACAGTTACAATCATATTATAAAGCCATTATAGTCTTTTCACCTTCTTTCATTCTATTTAATTATTTACTTACTTATTTTATTCTATTCATTTATTACTTATTTCATTATTTATTTATTTATTTATTAAATTTATTTTATTTTATTTTTATTTATTTATTTCGTTTTGTTCTTCCTGGGAGACTAAGGAGTGGCAAACCTTGGTGTGGCACCTTGGAAGGGCGGGATGTTTTTCTAAGAGACCTTGGTAGTGACAGTACCTTGGTGTGGCATCTAGTTTTTTAAAGGGGGGGCCTAGGAACAAGGTTTGTGGCGGTCTTGTTTGGCATCTTAGGTCGGGGGGGTTTTTATTATTTATTATTTTTATTATCATTCTTAATTCATTATTTTTTATTTATTTATTTAATTTTTTATTTTATTTATATATATATATACATTTTTTTTTTTTATTATCCTTTTGGGTTTATATATGTTGGCTACATTGATTTGAGGTTATTTTAAGTTTTTCCAATGCCTCCTGTGTCTTGGATATAGAAGGCCTTGTCATAAACTTTTCTTAGTTTAGTTTCATGTTGTCATTTCTATTTTAACCTTCGTTGACTGTACTTCTTCTGCTTTTATTTGTGACTTTTTCATTTTTTAACTTTTATCATGTTTTATTAGTTTGTACCTTCAATGTTTTTAACTTTTACTTTGTTTTTTTAATTCATTTTTATGACAAATTATTTTAAATTAATGGACTTAGTTTTATATTTTTTAAACTTTTATTTTAAATTTTGCATGGGTCTCCTGGCCCATAGTAGATGAAGACTGTGATTATTTCGTAAGTAAAATGTTTTATTTTATTTATATAAAAATATTTAAATTCAGTTCTCTAATTTCTTGTTATTTTTGTTATTGCTCATTCTTATTTAATTTTATCTATTTTTCATTTTACACTATCTAAATAGATTGATGTTATCTTGTGTTGCAAAGGGCCCTGATGAAGAATTTGTAGTTAAATTCGAAACGTTGGCGAGAAATAAATATATAGTTTTCATGTAAAGCTGTGTTTTTATTCATAACCTTATCCCGAGATTGGTGGAGACGCGTATATATTATATATATATATATATATATATATATAATATATATATAATATATATATATATATATATATATATATATATATATATATATATATATATATATATATATATATATATATATATATATATATATATATATATATATATATATATATATATATATATATATATATATATTCACATACATATATAGAATTAATTGTCTGAAAATTAGCATTTCTTAACATATTTGTTTGAAATAAAAACAAGCTATCAACACTTTAATTTATATATTTTTTAAATTAAGATCAAACAGGAAAACATCATACATAAAAAGCGTCATTAAAAATGAAATTAGTTGATAATTTGTTAAAAATTACTGGGCATGTACCAAAAACAACTACCATAGAATGTTGGAAGAAACCACTAAGAAGGTATCTATCATAAAAACAAAATAAATCTACTTTATAAGATACTATAATGAAATCCAGTCATATTTAATGAGACTGGTCCACTTTGATGATAATTTAGTTTTAAATTTCAACTTCCCTAGCCATATACTTACTTACACATTAAGTTGTGAAGCCCAAAACTTGATTTGATAAAGTTGATAATTTGCCTTAAGTAATTTTTGAGCTTTCATCAAATCTACTTTTAAATTTCTGATGTAAAAGAACTCGTTAAGGATTATGAAGTTTGAATGCATTAATATCTCTTTTTAAAACTTATTATTACTTTTTGCCCACTTAAGTGGTATTTTGAAATTCCAGTCTCTTGTTGGTTTTACTAAATGCTGATTACTTCTTAATTCGTGTTCTGCTGATTTTTCTTTATTTTGAGTTACAACATTTCTAGATGAGTTCTTTCTTTTATTAACGTAGGGAACTAGCTTAATAATTGTTTCTTAATAATTGTTTCAATGATATATAAGGAATATGAATTAAAAAAAAATTAAGAACAATAATATTACAGAATATCATCAGATAATTAGAAAAATGCTAATTGCGAGGGAATGTAGCTGTATCATTCTATGGCAATTATATTTTAATTGGTTTTGTTTCGTTTTTAGGAAATAGCTGTTTGCAATTATTAGAGAATACAGAACAGAAATAAATTTTTTTAATCATACCTAGTTTGAAGAGTTATATTAGATATAGTTGGGAATTATAGTTTCTAAATAGACAGTATTTCTATTTAATTGATTGTTATATTTTTATGATATTGCTTTTAAATTTTAAGATCTCCTGAAATTAAATAATTAGATTGTTATGCTAAGTATAAAATAATATTCTATCTATGAAATTACAGAATAGATTTATACATATATTGTATATGTGTATTGTATATGTATATTGTATATGTGTATTGTATATGTATATTGTATATTGTACATGTATATTGTATATGTATATGTATATTGTATAAGTATATGTATATTGTATATGTATATTGTGATGTAAATATACTTATTTATGCGGAGCATCGCACCAGAATTTTTGTTATTAAAGCTTGTTCTTGTGATTTGGTTTTTTAATAGTTTGTAATTGTGGTTTTGATATTTTTACTCTGACGAAGACTTGGACTATAGTGGAAGACGAAGGCTATAGTGGAAAACTTAGGTTTTAATGTTAAATTAAATCATCTTGGACTAAATTTATCAATTTAATACTTATCATATAAACTAGGTATTTCGAGTTCGGTGCTAGGCAAGGATATGGTGAAATCATACTGAACTAAAAACGTTCAAACGTTAGAAATATTGCTTGAAAACCTGAAAACCATGAAAATTCATATATTTTAACAATGTCAACTTTATTAAAGTTCAGGTTGTTTTTAATTGTTTTTATAATTAAACCTTTTATTAAATTAACTTTCTCAGATTTTGTCAACATACTCTTTTAGTCTAAATCAAATTTTTATTATTTATACAAAAACAAAACGCATAAATCTTAATATTGTTCTAAAAATTATAAAATTTAATTATTGATACCAAAATGCCGGATAATCTATTTAGGAAACTATAAAGTAATTCTATCAAAAGCATTATTTTATCTCAATTAATTGTGATCAGGATAATTTTATCTTATTAAATAGTAATCAGGATAATTTTATCTCAATAAATAGTGATCAGGATATTTTATCTCATTATATAGTGATCAGGATATTTTACGAAATCGTTTTAGTTTTATGAGTGCTAATGCATGAAACCGAAAAGGATGGATTACATGAAACGAAGTCGTATATGAGCGAAAATACGTGTTGAAATCGTAAAGGATACATAAATACATGTATAATAATCATGTATTATAAAACAAACCCAATGTTAGCATTACACAAAAAGTTAATACATAAATTAAAGTATACATTTTGAACAGAAACTAAAAAGGAACCATGTTTTTGGGTGCACAATAAGAAAACAACGATTGCCATAGATAAAGTCCTGAACGGATCAGATGTCCTTCTGACTTTGATCCAAAGCCGTCACAAGACAATTAGTACTTTACAAATACCTAAACCTATATGATAGGATTTTTTTGTTTAGAAAATAGTATAAAAGTATAGGTGTGTGTCAGACTTTTTTGCTTTGACATAAAGGGAAGAATTGGAGGAGACAGCCGTAGTGACAATGTTTTGGCTTTTTTCTTGAAGATGTTTTATAAAGGACCTTATTATACAAGGGCGGGGATTTATGACTTTAGGATCCTAGTTCTATTATTACAAAAAGTTAACATAACCAAAAAGTAGTCGGCATATCTTTGTGGCCACAAGATAAGAAAAGGCACCTTTTTAAAAACACAAAATAAAATAAACGAAAAAAATTGAAAAGCGTTTGTGGTCAAATTTTTGTTTGTGCTTAAATTGTTTCCACCTGGACTTAGTGTTGGACTTGTTTTGTTTTCACCTGGTGGGTTATATATTTTTATGTTGTTAAACACATTATATTACACTGACCACAGGTCATTTTCTTGTTTTGAATACTTTATAAATAGCATTAACATTCAGAATAACACACAGACTGACGGAAGTTTCTTTTAAGCCACGTATTTGTTGCACATAAAACTAAGTCAATTTAACGTTTTTCTTTCAATTATACATTTTACTCGTATATTTATTTTCTTTGATCAATCTTTGTTTGCAATAAATGTATCTCATTCAAACTTTATACAAATAAAAACTTTCAAATAAAATTCAATAAGAAATATCTACTTGGATTTACTTAATATTATCCTAAATTAGAGAATAAATATGTATTGAAAAACTCTTTCCTTAATCATTTTCATCCTATTTATAATAAAATCGTGATGTGAATAGTAAAATTTATATTAGACAAGGCCGCAGACGGAGTGCTGGCACGAGGATGGTAATAAGGACGATTCAGATGCTATAAGGGAAAACTTTACCGATTCCCTTCCAAGAGAGTGATGAATAAGAGAACAAACCAAAGGGATTTATCAAGTTCTTGCTTCTGACAGAGTAAGAAAATTTAATCAAACGTTTAATCAAAAAGGTTTAATCAAGTTAAATGGGTTACCCCAGGGTTATTCTCTTCTCCCGTCATTCTTTCATTCTACTCCTACTTGGTATTTTACTTTCAAATCCATCACATAAATTTTTGTTTTACACAACATTGTCTACACTTACTTAACTTTACTTTTCTCTCTATTTTACCCTGCATTCCTTCTTTGAATGACCTGATACATATTTACTATCTGGTAAGTAAGTCGGACTTGATCGAATATAGACAATAGTTTTATCAAAAGAAAACAAATTTAAGGTGAACAGAAATAATAGTCTTAAGTCTATTATAAAAATATAATATTAATTATTGCAGTAAAAGTGATAATTATAATTTATTATTTTTTGACTGTGTTTGAGGTTTTAGGACTCGATCGTTAATATTACAAAGCTAACTGAAATTAAAGGATCGGTCCTTTAATTCTAATAAAATTTAAGAAATTTTATTACAATATATATATATATATTATATATATATATATATATATATATATATATATATATATATATATATATATCTGCCTACGTGGCCGTAATCGTATAGGCACTCGATTTCGGTACAGGAAATCCAGGGTTCGAAGGCCAGGCTATGCTCTACGATTATATGAATAGTATTTGTATTTAAAATATTTCGCCAACTTTAATTAATTCTTAGAGAATTAATTAAAGTGCTACCACTTGAGGTATGCATCTACCCATATATATATATATATATATATATATATATATATATATATAATATATATATATATATATGTGTGTGTGTGTGTGGTGTGTGTGTGTGTGTGTGTGTGCGTGCATAATGCAATGCCCATTTTAGAGCTTTTTGGTCCAACAGGGTATTCATCCTGCAGGAACCACCTTAAGTGGTATGCATCTACCTATATATGTATTATATATATATATATATATATATATATATATATATATATATATATATATATATATATTATCTTTATAAATATATATACATATTTTTGCAAAACCGAATTGTGTACGGATTTTAAGATGGCGACTACTCCTATTAATAAGAACTGTATATTATTTAATTATTGCCACCAATAATTATTTTTCTATATAAAATTGTCCTGCGGTCCTTTATTTATTTTCATAGATTAAAGATATTATTAGTTATTCAGATATTCTTTTACAGATCTTTTTTTAAAGATAACAACTTTTTATCCTGTCAAATGTTTTTATTTTAAAGACAATAGTTTTATATTTATATTTATGAAAATCTTTAAAGTCATTGTTTTAAAAACATAATATGTCAGAAAGACATAAAAGAAGATAGAGTGACTTTAAAAAAGGTGAGTGTTAACATTGGTTTTTGTATTTTAAACTTGAAGAGGTTATCTTTGTAAAGGTCTTCACTCCGAGGAGTATTTAAATTAAAAGTTTGGCGAGTTTTGTAGCGCGATGTATATCTATGAAATCATGTCTTTGTGTTTTGTAAGCTAATAAATACATTATGGCGGAGGGTTTAGTAAAGGAAAAAGAATCATTGAAAAACCTCATGCCTCTTAAAGAACCCTTTTAGTTCTATTGTTTTCTTTAGGAGTCCGTTGTCTTGGTGTGCGTGTATCGATTCGATCTCGGTGTATAAGAGTTTATAATGAGGAATACTCTCGACTTGGGTGGTCCAATTAGCCTCTCACCAAGTTTAACTTCTTGTTGTCTTTTATATATAAAAGATATATAAGAGAATACCTTTTCTTGTTTAATCCTTTTTTCGCTAACATCTTTTCTTTTTCTTACCGTATTCGCATTTTTATTTGACTTTTTTTATATAAAAGATTTTTAAGTTTAACGAGCGAGGATTGTCGCCCGATAGGTTTTTTCTGCTTACTTGGTAGTTGAAGGAGTGTGTTTTGCTCCGGTTTTTATTTTTCGATTTAAGAATGAGTTTTTTTTGTTTTCTTCGCCTTGACTTGTCCAGCAAGGCTCCTGGGTCCAGCACGGAAGGAGTTTCCTTTTTGGTCTTTGCCGACTCTTTCACTCTGTTTCATCGAGTTTTTTTTTCCTTTTTCCTACTTTGAAATCAGTTTATAAAACCGGTAAGTTTTTAAACGACTTGTTCTCTCGGGATAATAGAGAAACTCTTACAATGTCCATGTCATCATACATCCCTACTTATAGACTATAATTCTTTTTCCAATCCTATCTTATCCGATTCAATCCCTATCCATTCTTCGACAAGATACGTTTTGAAACTATAACTATTCATTACTACAAAACTAAAAGTAATAATGATTTACATTACAAACATTTATAGATGATATCAACTTGTCCTCGGACTTATTCTCGGTTCAAATCACTTCAGATAATTGCATTATTCATTGCTTACTTGATTCTCTCCCAGGCTTTAATATTTTATTTATTCTTACATTGAACGAAGACAACTCTTTGATGTTATTCTTAACTCATTTTTATTACAATTCCATGTTTTATAAATCTAGTCATTATTTATGACATCTTATCGACACTAGAAGCTGTCAGATTTATGCCGGAGATTTTTTCACTTTTTACCTTATATAGAATTTATCAAGTAAGTAATGTAAAAACAATTGCTTAGTTATATAATTATTAAAACATTAGTTGATTTTTTAATAAATTAAAATATATGAAAATAAAATCTAAAATAATCAAATAAAAATTAAATTAAATAAATTAATAAAATAAAATAAAATAATAAGAGAAATTAATAAAATAAAATGTCTAAAGTCAAAACCTTAGATATTCTTAGACAACCTTTTATAATTGCTTATAATATTTATTTATAATATTATTATTGCATATTTTTTACATTAAAAAAATATTAAATCAGAATATTTATACTATATTTTTGGCCATAAGTGAAGTAAATTTTTATTTTGTTTTTTTACATAAGTATTCTACAAAGTTTACATCTCATATACATGTAAGTTTTGAAATGTAAAAGTTATATCTTAAATGCATGTATTAAAAAATATATAAAATATTACATCTTCATAATAAATGTAATTTTTATTTTAATGATTACTCATAAAATGCAAGTTTTCCTGCGTTGCCTTTTATTTTATGTATTAGTTTGAATAATTAGTATATTAATTATATACATAGGGATTAAATTAAATAATAACTAAAATAATAACACTTAGTATTAAATATTTAAAAAACATTGCCGATGGCGATGGCTCGTACTCACCAACAACATATTATTTATGTTTTAACATTTTATTTATGTTTATGTTAATTATTCCTTCTGGAATAATAATATAATATCCGTAAGTAAAATTTCTTTACTGGGGTCTCGTTAAAATAAAAAAGTTATATCTATTAAAAGTATAAAGTTATTTCTCATGTCACTAACATACCCAGACGATATTGTTATGAAATAAAATACAACTGACTGCATCGGCACTCGACAACACGAGAGATGCTATTTTATGCATAATTTTGCATATTTTTTGCTATTTTATGCATGTTATTTTAAATTTTAAATCCCTAGGTTCTAGGGATTTAAAATTAGGGATTTTAGGCCCTTCGGCCCTGTTATCTATAAATAAAGGTTTGACCTCAAGTAGTACAATTTTCTTCCCACCTTAGTTGTGTAAATAAGGAAAAATGAGTTGTGGAGTTTCAAGTAATGAAATAAAACATGTAGTCTCTCCACTAATGATATATATTTGACATAGCCAGCTTTCAATCTTAACAGATCATCATTAGTGCCGGCGAGCAGCGAATAAAGCTACAAACCTCTAGACAAAACTGTAACTGCTGTCTTCTGACTCTTAAACTCCGCTGTCTCCCGTTCTTTTATTCGCTGCTTGCCTGAACTTATGTTGATCTATTAAGATTGATAGCTGGCTATGTCAAATATATATCATTAGTGGAGAGACTCTGTTTTATTTCATTAGTTGTGTAAAGTTGTGGGCCATAAGAAATAGTTGGAAAAATGTAAATCGTTTAAAGTTAATGGTATGATATGAATACAACTATTTTCTGTTGAGTAATGCTTCAATATTATTTTTTTGAAAATCAAGACTTAAATGATTTTTTGTCATTAATACAATACGTAACGATAGATACGTGATCAATAGATCTAATGAAATAAAAATATGGTGTTGTAAAGCATAAGGTAAAATCATTCTAAAAGAAATATTTGCGCTCATTATAAAATAAATAGAAAATACGAAATAACGAGAAATCGTGATCTTTTGGAATAGGTAAGCCAATCAAATGATTTTTACATTGATTTAGGTATCACAAGCATTAAAAAGGGGGCAGGTACTCCGGTATTGCACCTTTAGTATCTGATATTATTTAATCAACTGTTTTGTAAATATAATGAGATCGTGAACAAAATCTTATTAAAACTATAAATTAATGTACTAAAACATACTAGAATAATTAAATCATAATTAAATAAAAAATTATGATTAAATTAATTGTAAAAATTAAATAATATTAGAATAATTAAATCGAGTTTTGTAAAAAATGGATAATTGACATAATATAATCTAGAAACCCCTGAGAAATGTAGCAGGCAAAGTGAAATTCGTCACTAATGATGACTCGACAAGATATCATGTTGGTGCCTTGATGAGTTAGACGTAACGAAACAGAGTAACAAAAATATTCATTAATTAAGTAATTATTAAGTTATTACTTAAATGTGAGCCATAAATAAGACTATGCAAAGTGTGATTTGTTTTTAGGTAAAATCGACCTAAAATATACTAACTTTTATCAATATATATCGTAATAATTTCTCAACCAAAGACGAAAATTCGATTTTCGATCGTATGCTTAGTACAAATGATTTGTATGATACTGTCTTTTAGGTAAATGTCCATTGTTCCAACTGTTCGCCCAATAAATTATACAAATAAAATGTTTTTTATACATTTACATTATCTGTATAATAAACAGAATATATTCTGTGAAATTAATATGAATTTCGATTCATTATTTTATATTATTTATTTATATCATTGTGAAGAATACATTAAAATGCCTCGTTAAGGGTTTCTTCAAATGATCAATATAGAAATTTGAATATAAATACATAATATGTTTCATATGTTTTATTGTATCAAATCGAAATAATACTTTTGGATGATTTCTATTTATAAATATAAAAATAAAGAAAACATTTTAGTAAAATTAAATAAAACCCTAAAGCGAAGAAAGATTTAAACAAACTGTTAAAATAATATTAACAAATTCTTTTCATATCAAAACAGGAACTGGTTGAAAAGGCCCTTGGCGTTGAATAGCTCATCTTTTAAGAAAATGCAAAGAATAAAAATATATTTATAAAATAGTTTTTTTATATTAAAATATTAGGCATTTAGATATCTCATAATAATGAGTTTTCATTATTTGCTGTTTTATTTCTAGTTTTTTAGTTGCGCTAGTAGAATTAGCCAATTAGTCGCATTCTCTAATCCTCTTTTCTATAAAGGACACATAAAGGAAATATTACATAAATTATTTATTTATCTTACATTCACAGGCTAAATATTTTTTATTGAATAAATCGCCATCATAATATAAATTGTTCATTAGAAATATTAATATAATGATTAAAATAGACAATCGTTTGATATGCATCAGTAATATTAATAAATTCACTAAATGTAAGTTATTTGATAAGCAAATTATAAATTTATTTGTTTTTCCATATGTTCTGTTCTTTTGAGCAAACAAATAACTTAATAAATTATTAAAATTTTTATAGTTTGTAATTCTTTTATAAATTATATATGAAAATTCGGTAGATACTCTGGAATTCTACTACATTACTATAGTTGGAACGAGTCATGTAATTTGGCACGTGATATCTGTATGGCACAAATGTATGTCTTACTTAGTCTTTAGTAATGTATTATTGACTGACGCCCCAAGGCAAACTTTAAAACGAATATATTAGAAGGTAAAAGAATGAAATAATGTATGGCATGTAATAATATATTAGATTTATAAGAAGGTAAGTTAAAAAATAAGAAAATTACAAAAGTTCCCTTTTACACATATACACTACACTTTGTGACAAAGTAGGATTTTAGAGGGTCAGCAGCGTGAATTTCATCATGATATCCTTAAAGATCCTTTAGTTGAAAATTTATTAAAAACAAACAATATAAAATCGGTCAAGAAGAAGTGTAGAAAAAATTTAGGTACGAGTTACTTCGGAATTTTTCTTCATCACATCGGATTCGCTACGCTCATTCTCCCAGCTTCGGACTCGCGTCCTCAAAATATAGAAGTTCTTAAATTTATACTGCAAATGTCTTCGGACTCGCTCCGCTCGTCCTTAGGTAGTAAATACATTAGTTTCATTCCAGCGATCACCCATCCAGGCACTGACTACGCACGATGCTGGTTAGCTTTTACATTATTAATTATAATAAGATTATTTTCCGATTATTTACAATTTTTTAAAAGATTTACTCTAGTCATGTGATAAAATGTATCTCATGCTGATAATAAGATAAAACTTAGCACATATTTATACAGGGTTGCCTTATACATAGCAACCTGCCAAATTTCAATCTATTCAAAAAATTATTCCGCGTGTTATGATTTTTAAACAGTCATTTTTGCGGGTCAATGACGTCATAAAAAATATTTTTCAAATAGCACAACTACACCTATAGATTGTTTTTTGTACTAAGTTTCAACTTTCTAGCATAAATACGATAGAAGCTACGATTATAACAGGCACCTCACACTCACACAGACAGACAACTTAGTGAAAACTACTTAGGAGCCTGTAAAAACCACTTCAAAAAGCCTGAAACGGATAATTTTGGTGACATCGAAACCGGTTTCGGTTTTTTTGCAAGCACAACACTATTCCTATATAACTACGGTATATAATAAATGAGGAAAAGTAATAAGGATTAAAACGTTCCATAGAAGCGTTTAACCAAGGAGTATATAGGAGTATAACCTATATACTCTTTGGTTTAACCCTTTCTTTGCTTTTAGCTGGTAAAGTCTTTGGTTCATTGCTGCTCTATAAAAATCTTTATATTTTGGGGACGTAATTACGTATTTATTTACATGTTTTTTAACAATTAAATACATTTTGAAAACGTAGAATAGGTCAAACTTGCTAAAGCCATCTATGACGCATGTTTTTAGTCATCAAACCTTTTTAATCCTGAAAATTGTATTTTTAATTTGTTAAATACGGACATTTCTGGAATTCAATCTATATAAAATCCTATTAAAAACAGTTATTTCTAAATAAATTTAATTAATTTAAAATATGTTAATTGGATTTGACCATAAAACTTGATTTTAATATTTTAATCACTAAACCTTACCTGTAAAAGATCCCTGTTATGGCATTTAATAAAAGAGATAATAATTAGTAAAATATACATGTAAATCATAATTAATACTTTTAAAAATACAATCCTTATAAAAAAATAACGGACTTAACAATTTACAAAAATATCCTCAATTTCAACAGCGTTGCACTTAGATAAAAATACAGTAATACGATCGCCAACTTGTATTTTACCGGTATACATTTAAATTTAAAAACAAAAACAAAATTGGCGTTCTTTTTATTTATTTTATTATATAAATTTAAAAGTGAAGTTAAAAAATGGAGGTAAAGATAGTAAACGAATTTAGAGCCTATAATTGACTCTTATTTATAATTGACTCTTATTTTAAGTCGAGAAAGACTTGCAGTGGCTACTCCGCCCAGGCATGGCTATCTTCAAAAAATTCCAAACTATGGACACAGTTGCTCGTCCAATAAGTCGTCCACCCTGTTATTAGTGTTTCGCCGCTTTCTCAAATAATAATTATCTTACCAAACACAGAAAACACATTTTTATTGAAACACACGAACTTGGGCCCCTCTAAAACCAATTTTTAAAAAATGATTTAATTAAATGATTTCAGAGTTCCTTTCAAACACTTAACTAGAAATTCAAGTTTTTTATAATAATATTTTATTTAGAAAACTCGTTTTGTCCTAAAAGATGATTTGGAGGGAATCGTGAGGGCAGGTTTTTAAAATTTATCTTTTTTCTTAACTGTAATAATCTTATATCAATTTCAAACTATATATTCAATAATTCTTTTACATATAAACTTATATTAAAATACAATTATAATAAGAGTGTTAGGTTGGTAGCAACAAAGTGATTAATATATTCTTCTTGTTAAATCCTCTGCGTGAGATTCAAAAGCTTGCTAGTTGAGAAAAAGGAAAAAATCTTAATTGAACCTGTTTTATAAAATTGATTTAATGGCTTTTTTAAATATAAACATTATAATATACACTTCCCAAGTAGTTGGTGTTTTCTGTGGCTTTATTTTATTTAATTATTATGTCAGAAAGAAAAGAAAACCTGCGTGCTTTTAAAGAAAAATGTCTTATATTTATTTAAAAAAAAACATTTAATATTTTTTACAATATAACTTATTTTTACTTTTCCTTATTTATATCGAAAGTATGTAGGAAAAGTATTGTGTATGCACCGAATATCTGAAACCGAGATTTCACTTGAATTATACGAGTCCAAGAGCCAGATCTAAAAATGTGACTCATTTAGTACTACTTCACACCAAATTTTTCTGAAAATATACCTTAAATTAAGAAGGAAAAGCATAGTCTGCCTATCCAGAATGGAGCCCTTCCTATGAATCCGTTCACTCAAAATATTAGAAAATCGCAAAAATTCCCGTTTTCTTGCAATAAGTGGTTCCCTGTAAGTTGTGTGCAAAACATGAAAAAGAACATTTTTAATGCTGATAAAATTTACTATGAAACGAGTGTTTTTTCGTTTATTTACTGTAAAATCGGATAACTGCAACAAAAGTTATGACATTTGTTTAATGACCAAAAAATATTCACAAAAAGCTGTTATTTTTCCAAAGAAATTCGACTTTTTTTGGTGCTTTTGAAAGAGCTATAACTTTGGTTGTAGTTATCCGATTTTGATGATTGAACACTCGCTTTATTCGACATTTCATCATGTTTAAAAAATGTTCTATTGATGTTTTGCACACCACCCATAGTGAACCACTTATTTTATTTCATAAAACTGAAATTTGTGCGATTTTATACAATTTTGTGTAGGCGCAATCATATAAGGGCTCCAGTCTGGATAGGCAGACTATGTTTTTTCTTCATAATATAATGTATATTTTCAGAAACATTTGGTTTAAAGTAGTACAAAATAAGTCACATTTTTTTGGATCCGGCTCTTGGACGTTTCAGTTCTTTTTAAGAACGATTGTTATGAAGTTTTTTTACTAAGTTTTCCGTCTTTTTGTGTGTATGTGTGTGTATGTAAACGTGTCTGTTATTATCGTAGCTCCCAGTGTATTATCCTAGATGGTTAAAATTTAGATTTAGAACCATATTTGGTCGAGTTATGCTACCGAAAGAACATTTATTTATGAAGTCATTAACCCAAAATAATGGAACATTCAAAAATTCTAAAATTCATAAATCTTTTTGTTTTATTCAGTCTCATTCATTCAATTCAGTCAATTTAGCACTCATGTACAAGACCAATAAATGTTTTAAGTTTCATCTTGTTGAATGATTTGTATACGTTTTCGTATATCAATCAAAAAATAATATATTTGAGTTAAAATCCGGTATATCTGCATCCCTTTGTTGAAATCCGGTACATCTGCATCCCTTTACGTATAATAAATAAGTATACTAAGTTTTTTGTTTGAATACAAGTAAATTACAATTTTTTTGGCCATAAAAGTTAAGCAAAGAATCGAGCGATTTCAGTGCCCGGATAGGAGACCGCTGAATGAATTTCTAGAAGTTCAAAGACGAGTTGTATTATATATTTGGTAATTTTTAAACGGACGCAAAAAGCGTCCGTTTCTACGCATGGAAAGTGTTTTGAGGATGAGCGTAGCAAATCCGATGTTTCCATACAACACGGGGTTCCGAGTTACATTTTCTATGAATACAAGAATTTAGCTTAACATGTTTTCTATATAGTCTTTAATACATATAAGTGCATAGTTTGCCAATTTATTTATATGTAAATATTTTAATTTTGTATCCTTGTTAAAACCTCCTCAATTTTCATCAAATGACTTGTGCCGGTTTTTTAAAAAAATTGTTAAAAATCTGAAAATAATTCAATTGAGTTGATATGTGGTTCAATTATATACCTTTGCGTAATAAATAAGTACAAGAAGTTAAATTTCAATACGAGAGGTATATCTATGGTTTTTGTTGGATCATAAAAGTTAAGCAACATTGAGCCTGGTCAGTTCTGTATGGGTGACCGCAGAGCGAGTCAAGCAAAGCGAGACCGAAGAAGTGTTGCAGTATAAATTTGGCAAATTGTATATTCTGAGGACGAGCAAAGCGAATCCGAAGTAGGGTGAATGAGCGAAGCGAATCCGATATTTTTTCTTTCATTTCATTATAATAGTAATAAAAGGTGTTCAGGTTACATTTTTTAATGTTTCAAAATTTAACTAAGATGGCCTCTATAGTAATATATCCCTATGTGGTCATCATATTGCGTACCATTGTATATACTAGCATAACATTACTCATTTCAAGTAATCAAATACTGATACTTCCTACTTTAGAAAGACACAATCACTGGATACTACACTGTATTACCTTTAGTATGCATTTTTAGGTTTTATTTTTATTTTATTTAATATTTTCTGAATCTAATTTGGTAGAAAGGTAAGTAGACAGATAAACAGATACCAAACTTGTAAACACCTAAACGACAAACCACCTAAAGGAGCACCCATTATTTAAGTACCAAAAAGAAACCACTTTCATTCATTTTATAAAGAAACTGAAACTAAATTGTGTTTGTTTACCTTTTGTTCATGTTCCCTTGACATACTTTTTTTCCAAACAAAACTTGCAAAAAAGGGCTGTTATTATTAAAAGTCAAGGCAAATATAAAACTTGACCCAATTTTTACCCTAAATCTTGAAAACATTAGATGTAACTGTAGCAGAGCACACAATCTGATTTTTTTGTTGGAGTTGGCGCCTTTGCGATTATATTAAAAGTAAAAAGTTTGTTGTCATTTTTAAAGGGCAAATAAAGGTAAACTTTTTGAATAATTAAAGGTGTAGCTAAGGGTCGGTAATTGTTCTAAGCCGTGACTAACTGGTGTCCTCTGATCGTGGGAACAGAGCGTGCTTCAAGTCACAACATCCCAAAAAAGGACTCTTTTATAACCAAAACTTTTAGTACCTTTCTACACAAAATTTTCCACAAAACATTGCGGTTCTTAAAAACAATACTAAAAGATAATTTCACCTGAACTGAATCAGGACTAGGTAATTTCCTTGGGCCTTTTATCAAAATGTTTTATAACAAAGTCCCTTCTTTTATTGTTTCAGGGCATAATAACTTTTTACTTATTTGTTTCTAAAATTATTTTGTTACAAAAACCTGTTTATGTTGAATAAAGTGAACAATTGAAAAAGTAAAATTAAAGCTGTTAATTGTTAAACTAACATTATTTTTTGTTTTTAGCATTAATATATGGGATTTATATCTATATTGAATTTAATATGGAGGCCTTGCAAGTTGTTATATATATATATATATATATATATATATATATATATATTATATTATATTATTATATATATATATATATATATATATATATATATTACTACACTATAAGAATTAATTTAAGTTGGCGAAATCGTTTTTTTAATACTAATAATATAACCCTGTCGCACGCATTGTCTTGCGGTATAAATATTGATACCACTGTTCAATTTCAAATTGTGTGATAATCTTAAATTGATGAACTGATATTGAAAAAAGAGAAAAATAAAAAAAACAATGGAATTGTTTAAAAAAAATTAAGAACTTTCTTTAAATCGATGTGTAAAAAAAAGTTGAAATTGATGGCAAGCCTGTCGTGGGAGGCCACGCCTCAGCGGTCCCGCGTCAATCTGACCAAGTTGTTTTTTATATTAGCCAAAAGAGTCCACAATTTTCGACAGGTTCTTACCTTATAAAGTGATAGGTTTTTAAGCGACAAAAGAAAATTTTCGAATTCTTTTGTTTCATTCTGATTATGGTGTGATAGAAACACATTTTTTTCAACATAATTACATTTGAAAGTCCAATTTTTAGTTTTTTTATTTATTAAGGATCAAAGCAAGCTTTGATCATATTTTTATACTTATTGGCATATTGATCTCAATAGACAAATTATTTAAAATATTATACTCCTATTGTTCACTTTGCGAAATTTTATGGGAAAATTTTACTCTGATGCCCTTGTTTTATAATAATAGAAAAAGTAATAAGAACAAATCTATTTTCGTTGACTATAATTTTCCTCGAATATCTTTCTTTGAAGAAATTATGTACATTACAATTGTCCTGTATGGTTTAATAAAGTAAAATCGAAATTGTGGTTATATTTTCTTTGAAAATTTGCTGAAAGAATATATTATTGTTTTAGGACACTAATGCTATCAGGATAGTTATTTAAATTAAATTAATACCTCCAAGCCTGAATCTACGCGCTCAGTTGTGATTTTTCTAGGGGAAAAAATATTTTTAATTTAACGAGAAAAACGTAGATACCCATAAAGCATTTTTCGGAATATTACTTTATTTAGAGAAAACTATTGTTAGCACCTCAACAAAGCTGGGCCTGATCTCTTTGATAAAATAAATTAATAAATAATACCTGACAGAGTAAACAAATTTATGTAGAACTACAAAACTGTAGAACTTTAAAAGACCAACAGACAGCTTTATTTATTTTTGCACTAAAATCAGAACATTAGCACCAAAGGGAATTGAGCCTTTTCCCAAGGGATTTTCTTCAAGTTTGACTTTTTAAGCCCTTCTAATACCCTTCTCCTATTTTGTGAACCCATCATGTCAAAATCATTTCATAATTCGTTTCATCTCGTCTATGTGTCAGTTTCTTCTCAATTTTTTTGCTACGCCAAATTACCAGTCTTCTTTCATGTAATGGGGAAGGAAAGAACGAACTCAATATTTTGAAAACACTACCCTCTTTTCAAAGGTATGTTGTTTAAAAATTGACATTATTTTTACCTGCAACTACGTTTAAGAAAGGTAACGAAGGAAATGATTTTATGACTTTGCCACTATTATGACACGTTTTAAAATAATCTCAAAATTTTCTCAACATCTGTTATTATTCTAAATTGTTTAAACCCCTTAATTTATTCAACCATACGAATTAACAATATTTAAAAGGCGTGCACTTTTAAATACAACAAATAAACAAAATTAGCTGAAACATTTTTGTAAAATAGATAAAATATTTTATAATAAATACTTTGCTAAGTAAAGATATTTAATACTAGAAGGACTGAGTCTTGAGGTGGAGATTGTTTTGATCATTGAGCTGAAGTTGCCTATTTGTTTCTGTTGGAAACATCTTCAGGCACCTATAAGTTCCGCGCTCAGTACTCTACAGCGGTTCAGTTTTTTACATTGTTGTCAGTTTTTGTGTATTCACTCGACTCAACATCATTATTACAATTCATTCGCTAAATCAAAATAATGACACAGCAAAAACTAAATAAAATTTGGAAATAAATTAGATAAAATTGAAAGTTGAAATGAGGTCTCGCCCATTTCAATTTTAGTATGTGATAAAAAATGAAGGGCATTATTTCTCATGAGAACACATTCCCAAAGTAACATTTTTGAAGTTTAATAAGTAACGTATAAAAATAAACTACAATGACTAGACTGTTTACCAAAATATGTTTTTACAATAAGACAATTTTATTAGACCACCCAATATTCAGTATATGTTGTTGTATCTGTAACAGTAAACATTTGCTAACTTAACCTGAGTATGATTTTTTTAAATTGGGTGGTCCTGTAAAGTGGTTTGTTTAGTAAATAATAACAAATAAAGAGATCTTTATTTTAACTCTAAGCCGTGAGGTTTGAAACCTTTCAAGAAGTTTTAAATACAGGTAAGTCTAACTTCATCACGTATTTGTCAGTCTTTACTCACCTGGTGGCTCTATCCTGAGATACGCTCAAATATATGTTTCCTGGGATTTCCTGTGTGGCCCTAAATGCTAATATCATTTATAAAACACAACACTAGATCGAGTAACATCTGCACTTCTTCTCTGCAATTCGTTTCATTCATCATTTGGAAGTTTTATTGTTACCGAACAATTCATATGATGTTAAAATACAGGATTATATCTAATTTATAGGAAGTTTCATTTAATTAAAGAAAAAAATCTTTTATTTTTGTTTTCTTTTATCACAATAAATTATTAATTTACAATATTGTTTTTCTTAATAGTTTACTTTAAAAGACTTCCCATTATTCCTAATAATGTCTGTCAACAAAAAACTATTTACTATTAATTATATTTAAATAATCAATTGGAATTTATTTAAATAAACATTAAAAAATTATTTTCCGAACCAAGGTACGGAAAACCTTGGTACTTTCCCTCCCAATTTTGACTCTTAATAATCGTCCTCAGAATGTTATGTTTGCCCCAATCAGAAAATAATATTTCTATCTCGCTGCGCTCGATCTTGAAATTATTAGGACTTGATGATTAGGGAGTTAGTTTTAATGTTAATTAAAACAAGGAAAAGGTATTTTTAGGGTGAACACTAAAAATATTTTTTTTTGTATTTTTACAATAGAAGGTCAGAAAAAGTAAAAATCCGACATTATTTTCTATATTTATATAGTGTTTTAATTAAGACTATTGCTTATACTAAAGGGTATTATTATAATATTCCTGAAAACTAGAAAAAAAGATGTAACATCTTATGTTTTGTTTTGGTCTGTTACCTTACGTCTTGTTTTTTGTGTTTAACCTTTTTAATTTGTTTTAGTATAATTTGAATTTTAATTCTGTTAAATTTGTCTTTATTATTTAATTCATTGTTCATGTAGTTCATGTTCTTTACAGTAAGTATTTTTAATAAAATTATAATTCTTGGATGTATAGGTTCCTAGTCTTATTATTTTATTTTTATTCATTTATTTTGTACTTTTGTTTTTAATTTTACTTGCGAAAATGATCTAAATAGATTGAAATATATAGTTTATAATTCTTTTCCTAACAAGCAATTACGAGTAACAAATAATATAACAAAGTTAAAAGAATAATATAAGAGAAAATTGCTGTAAAAAAGTAATCTCATACGTTACGTGCTAAAATTAAAACAAAAAATTCAACCTCATAACAAATACTATCAGGAATCGTATTGAAATATTTACAAGCCTATCCTCATTGTAGTAGATAATTAGTAGTAATAACGAACTCTTATTAGCTATATAATAATGCTTTATGCATACGAATATTAAATCCACACAGATTATGAAGATTAAAGCTTTACGTTTGCTTTGCTGTAATGAATTATCCTTTAATTTTCTTGTAAATTACAGAAAGGCATTTTTGCCTTTCAAAGCAAGGCTAATAACTACAAAAATTTTCTTCTAGATTTACTATCGAGATAGTATGAAATATATTCTTATAACCTGTTCTCATTTGGATGTTTTCTCATTTTCATATTGCTAACATTATTGTACTGCTCTGTGACTGTACTAGATTTTTAGATAAAGTTGAATAATATTTTACTTCTATATGTGCTGTTAAAGTGTTTATCTTTTCAATTGGTAAACCGTTTTTAAATTATTACAAAGATATTACAAGTTGATCGTTTTTAAATTATTTTAAGATACTACAAGTTGATTGTTTTTAAATTATTACAAATATATTACAAGTCTATCGTTTTTAAATTATTACAAAGATATTAAAAGTTGATCGTTTTTAAATTATTACATAGATATTACAAGTAGATCGTTTTTAAATTATTACATAGATATTACAAGTAGATCGTTTTTAAATTATTACAAAGATAGTACAAGTAGATTGTTTTTAAATTATTGCAAATATATTACAAGTAGATCGTTTTTGAATTATTACGAAGATTTACAAGTAGTATTAAATACATTACAAGTAGATCGTTTTTAAATTATTACGAAGATATTACAAGTAGATCGTTTTTAAATAATTACAAATTCTGTTGAAGTTATGCAACTTTGCTATTAGCAGACATACAATTTAAAAAAATCCATTTTTACAAAAATCCATTTTTGTTACATTATATTAAAATGTAAACATTATTAATATAAAAAAAAAACTTTTTTTATTAAAAAATCGAGTTTCAAAAACACCTGAAACAAATAATTCAGGTGTCATCCCGGTTTCGGACGTTTTGCTAATACAATAATTTTTTAATTTCCTCTCCTCCCTTTTTCAACTTGTCAATTTCAATAACTGACAAAGTTCAGGATCCATGGGCGAAAACTCTTCATCAATTTATTATAAATACATTTTTAAAAAAGGACTGAAGTCATCATTAATTTAATTGTAATTACAATTAGTCCAAAAGTTATTAAAATTACAATTTAAAAACATATTACTATAAATACCCTATAATTATATTATATTGTTAAATTATAATTATTATTTTATTATAATAATTAAAATAAATTATAATTTATAAATTGTTTAATTTATGATTTATATAAATAATTTTATATTAAATTATTAACACAAAAATATATCAAACTTATTGCATAAAAGAGGTATGTGGCTGTCTATACTTGGTTGCCTTATTATTATCTATTTCGTTGATACGAATTTTGTAATAAACGTAATTTTTTGACAGGTTAAACAATTTTTTACGTAAAATTTGAATCATCACACCAATAAATTTGTATATATGCTTAATTTTTGCGAAAATTGATCAGCTTTTAACATTTTCTCTGCGTGTTTTGCATACTAACATCAGAACCTAACTTATTTAACGAAAACAAGTTTAGTAGAGACAATCTTTAGGCGTAAACTTTCTTCTATCTTTTGTCGCATTAATAATTAGAGTTATTAACATATTTTCGTATTAATTATATTGCTGTAACTACTATTTTATGCAAAGTATTGCTTAAACGTATTTGTTGAATGTGGTTCACACTAAGAGTGCTTTGATTGGATAGCTTAGTTTAAGTAGTAGGGCTTTATTAGACTTAAAGTAGTAAGTCGTGATGTAGTGGGGGTAACATGCGACTGGGTTAGAGCCACACCTACTTTGGACCACACACGTTGCTGGGCGTACCACACTGTATTTAATACACACTTGTAAGATGGTACAATTTTATTTATTTAATTTATTATATAGTTGTTATTTAATTAATATTTTGTTGCTATTAATGTGAAAAATATCATTTCACTCACACAACACACACAGATATATATATAATATATATATATATATATATTATATATATATATATATATATATATATATATATATATATATATATATATATATAAAGCAAAGAAGGGTATACATAAGATAGTAAAGCATATATAAAATGCTTATAGCAGTGATGTATATAATTATAAGACGCTGAAGTAAAGTCACTTTACTGTAAAAAAATGTAAACATAAAAATAAACTAAAACAAACAACCATAACCAACAAATTTTAAGTTTATTAATTATATTAATTTCAGTTTTAGCAAAATAATTGTAGCCGTTGTTAATGTAAATAAAACAGAAAAATTGTAGAGGACTAAAGTCTTCAATATTTACTAATTTTACTCTGATTTCATAACCTATTTTTTAAAGTTATTATTGCGGGTTTATATCATTATAAAATCATTTTTTTTTCGGATAGCACAACTACATCTAAAAATTGATTTTTTGACTAAGTTTCAACTCTTTAGCAAAAATACCCAGCGAACATAGACATACACACACATAGATACAATACAATAACACATGTGTGTAATTTAATAATAACACACAGACATACACACAAACGCAAACAACTTTGTGAAATCCACTCAGGAGATCTTAAAAACACCTGAAACGGATAATTTAGGAAATAAAATTAGGTTTGTATGACTGTCTAATATGTAGAGCAATATTTCAGGTAATATGTAGTTTTTTCCATTTCCTTTAAAAATCCATATGAATTAACAGAAGTGTAAAAGTGTTCCGACAATAGCATAAACCTGAGCAACTGGATTGGTACGCAAGAAAGTAATAGTCCAAGAGCCGGACCTGAAATAATTTGACTCATTTTGTACTACTTCAGACCAGATTTTTCTAAAAATATACCTTAAACTATAAAGAAAAAACATAGTCTGCCTATCCAGTCTGGAGCCCTTCATATGATTGTGTATGTTTAAAATTTTATAAAATCGCACAAATTTCAGTTTTTTGAAAAAAGTGGTTTTCTGTAGGTCGTGTGCAAAACACGAAGAGAACATTTTTTAAGGTAAATAGAATGTTCAATAAAACGAGTGTTTAATCATCTAAATCGAATAGCTATACAACCAAAGTTAACCATTTTTTCCAAAAATGGTTAAATTATACAAAATTAATATAAAATTATTGACCAAACTATTTAAACTATATAATTTTATGAGGAAGTTATATTTTTTTATATATTATATATATAATTATATAAGTTATATAATATAATTATATAATATAAGTATATTATATACTTCTTTACCTATCTGACCACTTCCTCATAAAATTATATAATTTATACAAAGTTAGTGAATTTCTTTACAAATTTATTGGCTTTTCGTGAATTTTTTTGTCCATTTAACAAATTTCATAACTTTGGTGGAAGCTATCCGATTTTGACGATTAAACACACGTTTTGTTGAACATTTTATCACCTTTGAAAAAATGTTCTCTTCGTGTTTTGCACACGACCTACAGAAAACTGATACCTACAGAAAACTTATTTCAAGATCACTGAAATTGGTGCGATTTTATAAAATTTTAAACATGCACAATCATATAAGTGCTCCACTCTGGATAGGCAGACTATGTTCTTTCTTTATACTTTAAGGTATATTTTTAGAAAAATCTGGTCTGAAGTAGTACAAAATGAGTCACATTTTTAGGCCTGGCTCTTGAACTATAAGTATTTTAAAGGAAATTCGCTCGGCAAGCGGACCAGGGTGCCAGCATTTTTTGTTACGTAAAGGGATACATTCGTACTTGAATTTTAATTCAATTAGATTATTTTTCGATTTTTTAAAAATTTAAAAAAATATGTCATTCGATGAAAATTGAACTATTTCTAATAATGTGATGAAATTTAGTACATATGTTGGTACTATATTTGATTGCATGTGTTTTATTAATTTTTGCTGAGTCATTATGCCTTGTTATAGTGATATTACAAAATATTATTTTTAACAAATACAATACTTTTCCTATATACCTACGGTATAAATTAGGAAAAGTAAAAAGAACTTACAAATGACTGAGACATTTTGATTAATTATATTTTGACACCCGCATCTCCTCTCATAGAGATACCATCCCATCACTAATTTTTCGGTGAAGAAGTCAAAATAAATGACTAATTTCTATTAATGACTTCCTTTTTGAAAAAGTAATTTAGAAGTATAAAAATTGGGCCTATGGCTCATAATAAGAGAGTAATTAAGGCAGGCAGCCATGCCAGTTGTATTGTTGGCGCTATCTGATGCTTCTAATGGAAACCTTTTATTATTGTTCTATTATAGATTCATCTATTATCAGTTCATCAGTTATATTTTTTTTTGAAAATAGAAAATTAACTTCCTTTCACAGTTAGGGTTCGAAAATTAAATTATATGATATGTTTATAAAAATTTCTTTTATTAGTTAATTTAAAAACAATTTGCTATGTAATATCTGACATGATAGTTTATAGAGCTAACCGTTGTATTTATTTAACTATATTATACAAGGAAGGAATATATTGGCGAAAAAAAGTATTATTGTCTGTATAAGAATTTTATCATCTCTAAGTAATCACTTTTATGTTATCATCATCTTTATGTAAATTTTATTTATGAATTATCCCTATTAGTTCATATATATATATATATATATAATATATATAATATATATATATATATATATATATATATATATATATATAATATATATATATATATATAATATATATATATATAATATATATATATATATATAATATAATATATATATATATATATATATATATATATAATATACCTATATATGTCGTAATGAAACAAAGCTTAGTATACTTTTTTGTTACTTAAAGGTGTAAACTAAATATAATTTCACTTGGATTAATTTTTTTACATTTTTTTCTGAAAAACATGAGTAATTCGATAAAAATTGAACTAATGCTGATAATGAAATGAAACTTAGCTCTTATGTTGATCTTATATATGACTAAAATTGTGCTACATGTCAAATTGGTCAAACTATTTTTCCGCGTCTAATAAAATTAAAATTAAAATTTGCTAGTCATAATTTCCTATTAATATAATGCCTTAAAAAATATTTTTGGATAGCACAACTAGACCCAACGAGTAATTTTTGTACCAAGTTTTAACTCTCTTCGAAACTTTTTTACTCTATTTTTCAAGTTTCAACTCTCTCAAACTCTTAGCTCATCTGTTATCATCTTAGCTCTCTCTAGGAGCTAAGATGATAACAGATACACACACACACTTACAGACAGTAAACTTGGTAAAAACTGCTCTGGAGGTTTTACTGAACTAATAATTTAGGTGAAATCACGGTTTCGATTTTTTTAAATGATAAATAGGATATAAATAAGAAAAAAGTAAAGAGAAGTTTAGACTTTATACTAAGAGACTATTATTTTTAAGTACCCCGTGTTTATACCCTAAAAATTTACTTCATACTACTTAAATAATACATACTACCAAAGAGCATGCTTACAATCTGTGATATAATTAATAAAATCTTCAAAACCAAGGGAGACAAGAGAAACGAATAAATCTGGTCCAAAGAGACCGAAAAGTCGAAAAAACGGTGGTCAATTACCAGAAAACCTAAAACATGGCCGATAAGCAAGGGATATATGAAGTTTCGCAAAACGTATTTTTTTGTGATTAGGGAAATCTGAAACGGATTTGTGTAATGGTCCGAGGATTGACTCCCGCCATGATGCTTATCCCATTAGCGAATTTGTTCCAAAGGAAATTTGCTAAAAAAGCAGTATCTAAATCAGACAAAAATAGTCCTTGTGGAAGGAAAAGGGACCTAAAAAGAGCCAATATTTGACCTAAGATATTAGCAATAGTCTTATTCTCCGACACTATCACTAATTAACAATCGATAAATAAAATTGATTGCCGCTTTTCATAACTAATGCGACAGAGGGACAAGCGATTATATTTTTTAAAACTATTTGACAAATTGACCAAGTTGTATTACAGTGAGAAACTATTTTCTTAGTGGACAAAACAGTAATTTATTATTTGTAGCAGAACAAAACCACGCCTTGGAAATCTTAATTAGATCAGATCTGTCATTTTAATCATTATGTTTTCACTTCGCTCTTAATTATACGTTTTAATTACTACAATCTTCCATTAATTACTAATTATTTACTTTGTTACTACTAATAATAGTTAATTAATTCCTTATATAGTTTACTTTTAATTTATATTTAATTAAAACCCCATTTAACGCTAATAATTAGATATAATAATCTTATATGGGTATGATTTATTAGTTTTGTTGTTAAATAGATTTCTACACGATTTTAAAAGGCGATGAACTGCCGCAAAGTCTTTATTTCGCACGTGCGAACAGTATCAGGGAATTGGAGCTTAGAAGTAATTTAATTCTTTGTAGTGAAGTCATGAAAACAGAAAAAATAAAACTAATAAATTAAATTACTATGATTGAGAGTGACTAAAGAACCAATGATGTTGTGAACCTAAGGATGTTATTATTGATTTTTGATTGCCTATTGTGACGTTATTGAGTTACTCATACCTAGTTACTTATTAAGAAAATTATAATCTTTTATTAATGAATATTTTTTTAGCATTAAATTAGATTTTAATTATCACCCAAGTTTTTCAATAAATATAAAATATTTTTAGATAGAGCCAGCTTTCAACCATTCGGTCATCATTAGTGTGTGAACTATGAAAAATAAAATATAAGACTACACCTAATAAAAAAATAATAGGATAAGAAAGAGAGAAAAGAAACTAATGAAAAAGATAAAAAATGCCGAAATCAAAAATAATTAGAAATAAAATACGGGCCTTCGGCCCGTAGCCGCTACGCGGCCTCGGCGCTTCGCGCCTCGTCCGCTCCGCGGCGTCGGCCCACCGGGCCGCTTCGCGGCCACATTGTTGTTGTTTTGTATTATGTGTTGTTTCATCATTGTTCTTGTTACATGGCATTTTGCCATGTATCTAGCGAATTTTCACAGCCTCTCCACACAGGCCCGCTTCGCGGGCCTGATAGGCTTTCTCACAAATTTGATTTTACTAATTAAGATTTTATTAATACTCTAAGATACTATTAATACTAAGATTTAATTAAACAAAAATATATTATTCAGGATTTTTGTTTTTAAATAAAAATACCGTTTCCGTCACTAAAGATTGTCTGATTGAGCTGAAACCGGTCGCAATGGTTTTAGAATGACTTCGACCATATAAAGACAACTTCAACACTTACTTACATTTATGATTGTTTAAAAATTTAAAGAAAAATGTCAAATTTTTTTGTAAACAAATTGTTTATTTGAGTAAAATCTTAAGGTTGAAATAACTTAACTATTATGACGTCATAATTTGGTTGATGACGTCATAATGTTTTATAAACAATAGGCCTCGTAACCTCCTCAACATCTCGCGATTTGCAAAGTTTCGTTTCAATTTGAGAACGCCTTCGAGAGTTATCGTTCGCCATACGAAAGGGTAGAATCTCTTACATACATATATATATATATACACATATATATATATATATATATATATATATATATATATATATATATATATATATTATATATATATTATATATATATATATATATATATATACATATATATATAAACTTTTTTTGGACATATATTTTTGTTATCAGGAAGCCAATAGGAACCGATTCCACTCACTCCCACCCTCATCTTCCGTCATCCGAACAACCTCATAAGCGTCATTTTCATTATGAAAATTCGCTAAAAAGAAATCTACATAGATTTAGGTAAATAAAATTCCGGCACGCTGGTCCGCTGTCGGGCGAATTTCATTTAAAATGCGTGTTTCCGTGCTTAACAGCCCATTTCTTGCTTACGGTTCCGGTTCATGCTTTAGAACCTGAGCAGTTACTCAATTGTCAAGCACTGCTCGTAACTCCATTTGTCTGTATTTTTCAAAGGAAATGCGCATAATTATCCAGTTGGTTGTACAAAACTATGCCTCTAAAATTAGAAGTACGCACTATTACTTGCACTAGTTTAAGCTTAGTTACTTATCTTTAAGCTTAGTCAGTTATCTTTAAAGGTTTTAGCGCATTTCCTTTGAAAAATACAGACAAAATGAGTTACGAGCAGTGCTTGACAATTGAGTAACAGCAGCTTAGGTTCTAAAGCATGAACCGAAACATTAAGCAAGAATTATGTATTGACTCCGGACCACTGCCATTCGACTCAGAGGCCAAAAAACATGGAAAACGACACCCTACTCGATTTTTTTTCTCGACCGTAATTTTGGTTTTCGATAATTTGAAAACTACATCTGTGATTCGAGACGAGACCACTCGTCTCTGGTAAATACATCGCATTATATTCTGCGGAATTTGATTGAAGGTCAGAGTGATTTCAGGCTCTGTCGGCGCCTTGATGGAGTTAAGTGTAACGAAACAGAGTGGGACATGACCTTATGCTGAGGCATCAATACTGACGAATGTTGATGTGAAACAGTTCCCAGATGTAGCATTGCATTTTACTTATAAGGTGTTCGCTCTAGCACAATTATTTTTTGTTATACTTTTAAACAATTTTAAAAATAAAGTCAGACCTCGACCTTTTTCTTAAGCGTTATATTCTACTAAAAAATTCGCTAAGATCGTAAAATTAGATTATTGTACCCAGAATAGTTAAGACGCTTTAGAATTAGTTAATTAAAATTCTATATTTTTATCCTTTAATGCCTTGAATTCATGTATATGTATTTTACAAATAATTACATTTTTTTCATTACCTAAACCGTCAAAATTAATATCAGTTGGAAAAAAATGTTGAAAAACTTCATGCTGAAATTCTAAATACCGCTGGAGAATACTTACTGTTTTCATTGTGTCAATATTCACGATGAATCTAATCGATACATACAATGATTCCAACAATTTTACATAGTCATTTACCTTAGGTTAATTCATATCATTACATGAGTTTAGTTAGTAATTATTCTTTAATTTGCCCTATATATTTGCGTAAATCTTATCTCAAGTTTAAAGTAACACACGTGCAAAAACTTAGCTATCCTTACCATATCATCCTTCAGATGAGACAAGACTAACTGAAATAAATAAAAGTGATTTATATAAATCGATGACTGACTGACTTTATAATATTACAAAAACATCAAAGCTAAATAGAGAAATTTTACCGACAGACAACATCCATCATATGTACTTACTACGCAATGTGATAATAATTATTCAGTTTTATTCTCTGGAAATAAACATTAGTACTTAAAATACTTATTCAGTGGTCGCAAGGTAATTTAGAGCTGTGGTTTTTAACCTTTTGTGAATACGGTCCCCCTAAATGAAAGGGCCCAAAGGAATTGGAGAGGGGGAACCCCTCTCTTTTACATTTTATGGAAACGATAAAATTACCAATACTTATTGTAACACAATTTTTTTACAAAGTTTCGTTCCTTTACGTGGAAATATGTCTATTCGCCCGTATAGACATATTTGGTGGATCATAAAATTAAGCAGCATCGAGCGAGGTTTGTGCCTGGATGGGTGACCGTTGTGAATAAAATTAATCTATTTACAATAAAATTGTGCGAGAGACATATATTGTGTTAACTATTCATGTTTTGCAAAACTCGGTAGTATCAAATGATATATTAATCTATTCAATGTAGAAGAAATTGAAGAATTAGCTACCGTCGATACTTACTGTTGGATATGAATATCCCTGGACCGGTTTAGGGATATTCATGTGTTGCGAGAACTCCCAACACGCGAGCTCTCAACTAATAAAGATATATCAGTGAATAACTTCTTATTTCATTGAGCACGGCGAGCCCTCTGAAGTTGTATTTAATATCTGAGGACGAGCGAATTAAGTACGAAGTTGTGTGGATGAGCTTAGCAAATCCGAAGTGGTAAGGAAAAGTTCCGTGGTACCCGATTTTTGTTATTTTAAAGAGTATCTAACAAAGTTTTATTACAAACACTTAAATAGAAAACATTAAATCTAGTGTGGCTTTTGTTGTTGAATACCTTCAACTTATTTATCAATTTGTAAATATGTTACAACAATTTTAAGACAAGATTCAATCTGCACGCGGTTCTTTACTTCTGCAAAGAACTTTTTGTAACACGGCAAAGACGAAGTTTGATCATATAAACGCATCTAATTATTTTCATTTACAAGTATACTAGTTCTAGAGTGCTTAAAGAGTTTACTATACAGGATTTAACATTAAGGTTGACCGAGTCCTGATACCAGACCCTTAGAAATCCAAGGCTCTACATGAGGACTTTACCTGAAAAAAGATCTATAAAGTACCTAAAGAGATATCTTGTAAAGTATCTTCATCAATTGACGAATAAGTAATCGAAACTAAATTATTATTTCCAAATTTTTGAATAAATCTCTCATTCATTTAATTACCATTTTCTTCTTTTATCAAAAGTATTGCCCTCTTCAAAAACCCTTTCGCGGCCCCATGTAAGAGCCACTGGCTTAGAAGTCGTTGTCGTCTATGTCTCGCAAAACACATTTTTCGTATTAAGGGGCATTTGAAACAAATTTTGGACACTCCCGGGATCAACAACAGCCATGCCGCCGATTAAATAAACAATTCCTTTATAAGGAAATTCGCTAAAACTAATTACATAAATGTTACAACATCAAGCTAAAGTAATTCGAACTCATACAACAAAGTTAAAAAATAATCTACATTAAGTAATCTATACTTACTCATTACACCACATTCTTTCAGAGTTAATTTTTTTATAGCTAAGATCTTTTGATGTTTTAAGGAAAAAATGCCACAAGAAAAAGAAGCGAAGCAATCCACGGAGAAATAATAGCCGGTGATTGTTTTAATTTAAGTATAAAGTCACAGAATTTTTATTAACTCTTTTAATTAATACAGGTCTTAAAGTTGTCTGGACTTATTATAGTCTTAAACTTAAATTATCCTCTTACTTCAACTTTAGGTTTATTGTTCTTTATTTAATGACTTAAGAAGTAAAAAAGCGCTCACGGAATCGAATCGCAATTATATCGAGAAATATCTCTATTTTATTTAATTAGTGACATTATTTTTTGTAGTAACAGTTGATACAAAAAAGTCTTATATGTTGTCGTACTTTAAAATACTTAGAATAAGTCTTTTTCACATTATGAACAATTTTATCTAAGGTATAAAAAGCAATGAACTATAGAAACACATATGAATAAAAACAAAACGATAAATAACTCGATACTTAATGTATTGGAATAATATACATTAATAAGCATTTTATCTTGATTAATTATTAAATGATGCACTGTATTTCTTTACTTAATTATATTTAACAAATGTGCAAGAAGTGTGAATGTGCTAATTACCTACATGGTAGATAACAAGTGTAAGTTAATACAATAGAATTAGTACTGTATATCTAACAAATTATTTTTAATTAGACATTATTGCACTGTAAAGATAACAATTTGCAAAAATTAGACAGAAATTGTATGAAATAGCACGCAAGGTTTTCTGTAATGCAATATATAACTACATTATATGTTAGCGGCAATAGACTTAATAATTAGACTACTGTCAGCTTAGTTTTAAGTTAAATTTCATTAGAAATTTTATTATAAAAGACTTGAATGAGTAAACATATTGCATTACAGATTGCATTTTAGTATCAAACAGAAACTACCTTAAAGGATTTTTTTGACATTTTATTAGGGTTTCAAGTATTAGGGTTAGCATAGTTTCGTTGACTTGAGAGGCTGGTAAGGAAACATTCCAGTGATTGCACTCTAACGGGTGTTGATAGATTTAGTATAAATAGATGTAGAATAGAAAAAAAAATGACTGTATAAAAACGATTTATGGCTTGTTTAACTGGTCTCGGATCCACTATTTTCTTAGGCGCCTGGGGGGAAGGGTTTTACAGGAGAGAAGTTGTACGAGAGGATTGGGATGGGATGGTCTACTTGGGATTCATGGAATATTTGGTAGCGGGATTTAGAGAGTTCTTTAACAAATGGGACTTTGAGGTCGTTATGGATGGTAAGATTAGAAACATAAAAGGGAGCATTAGTGATTTTCCTGAGGATTTTTAACTGTAAGGTTTGAAGACGTTGGGAGTTGGAAGGCTTAGTGGTATCCCACACTTCTAGACCAGGACCACGCGGGTTTTAAGACTACGCTATAAATTCGAAGCTTGATGCTTAGTGATAGTTTTGACCTATGATCTAGAAGACGTAGCAGGAACTAGCTTAAAGGAAAAGTTAAAAAGTACTCTATGCAGTTGGATCAGTCTATTTTGGATTAAACAGCCTGTTGGGGATCAAACAGACTGATTGGGATCAATAAGCCTTATTTAGTAGGTAATAAAATCTAATGGATTTGATAAGCGGGTGCTTCTTTCTAATTTTATTTAGTTAAGTATATTACATAGACATCTGATTCAATTAAGATTCAAAGATATGAATAGTTGGCACAAAATAATAGTAAAAAAGACACCTTTGAGTATAAATTTCTGGGAATAGGACCATCATTTCGTATTCGCTACAATCGATAGCGTCGAAAAATTGTCTACATTTTAAGACGCTGAATGTTTAATATCACTCAGATCTTTAATTATATTTGAGAAAAACATAGTGTGAGGGTACAAAAGAAGCAAATCTTTGATGTGTAGTTTTGAAGCATTGTTGGAGAAGTTGGCAGTTAAAGTAGCATATCATACCTTGCGCTACAACTGCTACATGTCTTTCGCACATTTATGTTGAGTAAAATATTTACAATCATGAAAAGCTTCCCTCCGTGGAAAATTAATTTTATGATTCATTTGATTAAATTTGACTAAGGTTTATGCGTATATGCATTATTGCCCCAAAAGCGATGTAAATTCGCTCAATACATGGCAAAATGTCATGTAACAACAAATAATAAAAAAAAAACAAATGATACGAACCAACAGCAATGCGGCTCGAGGGGCAAACGCCACATAGTTGCTACGGCCCTAAGGCCCATATTTTATATGATAAAAGAACTTTGTATGATTGATCGCAAAGTTAGTTAGTTATCAATGGCTCTCCCTCTTTTCACTTTAGAAAGTTGAAACTTGGCAAAAAGATCAGACTTAAAGTCGAATTGTGCTGTCTGGAAAATATACATTATTAAATCTTGTTAACCTACTTCACTGAGTCATCAAGATTTGAAAAATCGTGGAAAATCGATAATGATTATCGTTTTAATCGATGCAATAAAAATCATCCTGATATCTGTCGCCATCGCAAATATTGACTTTTAGCTGTTTATGGGCTAACATATGTTATATATTCTAATCAAACAAAAAGAACTTTTTAAAAATTAAGGTATGTAACTTTTAAAAAGTTTAGACGGAATGATTACTAGGCTGCTAAGTATGACTAAGGATTTTTACGGACTCGCCAACATACAAGAGTTATTCCCTTATATGTATTATTTGATTTAATGGCTATCTGCAGTAATAATTTTTCTGAAATTTGGATAGACTTAAGTTATAAACATCGTTAACACTGAGTTACTCTATAATTTTGAGGACGAGTAGTGCCAAAATAAACAAGGCCGAAGTAGTGCCACCTCAAACTGTGGATAAACATCACATTCTAAAGATGAGCAAAGCGAGTCTGAACTCATACCATCCTAAACGTTGGATCATTATTTATTCTGCAGGCCAAACGTAGAAAGACCGAAGTATTGCCACTTTTAGGTTAATGTTAAATTCTGATGGCGAATTGTCAAAATGTTATAGGTTTTTTGTAAATGTTTTATGTTAAAAAAATGTAAAAATGTGTAAATAATAAAATAAAAAATAATATATTTTATGTTAGAAAAAATAATATTTAATGAAATGGTTTAGCGTTTAGCGTACATTATAAATTACCAGGGCGTTTGTTAAATTCAATTTTATATACGATACGGAAGCCTTTAAACAAGGACATGTACATCACCTTTTTTTATGAAACTGCATCCTATATGATCAAAGATAGAAGGAGAAAAAAAAGGCCATCTAAACTTTAAGGCGAGAAAAAACTTTTGGACAGAGTCCTAATGGGTTGTTAATGCGTGGACCTCTAAGTCTGTGGGACTTAATCTATGATCTGATGCTAAACAGTATCATTAAGCATTGGACTTACGAGTAGATGGGATATCTGAAGTCGTAAACACCTCATATGTCATGTAGACGTGCCACCATTCATCTACATCACGAACCCACCCAGTTTCTAGTATAAGATTTTTTACCTTTATAAAATAGTTCTTGTTTCTTTATCTCAAGTTGTATTTAACCCATTCACTATATATATCACTTTGAAAAAATGGCATTAGTCAGTTTATGTGAGACATCAAACCTTATTTATTTTTACGGGATTAATTCATATTTACGATATTTGATAACACATGAGTTATCAATTATTTCGCTGACTTATCACTAGGTATCGCAAAATAATAATTTCGTTCAGCTATATCTAGCTCAGTAAAGCCCATGTCAATTTCTTGATTATCACTTACCTCACAAGTGACCAGCATAGAATAAGATAACCCATTACAAAAGCAACAAGTAATGACCATGTCCAACACAACTTACTTTAATTGTTTTATACAACTTTACTATTGTGCTAAATCGAATCTATATTCTTTAGAAACTTCTTGATTTCGTTGCTAAAATAGACGTGATTAGAAATAATTATATTTCCGGTAGCTCAGTAGTAGAGCGCTCGCCTTTCGACCTGGAGGTCGAGGGTTCAAATCCAGCCAGGGGACGACCTCAGTATGAGGTTATCCCTTGTACCGTACACTCGGGAGGTCTTGAATTCAAGGCCGGCAAACCCATCCAGGGTTTTACGTGGTTTCCTTGGCTACTAATACGCAAATGCGGGGTTGGATCTAGTTTCATCTGAGACAAGTCTGGATCCACGTTTCCGTTGTCTCCAGCTCACGAAAAGTTAATGTTCTGCGGGCTGGGGGAGATGAAGATCGGAAAGATATACTGAGCCTTTGTACGTCCGAAAACTTAGTCAGTGAAAATGTCGACATGAGTAACGTAAGTGACTAGGAACAAAGTGCTCGGTTCTTGAAGACAGACGTCTCCTAATAGCACTGCGGAGCTTTGACTTTCAGGTCAGGGCTAAAGAATGAGTTTGTGCACGCTGACATCTGGGTGCTAGAGTTCTTTTTCGGGTGGCGCTCGACTGGCCAGAGCGGTGAGCCGAGCAAAAGTCTGGTGATGCTAGAGGAACTGATGAGATTGGTGAGACTGGAAGGACGAGGCCAAGTGAGACGAATGTGATCAGGGGAGCTAGTAAGACTAGATGAAACAAGCACACAGTGAACTAGTAGTCGGCGTTAGCGTGAGCCTAGCCAGAGTCTAGCTGGTCTAGATGAACTAGGCACACTGTGAACTAGTCACGGGCACTAGCCAGGGCAGTGAGTTTTGATAGAGTCTGGTTGGGCTAGATGAATTAGACACACTGTGAACTGGTCATATGTGCCACCATGTACGGAGGGGGCGCTTCCTAGATGATTGGATGAGTACAAACTCAGGGGTTTATTAGTTGAGTGAGATTTGAGTGAGGGGAAAACGCTAAATGACCGTTACGGGTTTAAGCGAAAAAAAAAAAATTAATAATTATATTTTGTTTTGAATTCACCAAATTTTCTTAATTTTGCCGGATTTCGAAAGGGCTTTTTTGATCGGGGTACCAAGGGGGTAAGTAAGTGCTTCTCTGTTCTCAAAAAGAGAGGTCTCACTGATCAAGAATATATATATATATATATATATATATATATATATATATATATATATATATATATATATATATATATATATATATATATATATATATATATATATATATATATATATATATATATATATATATATACATATATTGTTATATAGTTGTGGTTTATGTTTGTATATTTAAGAAATCCTTTTTAAGGGAAATTTCTAATTTTTAATGTCAATTGAAAACATTATTTAACTATGGATGTGTTGTTATTAATCCTTCAATTTAAAGTCAAATTATATGATATATTTTAAGTCTTACAAAAACGTTTAACTTCAATGATTTTTTTCTTATTTTCTTAATTGTTACAGATTAGATTATCTTCATCCCGTTGAATGATCGCAGATCAACATTATTTTGGGAATTTTTTCTCTTAATAATTTTTCTATATCAATGAATATATTGATTTTTTTAATAAAAAGTGTACAAATTTAATTGTTACATAATATATAAATTTTCCAGCAATATAGCAGTTCGCCAGGCCTACGGCTGTCGGAGTTTCTCTAAATTTATTTAACTATATCTCTATATCCAAAGTATTGTTTACACTTATTTTTCATATTAAGTTGTTTTTAGCAAATTTAAAAGAGAAAATTACCCTCATTTTATGAATAAATGTTCTATATTAAATCATATTAATTATTTAATTATTTTTTTACAGATTATATTATCATTTAGTAATTACGCATTATTGTGATATTATATCACATAATTATTTATTTTCAATATTTTGTTTATTAAGGTGTATCAAGATTCATATTCTTAATGTTAGAATAGGGATTCAGTTAAAACATTTTATCAATAAGATACGATTTTTGAATTATAACTAAAAACAACCCCATTTATTACTATTCTGTTTTTTAAAGAACTTTTGTACGACTAATCAAATCAGATCTCATTTATAAGGCCTATCTACTAAAATGAAAATTGTTGTAGACTAGACTAGTCATAGTTTCGGAGACACCGCAATATATTTGTGTTTAAAACGTCGACTCTTTCATTGACTTAAAAGGCAAGGATTGATGCTGTCACTTTATTTCTGAAGTTGATTAGCATTTTTAGATAAAGAAAGGTATAATTCTAAACTTATTCATAAGCTCAGAGACAAAAGTTTGAAAAAAATTACGGTCGGGTTTGAAAAATTTCGGTATTTTTCTTCTTCACTTTTTTTAGAAGGTTAAATATGTGGACACAAAGTTACCTTCGCAGTTTTCACTGTCAAATTAATTAAATGGCCCCTCTTTTTGCTTATCTACTTACCTCTCCGCTTCCAAACTCAGAATGACCCTCATTTGTCCTTTCCAACAGACTTCTTTTTTATAAAAACTTCCACACTTAAAGTATAAAAAATGTTATTGTTTTCAGTCAACTTTTAAATTATTTTAAAAGATTTTTAAAACTTTTAACTCTCTTCAAAATAAATTTTTATTTATTACATTTCTTTTTATTTGATTACTTTTCAATTACTTGCTCTAAGTTTATCTTAGAGCAAATTAATTTAAGTTTATCCACTGACTTCTGTTAATAGTTAATTAAAATTAACTTATAATTTATTAGAAGTGACAAATTATTCAATTCTTATATAAAAACATCTAGTTACCAGAGTAGGCAAACAATGTTAAGGTACTACTGCTAGCTCCCAGTTTATAATTATTTTCAGATTAAAATTAGCTTGGTTTAACATTGTGTTCATATATTAATTTTCAAATTACTCTTGTTTACCTGCTTATCGTGTAAAATGTTATTTAACTTTCGCTGTCTTAACATATACCTAGTAGTCGAGACCACCCTGCTAATAACCACGCGTGTAATGGAAACTGATATTACGAATCTGTAACATGCTATAGAATCGTCAAATTTAACGTACATAGCTTATTTCGTACGTGTACAATAATATCTGTGTATTACAGTTCAGCTCGATGACACAATTTTTGAGGTTTTGAAATCTTTCTGATTTTTTTCAGTTATTATCTTAGGTTATTAACATCAAACACATTTTATAAACATTAGGGTTCTAAACATTCATGATTTTTTTACTGAGTTTCAATCAATTCCAAGAAATTTCTCGTACGTACATACATACACACACACACAAATATATATATATATATATATATATATATATATATATATATATATATATATATATATATACATATAATTCTCAGCAGTATATATATTCTTGATCAAGGAGTCACTCCTTTCAGAAAAATCACATTTCTCCTCTCCCCTCCCCCCCTCCATGATAGCAACCTCATAAGCTCATTTCTTTTGAAAACTCACTAATTGTCATTATTTACATTAATAAAAATTATAAACATTGACTTTTTAACACAGCGTATTGCCTATCGTCAAGTAAAAATACAAATACAAAATTTATAATTAGAGATGGCATGCTATATGAAAAATTATTTTTAAAGGATAAATAGTGATAAAAGTGAAGCGGCAACAGAAAAGCGTTATTTAAATAAACCCATACTCTGCGCGAAACAATTATAAAATATTAATTCTCACAAATCGTTTTTGTAATAAATGTACGTTAAATTTGACGAACAAAAACGATTTGTGAGAATTAATATTTTATAATTGTTTCGCGCAGAGTATGGGTTTATTTAAATAACGCTTTTCTGTTGCCGCTTCACTTTTATCACTATTTATCCTTTAAAAATAATTTTTCATATAGCATGCCATCTCTAATTATAAATTTTGTATTTGTATTTTTACTTGACGATAGGCAATACGCTGTGTTAAAAAGTCAATGTTTATAATTTTTATTAATGTAAATAATGACAATTAGTGAGTTTTCAAAAGAAATGAGCTTATGAGGTTGCTATCATGGAGGGGGGAGGGAGAGGGAGAAATGTGATTTTTCTGAAAGGAGTGACTCCTTGATCAAGATATATATACTGCTGAGAATTATATATATATATATATATATATATATATAAATATATATATATATATATATATATATATATATATATATATATTATATATATATATATATATATATATATATATATATATATATATATATATATATATATATATATATATATATATATATATATATATATATATATATATATATATATATATATATATATATATATATATATATATATATATATATACATACATATATATATATATATATATATATATATATATATATATATATATATATATATATATATATATATATATATATATATATATATATATATATATATATATATATATATATACGAGAAATATCTTGAAATTGATTGAAACTCAGTAAAAAAATCATGAATGTTTAGAACCCTAATGTTTATAAAATGTGTTTGATGTTAATAACCTAAGATAATAACTGAAAAAAAATCAGAAAGATTTCAAAACCTCAAAAATTGTGTCATTGAGCTGAAATGTAATACACAGATATTATTGTATACGTACGTAATAAGCTATTAGTGTTACTTCTGATTTTATCGGTAGGCATACTTAACCATGTCTAAACAAATCACTTTTACTTGGCTAATACATTTTGAAGTTCGCTTCCAAATGCGTATACGTATGTATATCGTGGCAGTATGCCGCTTACATAAACTAGTAATATGACAAACCAATATAAGACAACAACCATTTGGCCGCAACACGGCCACAGAGAGAGTCGGAGCCGTAATGGGTATTCTGAGTACGCGGGTACAGGTTAAAAATTTGTTTTCATCTGTTTAATATTCAACATTTTAAACTTGGGATACCCTTTTCAGCAAGCAGAGTCGTGAGAAGAAATCTGAGGCTCCCCATACCAAATTGTTTTTATTTATTAATTCTGTATTAATGAATTGTCTTTTATTTATTAATGTCTTGCTGCAATTAACAATTAATCGGTGGCATTCTACTGACCAATAAAATACAATATTCTCAATGCATTATGCGCGACAGATGGTTTTAATTGATAGATAAAAATATTAGCTATTACAAATCTATTAGTTCATTACTTTCAACGCTTTAAAAGCTATTTAAAATCTGCAGACTATTATTCTCTCAAAGCTATAAAGTTAATAGTTTTAAATATAAACGATCATAAAGAAAGTTGTAAAAGAATAGTAATTTTAGTAGCTAACAAACATAAATTTTAAACTTAATGAAACTGGGATTTTTCAAATAAAGGGATCGTGGTTTAAAATGGATGCGGTTTGCAAAGGTAATGAAATCTTGGGATGAAAAAAAACAATGAACCACTGGTAACTATCTTAGAAAAGAATAGATAATACTGTTTCTTTCCATAAATAAAAACTAACTTTATGGCTCATTAGTGAGTAAGATTCTTGAACCAATAGTATCGAGGAAAAACCATTAGGGCAAAGCTTAACGTTTATTAACGTTTTGTAAACTTTTTTTTATCTCATGCACGACACACGACAATACTATTAGAGGAATAAAAAACAGCAATTCTTTTCTATTTGTTTGCGGGAGTTAACTCTTTACTTATACCTTGAACATTATATTATAGCTATGTCTACATTAAGTGTGAGTCAAGGCAAAGGCTCTGATCATTTAGACAGTGTCATAGCTCTTTTCATAATTCTTGTCTCGTTTTGTTCTTGTAACGTAAGGTAAACTTAACTTGTGTTTTGTGTAAGTGTACACAGCTTATATTATATATTATATACTATTACATAAACATGAGCCATATACTTTCAACTCCACTTATCACCTGAACTGATTAGAACTTGGTATACTGTCGTTATTCCCGAGCATTAAGAAGAGCAAGCTCGAC
The DNA here is from genome assembly GCA_018340805.1 of Microvelia longipes. NCBI lineage: Eukaryota > Metazoa > Arthropoda > Insecta > Hemiptera > Veliidae > Microvelia > Microvelia longipes. The sequence goes on along the minus strand of JACMZG010001911.1, from coordinate 31,129,412 downwards.
TGAGTGTGTTTTAATAAAAGTGATCATACTTGTTTTCAAGGGTTTGCAAACTTACTTTGACCATCAGACAAGTTTGACTGTGCCAATATTTCTATTTATACTAATTATATTTTTACTTTTCCTTATTTATACCGCAGGTATATAGGAAAAGTATTGTGTTTGCAAAAAAAATCGAAACCGGGATGAAACCGGAATTATTCGTTTTAAATTACACAAAGACCTCCTGAGTGGTTTTCTCAAAGTCATCTGTCTATATGTGTGTGTGTCTGTTATCATTGTAGCTCCTAGTGTATTTATGCTAGAGAGTTGAAACTTTATACGAAAATTAGTCTACTGCTGTAGTTGTGCTATTAGATAAATATTTTTTATGACGTCATTGACCCGCAACAATGACTCAGCGAAAATTTAAAAAAAACATAAAACTCGGAAAAATGACAAGATTATCCATAATTGTTGTTGGATGATAAAACTTAAGTAGCATTAAGCGTAGTCAGTGCTGTATGGGTGACTACTGAGAATGAAGTGGATGCATTTACTATCTAAGGACGAGCGAAGCTAGTCTGAAAACTTATTGCAGTATAAATTTGGAGAATTATATATTTTGAGGATAAGCGAAGCGAGTCCGAAGCAAGGAGGATGAGCGCAGCGTATCCGATATGATGAGGAAAAGTTCCGAGATATCCCGTACCCGATTTTTTATATTTATATTTAGCGGATTTTCAAAACAAGAGGCCTTATTCTAATTTGTCTCATCCACTTGATTAGATTAGAAATATGTTGCGATTAAGTTGGGGTAAGAAAACAGCATTTATGCCGCTGCAAATGATTGTTTATTAAACACTTATGTAAATCTCTTGCGTAAGAAATACATATGCCCTTAAATGTTACTACGTAAAAATACGTTTTTTAAAAAAAATATATGCTATACTACATGTATACTCAATGTTTCTTTATCCATCTTTAAACAAGAGTCAAAAATGCAGTCAATATCCACATTGATTCTTTGTTGAACTCCTTTCCATTTCAAAGTGACTTGTACCATTTTATTGCTGATGTCACTAGTTAATTATACGCTATGAACCCTAACTACTTAGTGTCCCTTATCAAGTGTTAACAGAGAAAACTAATAACAGAATCAGTCATTACCATAAGCACTTCTCATTCGCGATTCGTTACCCTACACTTGATAGTTCCTCTTCTATATTTTTAATAAAACATCTTTAGAACTAATCTTTATTAGACCCTTTACAAAGGGTGTTATCAGAGATATCTAGTGGCAAATATGCGTAACGTGTCTGAAACAACCCTTAAGCTTAGTCAAACTTTGAGATAATTAATTTTCAGTGTTAAACACTTTTTGCTTTGTAACCCTTCTTGGGGCAATTATTTCCACTGCTGGTATAAAAAATAGAATTTTTATATATTGATTTTTATTTTCGTCAATCGAAAATCATACTTGAACTAATATGGGTCTATAATATAATAAGTTAACCCTTTTTCAAATGGAAAGATTAATGCTATCTCTCATTTCACTTCATGACCTTGTTCTAGAACATAACCATATTTTGTTTATATTTTTTTTTAACCGCCCTAAAATTTGTCCAATTTTGACACACTCTTTGTGTTACATAATACCAAGCTTGATCTTTTTGCTGAAAATTTTGCTGAAGTCATGTGTTATTTGTACTTAAGGTTTGAGCAATGTTCTTTGGCAGTCTCTCATATGGAACCTCGATAATGTTCTGTTATGGTTAGGTTGCCTCAACAGGTCAAGGTTGCCTTTCTATGCCTTAAAATTTTATTTGTAGCGAGATTTTTCGTTATTTACTTTATAATTGATGAACGCTCAATTTAATTTTTCGAAATGGCGCAAATAAATAAAAAGAACGATATCTTTTTATTAAGAGATTACTTATAAGACATGGGATAGTTTCTCTAAAAAATAATAATTGTATTTTTTCTTCTATTATTTTGGCTTTGATAGTTAATAACAGGGGGGGTTAACTTAAATGAGGAAAAGTTTGGATTCCATTATCGCAAGCTACTAAAAATAGCGCTGCGGCGGACCGGTGCGGACAACTCATGAATTAACCACAACAGCTTTCCAAAAATGACTGATTATAGTTTTATATTTAATTTTATGAATACCATGGCAATTCTTGGTTATGACAGCTACATTTATTATTATTATAAAATGATTGTTTTCTGTATGTATTTTTCACAAAAACGGTTCGCCGTTGCATGTTCTGTTTTTCAAAAATTCAGAAACTAAAAGTAAATAGAAACTTTTTTAAAACTTCCAGAGAACGCTACTGATGGCAGATAAGTGTAAATTTCATTTAATTATTTTATTAATTTAGTCGATTTTATCAGGTAATTACATTAAATCACATGTGCGCATCTCGCCGATGTAATTAAAATACAGGCTGCATTAAATGCCAAAATCTATCTTTTAGCACGTGTAAAACTTTAGCCACTATTTCATTATTACCTGATTGAATCAATTAAATTAATAAATTACTTAAATGAAAAACTTAAAAATAATCACAAGTGTTCTGTGTAAGATTAAAGTGGTAGGGTTAGTTAGAAGTATAACTATACAAAGTATAAAAATTAAATTTCAAACTGACTGTGGGCATAAAGCGGGAAATTAAGACACGCCCACTCAATTGAAAGTAGGTCCGCCGCAGCGCTAGCGTCGTCCGGAATCCAAATTTTCCCACCATTGAGTCGACAGTCTTACTGTTTAAGTATCTATAGTCTCTGGTTAATAAGCAAACTTTATAAACAGTTAAAGTTTCTGCCATCGTAAAAACAACTTCTTAAAAGCAAATTATAGAACCACGCTGCCTAGTTATAAAAATACTCTTCTCTATCTCAGTTGGTGAAAAATTGCTAAAATGCACACAAATTACAAAATTAATTAAGTTTTGAGAACTCTGCTACGATTCACTGCGAGATTTGATTGATCCACAAATAAGATTGCCAATCAAATAAGAACAAAATCTAATAAGGACGTAAGAGCTTTATTTCATTAGAATAGAATAGAAAAAGTTTTTATTTACATAGTTATACATTTAGTACAAAAGTAAATAGTCTAACTAAAATTCAATAAGCGTTCCTTAGAAGAAATATAATTTAAAAGAAAATAATAGTTATGATCTTTAACAATAAAATAATGACTATTCTGCTAGGAAAAGGAATTACTAGGTAAACATCTGTACCAGTTATAATTTTAAAATGGGATAACATTAAATTAAATATTGAGTAATAAATAAAAAAATAAATAAATAAACATGTTTATTTATTTACCTATACATTCGGTAGTGTTGAAAAGTAAAGTGCATTCCAAAAAAACGCTGAAACGTGGACGTTGTACCTTACCTTTCATTGAAGGGGATTTTTAATAAGTTTATTATTAACAATAGATATGTATTTTACCCAATGCACATATGAGTTAAAGTGTCTTGGCAGACATGATAGAAGGAATCACCCAGTGGTAATACTCTTTGGCGTATTAAATACAGTTTTAATATTTTATTGTTGTGCTTATTTATTATTTTACTCCTGTTGCAAAGGGTCACGTGGCCACTGTCGTCGATGGTGTCGTGGAGGATTAGAAGGAATGGTTCTGGTTCTGGAATATAGTAAATATGCTAAGAAATGAGAAGCAAAATAATAACAAGACCACTTGGTATAATGTCAAGATATCGGGAACGAAAAACCACAGATTCTTTCTTAGCTTAAGCAATCTAATTCTTCATTTTCGTCTTTACCCCCATCTATAGAGTCTATTATAGAGTTTATATGGCTATGCAGTAGAAAATATTTTTTACGAATAATATATCTCTCAGAGAATTAATTTCATCTTTTTAGGAGAATTCTTTCATAAGGAGTTTTTGTATATATAAAATCAGAAGCGTTTATATTATAGCTTTTTTTTACATCTTTATGAGCATTACTTTATTGGCGAGAGCGTCCCCTTGGGGTGCTATAGTATACAGCTAACATCACCCGGTTTCCAGGATACTTCAAGTCCTTAAGGCTCAGCCGGCTGTTCCGCTAAAGGCGGTGGGTAATTATACTGAGACAGAAATAACTGGCGTGCTAAATATAAAAAATATGACTCCACATTTTATTTAGCTTTTAGCTTTCTCAATTAAAGCACAGTTTAAACGTTTTAGGTGCTAAAACAAAAAAAACGACTTGCATAGTACTATTAATATTAATGTTCAATCTGCGCTCTTAAATTTTAACACCTTCAAATATGGAACAGAGTTTATAGCAGAATTAAAAAGTAGCAAGGATGTGCCGCGTCATACTTTTAATAATTTTTTAATAATTTATTAAATAATTAATATATTTAATAATTGTTGCCATAATAGCCTTATTATAACATTTTTTTAGGTGGGGGGATAATAGCATATTATGCTAATACGTAGCAAAATGGAATTTGGCAGACGAGTTTTATAAATTAGCCTCTGAGCCGAAGGCGAGAGCGAGCCATGGTAATTACAAGCCAAGGCTAGTAACTAACTTATTTGACTGACGAGGCGATGCCGAGTAGGGCAAATGGTGATTTACCTGCAGACGCGGAGCCGATGCATGTAAATGCTGACACAAGTTGGCAATGTTTCCATTGCTGCATGGTAGCATATGCTATTTTATCATATGGCTGAAAAATAAACATTAAAATATTATTCTTTAAAATGTTGTTTAATTTTTATCGGTTATTAATTAAAATTAGAATATATGATTAAATTACGGTAAGAAACTTATAACTTAAATAAATAAACAAGTAGAAAAGTGTTTTTAAATACTTGCTACGAGATTTTATTGGCAGCTAATATTGCTTTAAAGTTGTAGCAATATTAGCTACAATTTTATAGGTAAAGTGGGTCTTGAAATTTGTCAATCCCAACAATATTTCTATGTTACTTTATACATTATTTTCACTATTATTCTGATTCAATATATTTTATAGCAAAATTAGTATTCCTCTAGAAGGGAGAGAAAAATAACTTTCCGCCCTTATTTTCAGGGAGGAAAATCCCGTATTACGGCCTGTTTGTAAAAATATGGGAGGGAACAGAAATCAGGGCGGAAAATGATTTACTTCCCCCAAACTGTTTGGCGCAATCGGTTAGGCACTTGCCTGGAAATATAAAGATTATTAGTTCGAATCTAGTCCAAGAGACATTGTTTTTATCGTTTTTCTCTATACCGAGGCTTTTGTTAAAAACTTTAACAACACATGCATGATGCATGCATGATATTTGCTACTGTTTTTGTGGGTTCTGATAACGTTGCAACGTCTAAACTTGACAAAAGTTATCATTTTTACTTAAATACGGTAGAAATAAAAACGGCGTCAATACTTTTCTTACCTTATCTATTTCTTACTTTAGGTAAAAACGTAGTCATTAAATCAGCTATTACAATTATTATAGCAAAGTAAAGAAAAACACACATTTTAACTATATTTCAGTTTTATTAATTCAAAAGTAAACAAACAAATAAATTTCTTTATTTCTTCATATTATTTGTTTTGGTCTAAAATAATTATGTTTGACAGTGTTGTAGTAATACTTTGACTTTGTTCTATAAATACCCAAAAAGAAGAAAGATACGCTAAAAGATAAAATATAACAAAGATATTGGCAAGAACGCTAAATAACGAAATTAAAAATAGAATAAATAAATAGGTAATACCTATTTTTTAAAAAACCTTCAATATTATTTAAGGAAAAAATTTATGATTAAATAATTTACCTCTGCGTTTTTGTCTAGTCAGAAATTTCTTTACTGTTAAATTGTGTAAGGCTTTTGAGCGCATACGTTGCGGATGTCAAATAATCATCTATATCTCTTAAGATTTATGAAAACAGCGTATGAATAGACTTGGCGCAAACTATGATATCATAACTTTTTACGCAAGACTTGGCTACATTTTTTCACCGAGTGTTTTTGTTGGGATTTATATTTTCTACGCTCTACTATATAATTCACTTTAATTTTGTTCCGTTTACTTGATTATTGATAGTCAAAGGTGGTCAGGTTATTTTTTGGATGTTTCATAATCCAACCGATAGGGCCCCTCTAGTAATATATCTCTATGGGTAAAACATTAAAACAACCCATAAATATCAGTGTTGCCAATATTTTATGTAAAATTATATTTATTAGATATGGTATAAAAATATTAAATACTAATAACTCCTATTTTAAGTAATAATATATAGAACATGTTACTGTAAACAATAATATGTTTATAATATGTTTCGTCAGTTAAACAAGTTTGTTTACCAGACGAAAAACACCTAATTAAAGTCAACTCATTTATTTCTCCTCATAGGGTGTTTTGACTTATTTACCATTACATTTAAACGTGTCATAACTCCCTAGGAGGTAGAGTCAAGCAAATTTCTCGTACTGCTTTTAAATATTTCGTCGGCAATGTTGGTAAAATGGCATTTTGCAGCTTGAAATCAGTTCAGAAATCATTAGTTTTGCAGTTAATAAGTAGATAGCTGGTTAGTAGATAAAAATTATTCTCATGCAAAAATGTATCCAAAATATCCATATAAAACTGTTATATAACACATCTCTAATATATTGCTATAACTCCATCTATTATATACATCTACTATATTATCTTACTACTATATTATTACTATCTACTATATTATGTTACTACTATATTATGTTACTACTATATTATTACTGTCTACTATATTATCTTACTGCTATATATTACTATACATATATTACTACTATATTATCTACTATCTACTATTATTACTATCTACTATATTATTCTACTATTATATTATCTACATCTCCATCTATTGCTATTATTCCACTAAAATATGTATAACATATTTCCTTGATTTGGTTTATCTTACATTTTTAATATCTATATTATCTATGTCATATTTATTTTTTATCTTTCATTTATTATTTTATTTATTTCTCTAGCGATATTGATATTAAACTGGCTTTTTTCTTTTTTTCTATTTACTACTGTAGTCATAATATAGAATATCTCATGCCAGCAAGTACTACCACTGGGTAGATTCTTGCAACAGTCATATCAAAGCCATATCTTATCACTGTTACTATTATTGCTAATAATATATCTTTCATGTAGTTGCAATATTCAATAAAAAAAAGTTAAAAAAAAAAAAAAAAAAAAAAATATGTATACCATTGGAAGCACCATCATTTATATTGAAAATCATATTTTCAATATAAATAGTAAAAATCCTTTTACAACAACAAACAATCATTTATCTAGTTTTCATGTCAATTGATCCTAATTATAATCATTATATTTTTCTAATCTTACAAAAAAATAACCCAGAAAAAGAAACAATAAAAAATTATTTCAATTGTTTACAACCCTTCAATAAATGTGGTAGCAAACACAAAAACATTATTAATAGCCGAACCTAAACAATAATAGAAAATTAGAATGCCTAAGTTTGTATAATACCTATATTTTTAGTATAAAAAATCCCTTATGTATTCAAGCATCGAAACAATAGAACTAATAATAAACCCTTTTATTATAGCATAAATATTTTAAATTATTGCTTGTTAAACTTTTAAGATTATCAATAGAAATAGAAAGAAACCACAAAAAATTAATATAAAAACTATATGCCTATTGTTATTAGTTTTATGGTTATATTTGTCATTGATCTGTTTTCATAGAATAATGGAAAGGCCGCTCCTTATGGCAGCACTTATAATTGCATTAAAAAATGTGGATTATGAGAAAATAATTTCTGAAATTCAAAATAATATTACATTGTATTGTAATTTTGAATTTATTGTTCATAAAATGGATAAGGTAGTTTTTTATTATTTTTTTCGTAATAATTATAATTTTTAAAATAATATTTTTTTATATTCATTGTAAGCTTTAAATATTTTTTTTTTATATTCAAGGCCTTTCTATCTATGCTCTTTTTCTAAAGGTTTTTAAAACGTTTTTTAAGTTGCTGCTGGTATTCCGCATAATAAAAAGTATTAGAAAAATATGTTTAAAAACAAATATCTCCGTCAAAATAAGATTACATAAAAATGTTGGATATAATTCATATATTTTCTTTTATTTTATCAATTTAGGACCTGTTAGGTTCCACTTTTATAGGAACCAAAAAGTGAGATACAGTTTGAAAACCATGGAGAACGGTTGTTGTAAATGAAAGAAGCCTTTGCTTGTGGTCATCATTTAAACATAAGAAAATATAGGGTACGGGGAACCTCGGAACTTTTCCTCGTCACTTCGGACTCGCTTTGCTCGTTCTCAGAAAATGCAATTTGCATAATTTATACTGCAACACGTCTTCTGACTCGCTTCTGTCGTCCTTAGGTAGGCACTGTCCTGTCGTCCTTAGGTAGTAACTAAGGCTTGGCACTGGGCAGGCTTATGTAGGTACTTGTCGTTTTAATACGAAACTTATGTACTTATTTATTAGGAAAAGGTATACTCTTGTACCAAATTTCAAGTGAATTGGATTACTTTCCGATTTATTAAAAATTGTACGCTAGTTCTTTGATAAAAGTTGAACTAATGCAGAAAATAAAAGGAAATGGATAAGACTACCATAAATATGCTAGACTTTAGCAACATGCTAAATTTCAAATTAATCGCAAAAATTTTCCGCGTTTTATAATTTTTTATACTTTTAGGGGTGTCATTAATGCGGGTTAATGACGACGTACAAAATATTTTCCGAGTAGCAGAACTACACCTTTATAGACTGATTTATGTAAAAAGTTATAACTCTCTAGCATAAATATACTGGGAACTACAATAATAACATACATAGTGAGTATTACCCGTATAATACTCACTATAGTACGACACACGGCTAAATTCAGTTGACAGCGCGGGAAAATAGTGTTAAGGAACCATTAAGGTTGGCCTGATTTGAAATTGAGGGCGTGGTCTAACGTCCAGGAATAACCTCATTGGCTCCCTAGCATTATTTTTCCACACTGTCCACTGATTTTAGCCGTGTGTCGATAACAAGGTAGACCACGACGACGCACAGCGCATTGAATAACCGCACTGAAGGTTACTTCAAGAATCTTCTCCTACCATTTTTTAAAGCCTTCGAAAAAGCAGCAAAGACTGGTATTAAAATATGAAATTAGCTCTAACACGTAATAAGCTCAACTATTGTAATTTCTTTGTTAATAAGGATATTTAAAGAAAAAAGCTTTAATTTATAATAAAACAAATTTTTAAATTAATTATTATAATTGTTTGATTATAAATGTTGCACGTTATACATTTAGCAGTCCCCCAGTCGGTCCAGTCTCTCCTCGTCTGCGGAAGAACTAAACTCATTCAAAACGTTACGTCTTTTATTATAAGTTTTTATGTAACTATATAATTCTCTATATTATATATATATATATATATATATATATATATATATATATATATATATATATATATATATATATATATATATATATATATATATATTGTCTCATCACAAAGTTTAAACGTTTTTTCGGATAATAAGTTGGAATAAAAATTGGTACAAATATGAACCCAAATATTTTTACTATAAAAGTAAAAATTATGAAATAAATTAATTTTTTTTTTAATATGTTTACACCTATATTATTAGTAAAAAAAAGAATAGATAGTAATTTTCACATGATTTTCATGTGAAAATCATGTTAAATTTAACATATTAAACAAAGTTTAATTTTACAATAGATATATTATTATTTCAAAATTAGGACTGAAGTCATAATTTTTTCACCTATAATATTGGATAAAGATACAAGATATCTTGGGCTATAATAAATCCATTTTATTAATCACGATAAAGAGTAATAAAAAGATATGCAATAAAACTGAGAATAAATAACTCGAAGGAACCATAAAATCAGTCTTAATTAAAAGGACAATAATTCCAATATGAACTTTTCATATAATATAAACTGGGAAGATGAGTAGCGATTTCTTTAATAAACTTAAAATGTTCGGTGTTTAATTCCTGTCTTGCGTTGTAGTATAGAAGCTATCTATCGTATAATCAAAGTTGCGCTACAGTATGTTCGGTTTAAAAAGTAGTAGTACATAGATAAAAAGAGTACATAGCGTGCGGTGAATGGTTCACTCTTATTTTCATTTTCAACAGACATTATTTAAGATTAATATTGAAATGCAATTCTTGCATGTCATCATGAACTTCATTGTCAATAGATAAATACTGACACCGTTCAATTCACTAATCTTTGCCATATTATGCAAGTTTTTTATTGGCGCCACCTTGCATTTCATCCTGCTTTTAGATAACAGTATACCTATTGCTTTCTCATCCAATCATTAACACTCCATAGTGCACGCTTTACGAGACAATCAAAGGAATCAGATGGTGTTAATATTAATGACAACGTTGCTAAAGGTTTGTGTGGGATTTTTCATGTGTCAATAAGGCAAGCCTCTTCTGTTACTTTGTAGTTACAAAATTTGGATTGTATGGTTAATTTTGTGTAAAATGGTGTTTTATAGTTAAGTTTAAAACACCTACTTTCAGTGGTTGGAAAGTGGAATACAATAAAACCAGTTAAATAAGACCAGTTGAATTATAAGATAAGATTTTTATAAGATTTAAGTTAAGATCAGCATGACTTCTCTTGTCGTGAAGGTCTTTTTTGTTTTGTGAAGACTTCTTTGTCGATGTTTAATTTATAAATCTATTAATTATAGTATATAACAAAGATTGCTTTGTATACAATTTATTAGTAGCAAGTTATTGATTTTTGCATTTTGTTATTTTCTTATCTTATTTGTTTTTGTAAAAGCTAAAAACAGCTAAAAACAAGGCATATAATTAAATTGTATGCCTTGTTTTTAGCTTTTACTGTTTTAATGTACTTTTATTTAGTTTTATTTGTATTGTAAGTTTTTATTTTTATGACTATCTGCTTAACCAAGTTCTCTGTAAGTGCTGGTTTTTTCTTGCTTTGTATTTTATTTACTGTAGCTTTGAGTTATTGAATTTACTTTTTGTTCTTTTCTTGTCTCTATTGTTTTTGTTTATTATATTGTCTTCAGGTTGCCCTGATGAAGAACATGTCCATGCTCGAAACGTTGGCACGAGAGAAGTGAGTGTGTTTTTATAAGCCTTATCCTGATTCGTTCGTTAAGTTATGTGTATATATATAATATATATATATATATATATATATATATATAAATATATATATATATATATTATATATATATATATATTTGGTGTGTGTGATAAGGGACCTCTAAAAATAAGTTCTTCGCTCTCTCTCTGCTATACTATCCATTTGAAGGGAATTTGCCAAAAATTGATAACAAAAAATCATAATTATATTTGATAGCTTTTACAAATAATATAGCCAGTATAATATGGCGTTAAGAAGGGAAACGTGATTTTTATAATGTGTAATCTGCTGGGGATGTTAGGAAAACATTTTGATTGGCTGTAGCTGAGGGATGATATACAGTTGTAATCTGTTACATGGGGTTTACTACCCTTATTGTAAGAATGTTTCACACCCCAGTATGTGCGTCGTTTAAATCAACAGCACTTAAAGCATGGGTTTACGTAAGGGGATGTATACTTGATAAACCCTTATTTACCAAGGGTATTAGGGTGTACAGAATTCCTTTTTTTAATGGTATCTATGTATATTGTGATTGTTAGTGTGACGTCACGAACTACTAATCAAAAATTAGTAGGTATTTAAGTAATAACTAATAATTGAAATTAGCCAGCCACACGTGATCAAACTTGACAAGAAACATTTATTAACTTTAATTAATTGTAATATCAATTAAATTAATTGATAAAAAGGACTGATGTCCTTATTTTATGTTTCTATTAATTTAATTAATAGAAACATTTATGATGAAATATTTTTGTAAAATTGAATGAACGTTTAAAAAGCGTTAAGGTTGAATCTATTTCTTATGCTCTGGTATGACTAGTTTTTCAAATTATGAATTTCGTAAATGAATCTTGAAATTTCTATCTTGTTGAAATAATAAAAAGATCAACAGTCAGACATAAAATTACTTATGAAACTTGCTTGGCGTGAACAGTAATAAACTCATTGTGAAAATATGTAATAACTTTGCATTTGCCTCTTGGCTATGGAAACGTAACGAGTCCTGAAATATAGTTATAGGCAATGCTATGTATGTGCATCATGGGGTCGATGGTTTCTTTTATCCCGTTAAAAGATTAGGCTGGATATAGTGAATAATCTGAACTATCACATAACTCTACATCAAATTGACAGAACCTAACTTACAATACTTGAATTTTTCTGAATTTACTTCGATATTTAGGAATCGAATTTTTATAATCAGGATTATACCTATCAAAAAACAATTTTATTTTTCAAACTATTCTTTATTTAACTATAACAATTTTTATTGAATTGAGTTTTCAAAAAAACAATATCGCTTTATTTGTTTAAAGTAGTATTAATTTTAGAGAATTTAAAAAAAATTAGCTTATGAGGTTGGGGTCATGGAGATAGGGAGGAGTGGGGGTGGATTTATTGGGAGAGGGAACTTACTAAACAAGAATACGTATATGTATATATATATATATATATATATATATATATATATATATATATATATATATATATATATATATATATATATATATACTATAGTGTAAGGTTATCAAAACAAAAAAATGGTATTATTGATTAGGGCATATGAAATAATGTATACAAATCACGTCTTTTGACTACTACATTTGAAAATTCGCTTATATCGTGGCCACTTAAAGAATACGTAAAATTGCAGACGCCGTACAGCGACCAAGAGACCTCTTGTTTACATTTAAAAAGTTTATTCTTATTTTATTTACTTACTTATTTTGTAAAAGTATGTGTTGGTCTTTGTTCCTCTTGCTTAAGTGAGCCAACTGAGACAAGCAGATATAATATAGGCAACAAGTTGCTTATTGTAAGGCATGAAGAATTAGGGTTTCCGGTTCTTCGTGTAGAGGAAGAATTCGGCGTTTCGTTTCCATCCAAGTAAGGACATTTAGATATAGTGTTCAAGCGAACCTGCATGAGACAAAGTTTTCTCAGTTTTACAGAGCATTCAGTTTTTATCTATGATGTCTTACGTTTTAAAGATACCTCCGACTTCATCCTGGTCGGATTCCTCACTACTTTGACGCGGTCACCACCGGAACACCTAAAACTACATGACAATATCCGCGGAAACCTAACCAGTTTATTATTATAAACCCGTTACGAATTACAAATATAAGTCATAATGAGCACATTTATGAAGACAGCAGTGATTACTTCTGTTAAGTAAAAGAAAATCATAATATTGAAAATGAAATGATCTTTTTATATCTCTTGAAATTTGTTAAAAAGAAGTTCTGGTCTGTACGAAAGTGAGAGGTACCACAAAAGTGGAGGAGATGAAAGGAGATACTCTGTTCTTTACCCAATTATTATAATTTTAAATTTACTGGGCTCGTTTTGGGCCTACAACAAGTAGACTTGTCAAGATTGTGGACACGATGAAACCACTAAAAGCAAGGCGGTATATACCCTGAAAGGGAAACATCATAGGGTTTAGAGCTATAGTTTTGTATTTACTGTATAAAACCTCTCTATACTATATTAAGACTCTCTATTTTGGAAACAAACCTCTCTTGAAAAAGTGGACCATATGGTCCTAATTTAGAGTTCCTAATAACTTTCTTTAACAATCGGTAACAATTCAGTAAACAAAGAGACCAATTTGTGAATTAATTGGTATCCAAACACAATCATTTTGTCTAAGAAATGGCATGTTCTATGAAACTAAAACTGTGAAGAGACGAAAATTTTCAACGAATTAAATCTATTGGTGGAGTTCATCGTTTTGTCCCTGAATTAAGTTTTTAAATACAATAAACGCGAAAATTAAACTTGAAGACTGAGATTTTAAATTTAAAATAAACCATTGAAATTGATGAGTATTGTTATTGATTTTTAAATAATCAGACATGATATCATCATTATCTTTTTATCAGATAAGACTACATTGATATACATATATATAGATGAGACTAGCAGCATTTTCAACAATTTGAAATTATTTTTAGGTCAAATCGCGACTCACACTTAGTTATACCTGTTTTAGCAACACTGCAATAATTGTCATAGCAATGAGGGTCTGTACGAAAATGTTTTGCTTACTTTGCAATGTATAATTAAAAGTATCTGTTTTAAAAGATTTTTCTATTGTGCTCTAAATCCAACATATTTTATTTTTTTTATGTAAATTTGTTTTATGCTCTACTTGTAGAAGATTTGTTCTACACTCACACACACACGTACTCCTTCCTCTTGTCCGCTTTCATGCCAATCTTTTTACTTTTCCTCATTTATACCGTAGGTTTATTGGAAAAGTATTGTGTTTGAAAAAAAAACGAAACCGTTATGAAACCGGCTTTCTCCGTTTCATGTGTTTTAAAGGCCTCCTGAGTGGTTTTCTCAATGTTGTTTGAATATGTGTATGTGTGTCTGTTATTATCGTCGCGCTGTGTCTGTTATTATCGTGTGTTTATGCAAGAGAGTTGAAACATTGTACAAATATTAGGCTACCGGTTTTTTATAACGTCATTAACGCGCAGTAATGGCAGCGAAAATTTTGAAATATCTTAAATGATGTGATCGGATTGAGATTTATCACGCATGTGGTTATGTACTAGACTAACCTATGCGCTAAGTTTCATCTCATTATCAGCATTAGTTCAATTTTTATGGAATGATTTATGTAAATTTTTTTAATTTGTAAAAAATCAGAAAATAATTTAATTCAGTTGAAATTTAGTATAAGTATACCTTTACTTAATAAATAAGTACACAAAGTTTCGTTTTAATGTGACAAGTATATACATGATTTTGTTGGATCGTAAAAGTTAAGTAACATTGAACGTGGTCAGTGCTGTATGGGTGACCGCTGAGAATGAAGCGGATGTATTTACAACCTGAGAACGAGTGAATCCGATGTGATGAGGAAAAGTTCCGAGGTACCCCGTACCAAATTTTTAAAGATTATTTCATTTGTTCCAGATATTACTGGTTCAATAAATATGAGCTTCGATTCAATTTTAATTATTTCAAATCTTAAGTTTACTCTTTCTTCACTCTAAGCATATGATGTAAACCTTTGTATGCTACCCTTAGTGCTACATGTTTCTCCCTAGGGTCTAAAGAAATTAATTCTAGTGTAAGTTAGAGTGCTTTGTACTTGATCAAGTTTAAATTTCAACTTGACTTATTTTGTTAAGTTAGTTAATTTAAACTACTTGTGTTGTTATGAGTATTTTATCAGATATAATTCATCTATTGTTACTTTAACTAGGATAGTTGTACAATAGACTTTATCACTAGGGTATTTTAAAAATGTATTTTACAGTTTTATACTATTATGTTTTTAAGACTATAAGCCACCTAGAATATAACAAGGAGCTCAAATGATATTTAATAAATAAAATAAGACTGATCATTGTGGCAATCTTCTATATAATACTAGAAAGCATTCAAATTAATATATATATATATATATATATATATTATAATATATATATATATATATATATATAAATATATATACTCCTTTGTTCTTCCATTTTCGTGCCAAAGAGTTCAATAACGTAATTTTCTTTGAAATTGGCTGAAAATATGACAATATTATCTTCTAAAGGCTGTATGGTAGTAAATGTTTCACTCTGTACTTTAAAAACACGTGTCTTTAGTGATATTATCATTTATTGATTTTATTCGAGAATGAATTTATATTTATTGCCCTTTTTATATTAACATTGTAGGATAACAATATCAAGGGTTGATTGATTTGTGATGTTACCATTCATTTAGTATGATTATTACGAAGTAGAAAAGACCTCCATTTAACCTCTGATGGGATTCAAGTCATTAGGGGATGAATTATTATTACTATGCTGTATAAATAAAACCAAATCAATTTGTATTGGAAACGAATCGAAATGAAACCACTATATAAAATTATTAATTTTGTTGTCCGTGTTTGGAAACACTAAAGTTTCACCCCTAATAGAAAGAATGAAAATATAGACCTATCTGTTTTAATGGAGTTTTATGGGAGCAGAGCGAGTTAAAAAAGGGAATCGCGTGGGATTACCCAATACATAAAATATATAGTGAAAGAGAGACTGCCTGATAACCAACCCCAAGGAACTGTAAGAACATAATGGTAGTCATAATTCAGAAGGTAATGCTTGGGTATCCACCTCACCACTATCTACCTTCCTTATGATAACATCGACATAACCAAAACCTCTAACCTTAATTAATTCGAGCAACCCAGACTCGAGCCAGTAACAAGGAAACGAAATTAAGATGGATTTCATCTTTTAATACCTTCCTTAAAGTATTATTTTGAAAAATCCTATGAAGTCCATTAGAGAAAATTAGAAATAAAAAGAATAAAACGTTAATTTACCATAATACTTTTCTGCTAGATTTTTTAGGTACTAAGAGCTGTATTTCTTCTAGATAATCAATATACTCTAATGTTTAAACGAGTAATTATTTTTGGTTTTCCTTCTCTAAATACGATAAATTATTTTTTCTCTATTATTTTATTATGTACTGTACTCTATGTATATTATAAGATAAATAATTAGGTATTTATTAACACAATATGTTAATATTTTCATTTCAAAAACCTTTCCTCTGTCTTCCCCTCTATGACCCTAAACACATTATCCCATTTTTCCTTTAGAAATTCTACTAAACATGATAATGTTATAGTTATATATCATTTGATGCTACTGAGTTTTGCAAAAAATGAATAGTTCACACAATATAATAGTGCGAGAGACACCTAGGAAATGTAACAACCAAAATGTTTGCTTGTTACAATTTCTAGGTGTCTCTCACACAATTATATTGTGTCAATGTTATAGTTACTCAAACATCAAAGAAGAATAGCCTCAGAAAATACCATTTGCTATTTTAAAGCTTGCAATTCAATTTGATGCAAGACCAAAAGAATTAAGAATCTAATGTTAGGATATAGGAATAATTATCACGCGAATACTAATTAGTATGATTATAATTAATACCAAATACGTATACTGTGTATACGTCTTAAATCAAAATTAGTTATTTGGAGTTAATTAAAAAACAAAATATTGTTCACTATTTAGGATTGAGATACTACTTAAATTTCATTTACTTAGCCTATCTTCTTTCTTTTTCTCATTTATACTGTAAGTTTATAGGAATATTAATATGTTTGAACAATTATTATGTACAATTAATTACACTTAATTTTTAATTTATTAAAATTTAATTAATTATTTAAATAAATTATTATATTATTTATTTTATTATATATATTATTATATTTATATATTATTATTTAAATAAATTATTTAAAGAAATTAATTTAATTTATTAAAAATTTATTAAAAATTTACATTAATTAATTTTTAATTAATTAATGTACAATTATTGAACAATTAATATGTTTGAACAATATTGGAATGGCTTTTACCAGAATAACTCGATTCAGGTGTTTTAAGACCTCCTATAAGAAGTTATTTGCCGGTCTGCATGAGTGTCTTTAAAAAAGTGTCTGATATCATTGATAGGGTATTTATGGTAAAGAGTTTAGTTGGTCTAGTTTCGCTTTCCGGAAAAAACATAATTTAAACCGTAATTATCACTCACGAATTCATAATACCAGAAAAAATCTTTCGTAAAATTTGAAATTAAGCACGCATGAAGTCGTATTATAAGACCAACAATGTGCCAAGTTTCATCTCATTATCATCATTAGTTACATTTTAATTCTATGCTGGGAAATACGATTATCACAGAGAAACATACAGACAGACAACATTGTAAAAACCACTTAGGAGATCTTAAGAACACATGAGACGGATAATTCATGTAAAATCCCGGTTGGATTTTTTACAAACACAATTCTTTTCCTGTTTATACCTAAGGTATACATGAGGAAAGTAAGGCGCTCTCAAAAGTATTGTCTCACCTCCTGAGGGCGCTCTCTGATATTATGAGTATTTCGTGAACGATTATGATTTAACTTAGGCCACTTACGAATGCCATTCGTTTTAAATAAGGCAATTAATTGAAATATGGTGATACCACTTTTTCGAGATTGAAAACGGTATGCTAAAACATTACTGCATATTTCATTGATACCTGATTTCAATTGAACATAAATAAGTCTAGCTCAAAATTAACTTAACAATAATTGTAGAATTAATTTTGAGTTAGATACCTTCTAATGAGATACTCTACCTTTTCAAAAGACAGAATAGTTATTATTATGTTTTCCACAATATTATTTACTGTAGCAAAAAATTAAGTTATAAGGTCAAAAAAAACTTCGGCGTTTAAAATAATTACAATAATAAATTCAAATGAATAAATAAAAGAAAACTAAATAAAATAACAAAAATCTAAAAAGGCGTTGAGTGTATGAAAGAATCCGTGATAGAAAGATATAACTCAGAATGGGAAGGGAATGCTATCTTATAGATCTCACGTGATATAACTTTGAAGTGATAAATGAGAGTTACGTGATGCATCGTGATAGATACCTTTAACGTGACATAGAGCCACTATTCTTGAAATCTAGATCTTTTAGAAACCAAATTCATTTTATTAGTTTTAACATATCGTTTCTTTTATTGTGCCCTTTGTCTTCTTCTTTTCATTTAACAGCTTTTAGGCCATAGCGAATTTCTTTTATAAAAAAATCGCTA
Source organism: Microvelia longipes (assembly GCA_018340805.1). Classification (NCBI taxonomy): domain Eukaryota; kingdom Metazoa; phylum Arthropoda; class Insecta; order Hemiptera; family Veliidae; genus Microvelia; species Microvelia longipes. The sequence continues at coordinate 31,110,594 of JACMZG010001911.1, read as the reverse complement.
ATTGGATAGGCGTCATAGTGAGAGTAAACCTCGGACCGGTCCCAACTACAAAAACTTTTATATAATATATATATATATATATATATATATATATATATATATATATATATATATATATATATATATATATATATATATGCTTTAGATTATTATTCTTAGCCGCGAAAAAGGTCCTAATATTTGTGTTTTGGGCGATAAATCGAGCGAAACCGGTCTAAAGTCGATACGACTACTCTAAGTGAACAAAAAAATCGAAAAAAACTATAGGGATTGACCGAAAACCAAAATTACGACCGGTCAAAAATGAATTTCGATTTGGGTGTCGTTTTTAATGTTTTTTGAGGCGCTGAATAAAATAAAACCATTCCAGAGCCGACACCGCCACCTAAAGTAACCATAAAGTAAAAATAACGGCGGTCAATTACCGGATAATCTAAATACGGCCAGTAAACAACATATTTCAAGTGGGGAGTCGTTTTCGATCTTTTTTGGGGCTGTGAGTTGAATGGAAATGATCTGGAGTTGATACAAGCACTCAAAATGATCAAAGACAGGGCACCTGCCTTCGAACTCTGGTAAAGACCATCATTATTTATCGCGGTGGTCAACATGCCGGGCGAATTTTCTTTAGAAAGAGGGTTTCCGTGCTAAAGCATCCATTTCTTTCATATAAGTTTTCGGTTTATGCTTTATAATATGAGCAGTTACTCAATTAAACACCACTACTTATAACTCATTTTTAAAAAAAAAAAAAGGAAATGCGCTAAAACCTAATAAATAAGCATTAACTGAGTTAACTAATACAAATAATTGTGTGCTCTGCCATAGTTAAGCAGGAACAGTTTAGTATAAGAAATCGGAGCTGTTCCATTATTCGACATTCGTCATCATTGATGGCTTGACATTACGTCAAGAGTACGACGTTACGCCGATGAGCTCTGTCTAGGCTATATTTTTAGAGAAAACACCAAACTTTTCCTATATACGTACGGTTAGTAAATGAGGAAAAGTAATAAAAAAAAACATAAATAACCATTGCGACAAAAGAAAATAATAAAATAAAAAAGTCCAGAATAGAAGTTAAAAAATATGAACAAGAATTTATATGCAGTTAAAATATTTGAGAAGTTCTGTCCATAACTATTAACTTTTTATATTAAAGACATATTTTTATGGTTATGACTGAAGAAAAAGTTACATCAGTATCTTCATTTTAAATTGACTACCATTTTAAGTTCATAAAGAAGTTCTGAAACTTAATATGGTCACTTAATATTTTTAAATGCAGCTATTAAAAAGTCTTTTTTTCTTATATTCGGTATTCTTTACAAAACCAACAAAGGAAACTTGCAATTAGCCATACTTCGTACATGATTTACGAATATGATGTTCTTTTTTCGTCAGGGGAAAGTAAAAAAGTGTTTAATTTGGCGAAGACAAGTTTGTATAAATTTTACCTTTTTATTATTATTATTTTAAACTGTCCAAGTAATCTATTTTTTTTAAATAATAACTTTTACAATACTTTATAATAATCGATAAACATTAGGGCATGGCAATGTCATATCAAAGTCAAGCGGTGGCCACGAAGCTACCTATATTATTAAAAGAAGTAATGATACAACAAACAATACTTTTTTGAGTACCTTAGAGCCGCGAATCAGTGAAGACCATCGGTAATAAAATAAAATTCGGGTTAGGTAATTGGTAATTATGGCAATTTGAGATAAAGCGAAACAAAATCGAAATTATGAGGAAAATTGCCGAAGTACCTTTTTTGTTTATATACATTATTTGTATATTTCCACAAAATAATTATGACGCTGATGAGGCCCGCAAGCCGGGCGGAATATTTTTTTTTAATATTGCATATACACATACAATCCATTTTCTTGCTAATGTTTTCAGTATATATAGTTCTCCACTTTGTATAAGCTGAGCAGTATAGCTTTATTACTTGTTACTTAAATTTTCTGTAGTTTTTTAAGGATATACAAAGACATTTTTTAAAAATCAAAGAAATGCATTCTAGCATTTTAAATACTGGCATAAACTGAGATTTGAATGAGTGCGAAAAGTTTTGCGCAGAGCTTATTTAGTGAAAAGATGAGCCACACAAATTTCCCTAATTAAAAACAACTTAGGGGTTAAACATGCGTATTTCCTTTAAAATGAGCAGAAAATTTGAGTACCTAATACTAATGCCTGAGCAGTAAGCAATGACGCATAAACTTAATGGGCAAATAATTGATTGATATATAATTGATATAAGCAAACATGTGAAAAGTTATTTGATTAGAATGTGTAACTCAGCGCCAGAATGCGTAAAATCAAGAAGAAATGTTTGAACCCAAAATACAGTTTAGCTTAATTTTTACCATAACCTATTAAAAAAACTTATTTAGTTTTATATTAAGTAGTTGTCAGCAATAAACTGATTTAGTATAAATAATAAATTAAATATAAATAATAAATTACCATGGTATATAATTATTGCAAGTAAATAATTTGAATAATTTAACATTTATTTTTTAAAAAATCGCAATTTTAACATAATGACAGGCTTTTGACCAGGACTGTGTTAGGAACTTTCTTTTTATCGAAGACTCTATTTAATGGTTAAATTTATGTTATAATTTAAAATGTTTAAAAAATTTACTTTAGAGATGTCATTAGAAAGTATGTTTTTCTAAAAATTGTTTGTTATTCGTCTTATTCATGATAATCGCATGACATTGCTTTTTTAAAAGGAATGCGTTGTTTTTATAAATATCCTAATTAAATTATTTTATGTTTTTATTATTGGTCAACACTAGACTTATGTATTTTCTAAATATGGTAAACAATTTAAATTAAATTAATACAGCATAAACATTTAACTTTATACTCTAAGTTTAAGGATACCAGTTAAAATACTTACCATGTTTAAAATCATAAAAGGTAGAATAAGATTAATAAAATGCAAACGATCATATTTTATCGAATCATCATGACAGTAACAAATTAAATAATAAAATAGATATAAAAAGATCAACAACTTAAATTGCATTTTATATTAAAATAGAATTGTAAAAAATTATTAATATAAAATAATAATTGTTATAACCTGATTTCTTATTAGAAAAGTGTTTGTAAAATTATAATTAAAATAGTTAAATAATTCCGAGGCCTTGCAAATGCCTAATTCGGAGTAGACCTAAGTTCTGATTCGCTTTTACCGCTTTAAGTTGTAAAAGCTAAACATATGTGTAGAATGGAATTTATTAGGTGATAAATAGATTTTATATTTACTTAATTCTTAGGAATGTTATATGTTATGTTATTTTCTAGGTTATATTTAATACTTTAATTTTTAACACTCTGCGTCGGCTTTTCTTACAAAAAGATATTTTATTATAATGAAATTGTTTTTTTTTTAAAGAGCCATAAATGGTTAAAGAGGGCATGTGAAGTTAAGTAAAAACTAATTATATTACTTATTTTTATAAAATACATATTAATGTGTTTCTATTTTATAATTATAATAATCAAACCATATGTGATTAAAACATGTGCGCATCTAAAAATATAATTTAATCTACCCTCGGGGCATTTCGATATACAAACGAGAACCCACAAAAATTAATTAATGAATAGATTTTAATAATTAATTATATTATAAAAACATTAAATAGAAAATAATAGTATTTAGAACACTTTTTAATATTTTTTTTAAAGTAATCTTTAAGAATTATAGTACAATATATATGATAGTAACTGTAGTTAATGAGAGTTATTAAAAATAATTATAATATGTAATTATAATTGCTATAAAACATTCTGTTATTAAATAATTTATTTTGTAGTTTATGTGTTTACGTTTTTTTTAGTATTGTAATTGTAATTATTAAATATTTAATGTAAAAGTATCATAACTTATACATTTTTTACATTTTTTCTCTCTTATTAAATTACTAAAGATCTGTTGGAAAATACGCAGTATATTTAAAATACAGATTAAGGAAAAATTGAATAAATTTTAATCAATTAAACAGATTAATAAAATAATCTAGACAAAATCTAATTAATTAAAATCCAAATTTCTGTTAAAAAACACGTTGCTTACCATACATTTCTAAGGCGATAATATCTACAGGTAGTTGCTGCAACACAACAGCCATAGTAATTTAGCTGTTACAAAACTATAATTGATTGTTGTTCAGATTGAGTTCTCTGAATACTATAAAGTGATATTAAAATCTAAAATTATACTCTTCCATTTTATACTAAATTACCTTTTTAGGAAAAGTAGTAATCACCTAGCGTTATATGAGGAAAAATTGAATTTCAGCCCTAGTACATTATTTTTTGTCTTATGCGAAATAAGAAATGGTACGAAATCTGTTGATTATTTATTAAATTATTTAAATCATTAAGTATATATTTATGATATTGATGTGACTATTCTCTTATGATGTACTATTCTTCTTATGATGTGACTATTATGATGTGACTATTCTTCTTATGATGTGACTACTCTTCGTATGATGTGATTATTCTTCGTATGATGTGATTATTCTTCTTATGATGTGACTACTCTTTGTATGATGTGACTATTCTTCTTATGATGTGACTACTCTTCGTATGATATAACTATTCTTCTTATGATGTGACAACCCTTCGTATAATATGACTATTCTTCTTATGATGTGACTATTCTTTTTTAAATAAAATCGGTAACATTTGGTTGTATAATAACAAATCTGAATGACTCTACAGGGAATTAATTGTATTAACACTACAATTACATCTACAAAAATCTTTTTTCAAACCACTCCACATGGTTTAGTAACGCCATAAATAATCTACCCTTATCATACCATAAGAACAATCAAATGATGAAGGGAGATGAAAATAATAAAACAAATAAAAAAAACTTGTCCAATCAGAGAACCTTGCGACACACCACTACATATGTTACAAAATGGTTGTTAATGCCATAAATTCCCAAATATCCATTAAACAATCTTTGTAATACAGATAACTAAAACTGTTAATGACCCGTAGTGTTCTAATACACCCGTACAGTTGTCATGTTATACAAAAACAGATAAAATGATTAATATTCCTTCACTTATGGTCTCACTGTATCACTAAATGACTCAAAAATGTTCTAATTCAATCTTTCTTAGTTGAGTCAGTTGTTAGACAATGTAGCCTTTTATTATAAAGATAAAAGATGATTTATAATTTTAGTCAGCTTTTTCCTTGTAATGCTGTTACAGAACAGTACTAATTTGTTTTAAATTAGTTTTAATTTAGATAAAATACAGAATGAACTGGACAAAAGACAAACACGTCCTTTGGACCATACAGCTCTCTAACACTCATAAACCTTTATCAGGAGTGGACCTATATGAGAGTACTACCTAAAGGGAATCAACCCTTTTGATCTAAGATGGTCTACCTCCATTTTACACAATTTATTCTGCTTCGCCTGGTTCAAACTCATCAGCTTGTTTCCATTTCCTGCCAAATTTATTTTTTAAAAACGGTTAAGCAAAGATCTTATATCAGTCAATAATTTCAATAAATACCAATGATGTAGATAATTCGATTTTATTTAGAGCTATATTAAAAATTAATTTATAAATCATAATAATAATTTATTATATTAACTTAACCTAATAAGCTTTTGTAAATTGGCTAGAATGCAAATTATTTTCATAACTTTATTAAATACTGAATAAAAGTTACAGCTATGAAAATAAAACTGGCTCCTATTTAAATAGAGTCTAAAACAATTTTAGTTGGAATTTTTGATTTTTTTAACATTATTATTATTGAACTACAGTATTATTGAATATAATGAATTATGAGTTAGTGAATAACTCGAAAATATGAATCAGTTCTATGCATCAAGTGCAATATATATCGAATATAATAAGAAAAATTAATTCAACTTCCCACAAAAGATGTCTTAGTATGACGTTTATAGTTACTAATACTTTTCACTTATTTTAGTAACTTTTCAATAGAAAATTAGGTTTTTGAGGTATATCTCATGTAAGAAGTGTTGGGGAGGGGTCAATATCGCTTCCTTCCTCATGGTACTGTTATTTCTTTATTATTATGGTACTGTTATTATATTTATGAAAATAACGAATCCCGCACATTTGTCATGTTAAATTGCACCCAGTGAGTTTACACGAATTATCATCTGATAATAACGCTTAAGAAGTTTGTTCGGTAATGTAGGTATAGCAAGTAGAGGAGGTGATCAATTCCGCTATAGCTCTACTAATTCCAAAATATATTATGTTTTATCAGTAAGATAAAGGTAATTTTTTTCTCGTTTTTTGGTGTGCTGAATCGATTAGTTTCAAGTCAAAAGTTTCTTCCCTTAAAACCAAAAATTTAGTAACTAGCACTCATATTTTTTTCTTAAGAAAATGGAAGCCATTTAAATTATAATTTGCATGGTCCTTTTAATTAAGTTTAATTAATAAATTATTATAGTAAGTAAATGGAGTCTATTACAATCGCCAATACAGATTTGTATTGTGGAGAGACTCCTAACTTTTCATTAATTAAATTAAATTAATAAATGTTATTTAGTTTTGTAAAATAAACTTCATGAAACCTTAATGTAATATTTTAACCCCCTGAAAAGGAAGTATTTTAATGTTCTATCTTCAAGGTTAAAATTTAGTTCAGGAAATTTTTGATTTTAAAAAAATTATTAAAATTATTTCTGTTTTTAATTTTTTAAAATTAGCGTAAAAGCTTATTATTGCATAGGGGCGTTCATAATTCATGAAGTTCCACTTAATTTCATTTCCTTCCTTCCTTTTTCCCTTATTGCAGTAGAGCTTTATTTAACTTAATTTTACCTAACTATTCTCTCCACTTATTTAGCCTTATCATTCTAATTGTTTTTAACCCTAAAGAAAAGTATCATATTAATGAACTTACCCAAATGTTTGAAAATTCACTGAAGAAAATTAGCTTTGAAAAACAGAGAAAATGTGCTTAAGTAAGGAAATGCTGTAATATTAGGGAAGTTTAGTTGTTATGTTACATTATATGCCTGGTCGCGTCTCGGAGACATTTAGTTTAACCCCTCTGTAGTATCTATAGCTAATTCTCAGTCCCTTTCAGTTTATTTAGTCCTTATCATCATTTTCCTCCTAAGGACTTCGATATCCGCACTGAGTCTATTACATATTACTGTACCCTTGTGATTAATGTGTGCGTGAAAATACAAATTGGTCTCAATGACCCTGCTTGGTACTACAATACCATTACTTTTCCTTATATTAAGAGTTTATTTAAGATTTCACTTAATTTTTATAACAAGTAAAATTTAATAATTGAATTCTCCCAGTGAAAATTCCTTGGATGAACAAGTTCCTTTGCGTCATTCAAGGGAAATTACTGTAGCATTTGTCGTTTTCCTCTTATATCAAAGAAAACGTAATAAGGGCGATTATTGGGTTTATTGAATCCAGATAACAGGTCTTACTTAGTATGTTGTTTGATCCTTACCGAAAGACAACAATAAATTGTTAAGTTTGGGTTAAATATTTGTAGCGAGTAGAATTAATCTATATCACAGCCTGATAATCTGTTAAAACATGTCTTCAACAGAAACAGAGCAAATAAAAACTTGTTGATTTCACTTATTTATCAGAGCAGTTTTTACCTTTAAAATTTTTGACTAGCGTTTTTGATTCGTATATATTTATAAAACTAACTAAACCACAAGTCACGTATGTAAATGAACTTTGTACTTATTTAATTTACATTAAAGAAAATAACATTTGACTCTAAAAATCTCTTCTTTTCTCTCTAAACACTGACCCTAAAAAGTTTTTTCTTTAAAACACTCTTAAAAATATTTAATGTGAGAGATTTTTTAAATCTTGAAAATTGCTTAAGCTTTTACATGTTAATTGCCTGTTTATTGATTGAAAGTTAGTGGGTTTTTTACTTTCAAAAGTTTAGGACGGCGTGTATGTTTATGTCTTTGTATGTGTCACGATAACATTAATTGATTTAAATAAAACTTAGTATATGCCATGCAATACTGGTTTAAGATAAAGAAAGTAAAGATGTTCTTGTAGCAAAAAATAACACTTCTTAATATTAAAATGAGTAAAATAATATAGTCCAAGAGCCCAGGGGTGTTTTGTTAATAAAATGTGTAATGGCTGGAACCGGTCACAATTTTTCGCAAATACCTTCCTGAACAAGGCAATTCTGCCGACTCGTATCGGATGGGTGTCCCAGGCATAACGCACTTTAGGGGTCAAAGGTTTTGTCTGGGACACCCATCCGATACGAGTCGGCAGAATTGCAGATTCTTGTTCAGGAAGGTATTTACGAAAAATTGAGACCGGTTCCAGCCATTACACTGTTTGTTAACTTGGGTGGTAAATTTGACCTGTAAAGTGCGTTCTGCCTGGGATATGCCCATCCGATACGAGTCGGCAGAATTGCAAGATCCTTGTTAAGAAAGATATTTACGAAAAATTGAGACCGGTTCCGGCCATTACACTTTTTATTAACAAAACACCCCTGGGCTCTTGGTCTAATAATAATATTTTAATAAAAATAGTAAAATGAATAAAATTTTAATATTTGTTAATTCTATACAGAGTTCTCAACTTGGTAGGTTTTAAACTAAGGTAGCGATGTGAAAAGTACGTAACGTATAAAAACAGTATGATACAAATTATATAAACACACAAACTAAGGCACTTCTCTTAACACTCGTTAATATATTATATGCTTTTTAATGAATGCTTAGCTTTAGGCTTTCCTGCTTGAAATAGACATAAATTAAAATATTCTTTTAGTTTTGTAAACAATGAAATAAAGCTAGCCGCGATCGAAATGAGAGAAAGAAAAAAATGCTTACTGTTTAAGACATAAAATGAGAGTCACTCGTGGTGTAGTGGTTAAGGTACGCGGCCAATACACAGAATGAATGGATTTTAAACTTCTGAGTTTATTTGGTAATGTATTGGTAATCCCAGCACGGGCCTCTGGGATTTTTATGAGAGGGATAAAAAATTCTGAGTACCTCGTCCTTCAGAAGGGACGTAAAGCCGGTGGTCTCGAGCCTGTGCGTTGTCAGGTACTCGTTAAAGATCCCTTACCCTAAATGAAACTGGGTATAGGCAAAATTTAGGACCCTCATAGTTGATTCATTATAATACTATACTGTTTCTGCCTTGTAGTTTAAAGTGTATGGAGGTTTGGTTTAACAGCGAAGGCACGTGTTGTTCCTAGTTTTCACTAAACTGTAAGAGTCAGTGAAAATACGTATGATTGCTTGAAAAACGCATGAGAGGAGCCATAGAAATCCACGGCTCTTCTGTCTAGATTAGATAAAAAATACCTATACCCTTGAAATTAAAAGGAGTAGCTCACTATCTCAGGGGGCTGGCAAAAAGGGCCCAACAATGTGCTCTAATTTCCTGGTAGTTACTACCACTCCCCCCATATTACTACTACTACTAAGACATAAAATGACTAATACGTCTGAAAGATGCTGCTTTGACTTACGCCTGGATGGAATAGGGTTTTGTTTCAACGCATTATTTCTACTTTTTCGTACATTTTTTCATTTATTGGAGTCGATTATATTGATGACCTAAAATTGCTTACCGTATCCTAACATTAATTCATTATATTTTTGAAATAAACTGTTGAAAGTTTATTTTTTATTTTTATAAAAGTAAATTGTTTCAAAATGGCTTTATAGTTAAGTATTTTAAAGAAGCAATTACTTGGAGTCACGGAAAAGCAAACGTTTACTTTTTCGAGCTATTATAGAAAGATTTCTTCCGTGCTTTTCATTTTTTCGTAAAATTAAGTCCATTAATTCTGTAATAGTTCGATTTCAAAAGTATATATAATTTCTAAATTTAGTTAAAATGAATTATTTTTCTTACTTTTTCTCGTATTTCTCTCTTTACTGATATTTATGGTTTATATCTTGAGAAAATCTATTGTTTCTTTTGAGGATAATACGAAGTAAAGAAATAGATTTTATTATTTTTATTGTAATAAAACCTTTCGTGAGAATTGATTTTAAATAAAATATCTATTCCTCTGTCTTCGCCTTCTATAAATAAATTAGATATAATCATGAAATGACATTAAGACTACCAATTTTTAAGCTGCAGGTAGAATTAGAAAGATTTTTAAGCTCAGTAATTGGACTTCTCTTGATAGCAAGTAATTGAAGAATATTGTAATTTTTATTTTTTAAGCATACTTTTATGAAGTTAAATTTATTTTGATTGTTCAATTTTTTAATAATTTTTTAGAACCATAAATTTAGTCAGTAGTTTGGTGTGAGACAAATATAATAAGCCTTTAAACTATAATAAGGCCAGTGCACAGCCCTCAAAATCAAAATAATTATTATGCAAGAAAATTTTCCATGAGTTTCGTGCATCACAACAAAAATGGTCACTGTTTTATATATAATTTGTATATTTTTATTTTTTACAGATGCCTCTAAAATGCATCAAATGGACATTCCTTCATTTGCATCTTGCGGTAAGTTTAAATAATTTGAATATGGTAATTATTCTCCGGGAGACAGATGTATTATGTTTAAACTAATGAAAATATCCCTCTAAATAAGTTCATAAATAAGAATGTAACGCTGAGGGTATGAAGAGAATTAAAAATTCTTTGTAAGAACAACAGGCTATTTTTGTTCAAAGGCTTGTAATTATATGGATGTATTGTTTAATAGCAGTACATGACATAAGAATGTTAATTTATTAGTAACAAGTTAATTTATAATCATTTCATTGTTTTGTCACGAATCTGAATTAAGTAAGACAATAGCTGAATTCGTATTGTGTCGTTTGACACAATGGTATGAACGATATTATTAATAAAATCGCTTAAATAAAAAAAAAAATCGCTGGGTATTAGGTTCCAAATTTAATAATTTTTACCTTTCCGGTATCTGCGATAGTACTTAAACACGTTGACTTAGCTAACTTAATTTTATCATTTTTATTTAAGATTTAGTTAGTCTATATTGCATATAACTTTAATGCTAATATAAATGCATTTAAGAAATCTATTGTAATGTTTTACGTCGGAATTATTGCAATAAATAATACTGCAGATCTAACTACTTTGATCCCACTTTTTGATTTGTTTACAATAATTTAAAATTTAACAGCCAATAATAAATTGTATTTTTCATAATGCTTCTTGACGTTCGACATATCTTCTGCGTAACTTATAAAAACAGAAAACAAAATTATGAAACAGAAAAGAAAATTCCATAGTTATTAATTTTTTATTTTATTTTAAAACAAGTTCTTTAGTAAAATTATACAATATTTATTTTGTATAAACCGGACCCATATTTTATTTATTGGTTTGGGGTGATTTGTGCCTCTTTATTTTTTTTTAAATTTTATTTATTTATTTATTTTGATATGAGATTTGGTTATTTTTTGGGTTGTGAGGGGGTTTGTTTGGGTTAAGGATAATTTACATTATTTAGTTTGGGTATATTAATTTTTATTTTTTTGCAGGATTTTCAAAAGATGATATTTTTGATGGTGTTTTGAATAAGTTTATATTGTAAAGGGATTTTGCAGGAGGGTCAAAGAGGGTTTCCTATGCAGTTCGTGGACTTACTTTTGATGAATCAACTTGGCATTTACCTGTAAAATTGAGGGGAACCACAGAAAACCCCAATTAGGTTTATCGGACACGCGGGTCCTGGGTGTAAAGGTTATATTAATATTACATTTTTTACGTTTGGGGGTTTAGTTGTTAAGGTTTGATTTTTAGATTTTTTTTTAGGCTAAGAGGAATAGTTAATGTTATTTACGAATTGAAGTGTATTTATAATATTTTTTAATTTTGAGAAGAGCAGGGTTTTTGATTTTTTTCAGTCTTGTCTTGGATATCTTAAACTTAGACTTCTTAATATAATTTTGATTGCTCTGTCTTGTATTTGGGACAGTCTGGTAGAATATGTTCTACGGTCTCGTCTATTGTAGGGCAGGTGTGTCATACTGGGGAGTCGCTAAGCCCATCTTTGGGTGGTATTGGATGCATCTCGCATGTTGACTTCTTAAAATTATTGGTACATTTTTACAATATCTCCTTTTGTTAATCTTAATTTCTAGAACCATGCTGGTTTGGCACGAACTTTCTTGATGATTTCTTTGAAAGTTTTAACTTTTTCTGGTTATTAATCTTAGTATGCAAGTTATTGGAGAACATATACATCTTTAAATTAATAAAATTATTTAAAACAATTAGTTTACATCTGTCAAAATCTTGTTTTACCGCAGAAAATTTAAAATATAAATTATATAATATATTGATAAAATGTAATATTAATATTTTTAAAAAGAACTACACTGATAAAAACTAGACAGCCAGTATGATCACAGGTCTTTAATGCATTCGTGAATATGATATAAAAGTATGACCCGTACCATTTGACTGAATGCTTATCTACCATATTATTTATCTAAGCTTTAATTAACCTAAGGCTATAACAACTTAGATATTTGATTATCTAATAATTCCGAGGTCGAGCGTTGCGAGGCCGAAGTAGTTCCACTTTAAGCTTCCAGTAATCATGAAAACTAGCAAAGCGAGACCGAAGTAATGGCTTAGGATAATCATTTCGTCCAGGGGAAGTTCCAAACGAGTCCAAAGTCACAATAACCTAGACTTTTGATAATTATGACATTCTGAGGACGGACGAGCGAAGTTGTAAAGAAAATTACCCAGTTCCCCGTACCCAATTTTTTTCTTTAACTAAAAGAAAAAGCAAAAAAGAAATTAACTGAGCGTTAAATATTATTTAATGTTCTGCCACACTTTCATTGCTTATCAATAAATATGATTTTGTGGGTGTTAATATTAGATATGGAACAGACTATTAGTCAAGAGGGTTTATAAGAGTTTGTTAGGGAGGGTTGGATTAACAGGGGTACTTTCAACGTATGTTTGCGGCTTTGAATAAATCAAAATCTTTCTCTAGCTTTAATATTCTTAAATCCATTACTTGATAAAATAGAAATATTACGCACAATCATGCTCACCCTAAAAAAAATATAAAGCTTTTTTTTGAGCAGAATGCTGTTTTAAAATATTGCAGATAAGAAAATTTAATAATTTTGTTTGTGAATTTTCAATGGAAAATGAGCTAATGGGGCTAGGGACAATGGTTAAAGGGACGGAAAGGTGATTTCTCTAAAGGAGAAAACTTACACTTACATAAAATTTGAAAATGTAAACAAACAATTAATATTAATAGAAAATAAATTGGTAAATCAAATACAATGTTTTTCTAGACCAATAAATAAAATAAAATAAAATGTTTTTTAAAATTCCCAATTTTGAAAAAGTGATACTCTTGTGACTTACTAAGTCGTAAGTCACAAACGTCAGAGTGAACTCGACAGTTCTTTTTAATTCGGTAATTTGGCATAAAATGAGCCTATTATACGTTTTTGTAATAGTATAAATTGAAAAAAAGTTTGCAATGCTCTTCAGGTCTGTCTTGGTAAACTTTTGTAGGAGCGTACATATAACAGAGAGACCAGGATCGAGTCCTAAACAGTAATCATAGTTTTTATAAATAGTTAGCACTTGTTTGCATTAATGTTTATCTATTTTACCATCTTTAAATTAGGTATACAACATCTATACTACTTTCACTAGCTAAACAGGCCGTTTTAGCCAATTAGCGCACCAAGGCTTTAAATAGACATTTTGTACGTATGGTTAGAATTTTTATAATTTTAAACATATTATGTTAAATTAAGCTACTCATTAATTTTTATCTCTTTCTTATTTTTCATATTTATATCATCGCGGTTCCTTCCTGTCTTTGGGAGAGACTGGCAGTTTCCATATGAATACTAGGTCATTAACATATTTGTAAGTTAATACTTTAACTCTACAATAACTTTTAATTTAAATCAACATATTAAAAGATCGGAACTAATTCTATTCCCACAATCTTCATTCATTCATTTTCATTGATTATTGATAATAGCCATAAAATGCTCCATTGTTATTTAAATAATAACGTAGGCGAGTATTTAAAAAAGGGGTGTTCATAAAACAATTAATTGCCTTACGTCAGATAATATTAGCATAAGTTCTTAAGTATAAATAACAAGAGATGAGATCTATAGAGAATTATAAGTAATAGCATATTCGTGCTGAATAATTAACCAATGAGATTATTAGCTCAAGATTAGTCTTTGTATTGTAACAAAATAAATGATACTAGACCACAAAATTACAATTCAGCTGTAATAAAACTATGGTATAATACAACATCCTTTAAATGCTTAGCAATAGATGTGCGATCTTACAAATTGTTTGGCTCAATCCTAACATGCAATCGAGTTTAAAAGCTCAAACTCGATTAAAAGCTCGAGTTAGTCGGTTTAATCTCAAGCCCAGGATTAAGTTTGTACAAAACCTCGAACTTAATCCCAGATTCGGATTCGATTCAAAAAGCTCAATTCGATCCTAAAATAATAAAATAATTTTTTTTTATAAAAAACGTTCGAGCTAAAAGAATCGTTTTTTGGCTCGACCCTGACAATCAATAATAACTCTATCAATATTTAACTCTATGTATGATCTTAATCTAAGATTTAGAGCAAGGAGTATAGTATTAGTACAATACTATACTCCTAGATTGTAATTTCTTATTTTAATTTTATTTTACTTAGTTTGTAGTTTTACTTAGTTACGAACTTTAAACAAAGTTTTTGATCTAAATAATATTAAAAATACGTAATGTTATTCATACTTTTAACATTCACTTATAATGAAGGAACATCTTTAAACCCTTTTTAAACCCTATTTTACGGAATAGTAAAATCTAGGGGATATTATAATTATACATTACAATACTATTAATATAATATATATATAATATATATATATATATATATATATTATATATATATATATATATATATATATATATATAATATATATATATATTATATATATATAATATATATATATATATATATATAATATATATATATAATATATTATATTATATTATATATATATATTATATATTATTAATATATATATATATATATATTATATATATATATATATATATATATATATATATAGTAAGTAAAATAGGAAAGACGCTTTAAAAAGAATTTCTTCTGTTAACTATGATGTCAATGGAAGTAAGAAAATAATACATTAATATTATTTTATTTTTTAACTTTCATACTTTTAACATTCACTTATAATGAAGGACACATCTTTAAACCCTTTTTAAACCCCTATTTTCGGAATAGTAAAATCTAGGGATTATAATTATACATTACGAATTACATAATTTAATATACATATATATATATATATATATATATATATATAATATATATATATATATAATATATATATATATATATATATATATATGTATATATATATATATATATAATATTATATAATATAATATATATATATATTATATAATATATATATATATATATATAATATATATATATATATATATATCTATATATAATATATATATATATATATATATATAATAATATAAAAGGGAAGACGCTTAAAAAATTTCTTCTGTAACTATGATGTCAATGAGTAAGAAAATAATACATCTTAATATTTATTTTAATTTTTTAACTTTCATACTTTTAACATTCACTTTATGAAGGACACATCTTTAAACCCTTTTTAAAACCTATTTTACGGAATAGTAAAATCTAGGGGATTATAATTATACATTACGAATTACATAATAAATATACTTAATATATATATATATATATATATATATATATATATATATATTATATTATAATATTATATATATATATATATATATATATTATATATATATTATATATATTATATATATATATATATATATATATATATATGTATATATTATATGTATATATATATATATATATATAATATATATATATATATATATAAGTAAATAGGAAAGACGCTTAAAAAGAATTTCTTCTGTAACTATGGTCAATGGAGTAAGAATAATACATCTTAATATTATTTATTTTTTATTTAAGCATCTTAAACAAAAATGACTTGATTCAACTTTTAATGTTTAGATGATTCCTATTTATACATTTTTAAAATTATTTTTTTTGACAGATTAACGCCACATAATTTTTATAAATGTGGTTAACCGCAAATAAGAAGAATGGAAACAATCACGTATATTGTAGACCTCAAAAACACTTAGTTGTTCCTTCTTCCTTTCTCAGATAGAAAATACTTTCGACAGCTATATTTAGAACACTAAGATTTTTTAAGAGTGATTTTAGATCTAAAGCTTATAAAGAAATCTTAGAATGGGCTAAGATTTTTTATATGCTTTGGACAAGCTCTTATTAATCTGTATTATCAATTTATTATTAATTTGTATTAATTGTATTAAATTGTATTATTATAATTTGTATCATTGTATTATCTTATTAATCTTATTAATTATAAGATCTTATTATTTTGAAGAAGTTAAGTAAACAGTATTTTAACAATTTTAAGGTTGCAAATTTTACTACTCGATGTTGATATATTATTTGGAAAAAATAAGTAACCTTTCTACCGGGTAAGTAACCTGGTTAGAATAGTTCTACTGCCATATAAAGATGACTAAAAGTCCCGAAGAAGTGACTTTATCTAGAAGTTACTAAAAGTCGAAAGAAGTGGACTTATCATAGAAGTTACTAAAAAGTCCCGAAAGAAGTGGACTTTATCATAGAAGTCACTAAAAAGTCCCGAAAGAAGTGGACTTTATCATAGAAGTTACTAAAAAGGGCACCCCCTATTCCAATACATTGAGAGGAGAGGCATCATAAAACACTTTCTTTGGTCTCTAAGAGACCCTTGTAACCTCATTACAATCTCTCAGAATTTGTTAAGGTACAATAATCGTTTTCGGCTTACAATTTGGAAATCAAATATTATAAAGATTATTATATGAAGTATTATAAACGATCCACTATATGAAGTACTGTAATTTTTTACTGTTCATAATATTCAACCGATACGGCCTCATTATAGTAATAATATCTCTACGGGCTATATACTACAGGATTTTCTTCTTTCCCTTTAACTACGGTTTCAAAGTTGGTTTAAAATTTTGTTATTTGGAGGTGAATATCAAATATAAACATATATAAAGTGTACTCAAAACAAAGGCTGCTGCATTATCTCTGTATTTATTATAAATCTCTAAATAGTTTCTCGTGGTGTGAGCACCTTTATTGATTTAAATGATATTACAAGAGACATATAAACTTATACGTCCGTAAGACTTTAGATAGTTTATAAAATTTTATATAATCAATAAAAATACAAACAAGCATTTACTTTTAACAGGTAAAAGCCTTCTGATACTTATGTTTTGTTTTTAAATAATCGCTATATAAAAATATGAGTGCAACAAATAAACAATCTTTATTTGCCCTCATTGTCCTTACAAGGCTAGGTTGAAATCTAACTTGAAGGATTTAAAAAGACAAAAGACTCCATCAAACGAAACTTCGGCTTCAACTCGCTAAAATATCTTTTTAACATTGGATTATTTTTCAAATTTATCCTATCGACCCATAAAAATTCTTTTTTATATAATATTATAAATGAACATTTTTTTATATACGAATTGTTTTACCAAATTTTCGTCATGAAAAGTTGGAGGAGGGAGTGGAGGGGGGATCTAGTGATCCCTCGATTCACTAGAACATGTCCCTGGATTAAAGGGAACAATGCTATTTGGTGGATAGTAGAAATGCCTTATGCTCTGAAGCATGAGTTGCTAAAAGTGGGTACTGTAAATATTGAATGGTCTTCTAGCCAGCTACCAGTAAAACACTATGAATGGGTTACCAGATGTTTTACCTGTCTGAGAACGGGCATACAAAATCAGTGTGACAAGAAAAAGTTGCTCTCACTGCTCTGAACCCACCATTTAAGAGCAAACTGTCCAATAATCAAAGAGCAACCAGTGTGTGGCTCTTGTAGAGATAAAAGAAGAAAACAATCATTCTATACTAGATCCGAATTGTTTACAGTTTCAGAATGCACTAATATGTAGGAAGTTGCTACTAAACCAAACCTAGCATAAGTATCTACTTATAATTTAGCTTGTAGTTCAGAGAATATGTATAAAGAATTTATGTAGACGATATTAGTTTAGAGCTCCATAACCGAGATACCAGTTTATACATTTGAACCCTCTCTTTCTTATATTATTATTTCAGTTACAGTAATATCTTTTATCTTCTTTTTATTTCTATTTTATATTTAGTAATATTTCTTTCATATTATCACCTATATATTTCTATTTATTTATTTATCTATTTTTTCATTGAGGATGGCACAATGGACCACCTAAGAGGTCTAAGTGCCCTGGAATTTTCCACCTGAGTATTTAATATATATATATATTATATATATATTATATATATATATATATATATAATTATTATAATGAAAACATTTTTTTATATACGAATCGTTTTACCAAATTTTCGTCATGAAAAGTTGGAGGAGGGAGTGGAGGGGGATCGATTCAGATTGGCTTCCTTATCGCGAGATGTTAGGGAAGCTACTGTTTGTAAAAAAAATTTAATGTCTTCAACCCAAGTTATGACGCCATGAAAGAAAAGATTTTTGAAACTTAAAGCTAAATCTATTAAGATCGGATTCAGCTGAATTGGACCATCCCAAGAAGCGCAAACGGTATACATATATGGCTCCCACGGAAACACTTCAAGCAAAGCAGGACGGACCTCAAAGTGACTTCTTATGGTCGTCGGCATTCTAAAATGATTGTTACTGGTTTCAGCTCAATCAGAGCATTTTAGATGGCGCAATTGGGAAATAACTTAATTATGACGTCATCACCAATTAGTAAAATGAAGGTTACTTTAACTATACAATATTGTGACAAAAGTTCAGGCATCTGGGATTCGATTGCTAATTTTGTATTGGAAAAAATATTTTAAATGAGATTAAAGTTAGATAAGATTAGTTTCAATTAGTAAAACTATTCAGAATACTTTATGACTTTTTTACCTGCCTTAATGCTTGAACAGTTAGGACCCTATTAGTTTCTTAAATCTTAAATCTATTTTAATCAACTGTACTAGATCAAGCTATGTTCTGGTTAACAAGGAAATTGATCTAAATTTTTTACTAAATACTACTTAAAAAACTTTATATAGCCTGTGCGGGTCCGTAGCAACCCCTGTGAAGCGAGTCTATGAGACGAGGCGATTAAAATTATCTATGGATACAAGGCGGAATGCCATGTAACAATAAATATTAAAAAAAAGTTTGTTTATTTTATATTTCACTTAAACTTAATACTTACTTATTTTAATTTCACTTATATAGTTTTTAGTTTATAATTATACAAAGGTTAGAAAAACATATAGAAATATTTTGTTTTATTAGTTACATAAGTAGAAAACAAGAGAAGTATTTAATACATAACAATAATTAGTTGCAGTGAAATATGGCAATAAACTTTCTTGACGTTTTTGTAAAATTATAAAGTGAAAATGATCAATCACTTTATGCCTACTTATTAGTTTCCTTATGGCTAGTATAGAGGTTGTACTGAAGACTGAATACAAGAACATAGTCACGAAACCTTTTTACTTTAACTTCTTTTGATAAACCTTGTTCAATCTTGTACATATTAATTTTCATTTGAGTTTTACGAAAGTCTTAGTTAGATAAGAAGTTTGCTTACTTTATTCCGTGCTCTAACTAATTTATTCTTGAAGTTACTTAATTTATCTTTCATGTTATTCCGCAGCATAAACTTAACTTATTTCTTTTGTAGAAGAGTAGTATTTAAGTATTTGAATAATTTAATTTGAACGCAATTGCGATGACGTTAATTTTGTTAATATATTTTTGAGCATATATAAATTTATTTATCTAAATTTATGAATTTTATAGTTAGGAGAGACTACACCGGATTTCATATTATAGAACATAACTTTGTATATATTAACTTAATACATTTAACATAAAACTATTAATAAATATCTTGACTGATGTCTTCAAGTAGACTGGCTACAATTGACACTGAGTGACATAACAACACTCCCCCTCACGAAGTGTCGCTGTTGGGTGCTATCAGTCCTATCTTGCCTAGTAGGTATTTGTGAGTTGGTGAGCTGAGTCCCTTAGTGAGGATGTCAGCTTCCATTTCTTGAGTTTTCAAGTATGAGACTTTAACTAGTCCTCTCTGAACAGCGTCTCTTAAAAAGTGTTCTTTGATAGCTATATGTTTAGTCTTTGAACTTACAATCGGAAGTTTTGATAGACTTTGCGCAGCTTGGTTATCATTAAAAATTTCTATGGTTTCATGAGGTATTCCCATGTCATTAATAAGCTGTTTTAAATGTATGCCTTCTTTCGCTGCTTCTGTAAGAGCTACATATTCAGCTTCAGCTGTCGAAAGAGCAACAGTTTTTTGTTTCTTTGACTCCCAACTAACAAGTGCTCCTGCATATTTAAAACATACGCCAGAGTAAGATTTTTTGTCTACACTACATTGGCCCCAATCTGCGTCCGCATATCCAATGATTGGTTTCCCAGATTGTTGGTAAACTAATTTGTGATTTATTGTGCCTTTTAGGTAACGCAAAACCCTTTTGGCAGCTGACCAGTGTTCTTTGTTGTAGCAGGTATTAAACTGACTTAAGTAACTTACTGCGTGGGCGATATCTGGTCGCGTAGCTACCGATATGTACATGAGTGTTCCTATGAGATTTTGATACGGATATTCTTCAGTCGATTTTTCCGCTTTAACTAAATTTTTTCCTGCTTCAAGAGGTGTGGCTATATGATTACAATCGGACATATTGAATTTCTTAAGTGTTTCTTCTATATATTTTTGTTGTGATAGGGAAATTTTTCCATCTTTTAGTTCAAATTCTATTCCGAGACAATATTGAAGACTACCTAAATCCCTCATTTCAAAATTTTCTTCGAGTGATTGTTTTAATTTAACTAAGCTTTCTTTATTCTTTGAAGCAACACTAATATCGTTCACATACACTGCTAGCAGTATGAGGTCTCCCCCCTTCTTAGCTGTGTATATGCAAGGATCCGCTGTTGAAGATTTAAATCCTAACAGTTTTAATTTTATGTCTAATTTGGTGAACCATTGTCTCCCTGCTTGCTTTAAACCGTATAAAGCTTTGTGAAGTTTACAAACTTTGTCCTTTGGACCTTCTCTAAGTTTTTCTAGCATGTCCATGGCTTCTTCAAGTACATCTGATTTTTCTTTTGCACTTTCATCTAATACTATTTCATATAAAATTTGTTCAAGAAAATCAGGTACTAACATGTGTATGTCTTCTTCTAAATCTCCATTTAGAAATGCTGTTGTGACATCTAGTTGACCTATAGTTAAACCTAGTTCAGGAGCTACTCCAAGTAACAGTCTAACAGAACTTAGTCTAGCAACAGGTGCGAACGTTTCAGTGAAGTCAATACCCGGACACTGTGAGTATCCTTGGGCTACCAGACGAGCTTTTCTTCTCTCCAGTTCTCCATTTGATTTGTATTTATTTTTCAGAATCATTCTGCAGCCCTAAATTTTTTCCGGCTTCTTTTGGAACTATACTCCAAGTTTTATTTTTTATTTGAGAATAGATTTCGTTCTTTATTGCTTCACTCCATTCTTTTGAATCTGGTCCCTGTAGAGCTTCTTTAACTTCACACAGGTAACTCATGTCGTAATCTTGACTCCATATAGGTGGGTTTTTTGTTCTTCGTAGAATGGTTTGTTCAAAATTTTTACATCTCTTGTTACTTTAACTTTATTTTCGGATGGTATAAAAATTCTATAAGCTTTTGAAACTAACGAATATCCAACAAATATTCCTTCTTGGGTTCTAGATTCAAATTTTCCGCGTTTTGGTTCTTTGAGCATAGCAAACGATTTTGATCCGAAAATGTGTAAATGTCTTGCTGACGGTATTTTTCCTGTCCATTTGTAATATGGTGTTTGATTTTCTATTGATCTGCTCGGGCAACGATTTCTTAAGTAATTAGCAGTATTTATAGCTTCAGCCCAAAGTTTTAGTGGTGCATTAGCTTGTATTAGTAAACATCTGGCCATATTTTCAAGTGTTCTATTCTTTCTTTCTGCCAATCCATTCTGTTGTGGTGTATAACTAACAGATAATCTTCTTTGAATGCCTGATTCTTTTAGAAATCTATCAAAGTCTTTGTTCACATACTCTGTTCCCTGATCAGATTGAATAAATTTTATCTTTTTTCCAGTGTAGTTTTCTACCTCTGTTTTGTATTCTTTGAATGCTTGTAATACTTCACTTTTATTATTTAAGAATTTAACGTAACAGTAACGAGTAGCTTCATCAATAAATGTTATGAAGTATTTTGCTCCGCCTGGTGATGGTAATCGAATTGGTCCACAAACATCAGTGTGTACAATTTCTAATATTTCCAAATTTTTTGGTTTATCTCTAATTTTGAACGGTAATCTTGAGAATTTTCCTTTAATACATGTATCGCAATCATCTAATTTTTCTTTAGAATTGAATTCTAATCCTTGTAGTAGTTTATTTTTCATAGCCAATTTTAATTCTGTTTCATTTAGATGTCCCATTTTCTGATGCCAACTTGTAATTTTAGACTCTTTGCTTAAGTTTGATTCATGATTTTCATTAGAATAATTTTTATTTTTATTTTCTATGTAGTACAATCCATTTTTCCTATTTGCTTTCATTACAGTTTTTCCAAAATTATTTTTTACGACTGCAAATTTTTCTTAAAATTACTGTATGACCATGATCGGTTGCCTTTCCTACTGAAATTAGGTTTGTTGTGAGATTAGGTACTAACAAGGTATTGGTTAGTTTAATTGTATTGTTCTCTGGTAATTTTATTTTGACTGAACCTACCCCTATGATCTTGGTAGTTTGGTTTTCTGATGCTAACTTCAATGTACCACCTTCATTATCAATTTTTCCAATAAATTGTGTTTTATTTAAACACATGTGTGAAGTGCATCCACTGTCAAGGCACCATAAGTCATTATTTTTATTGCTCATGTCCGATGACTTGCATTCTTCAAAAATGTTAAATGTTGAATCTCCTTTCTTTTTTTCGTTTTTTATTATGCCAACAATTTTCAGTTTTATGATTTTTTTGAGCATTTACATTTATTTAAATTTTTACCTTGGTGTGTTGTAGATTGATGTCCTTGGTATGATTTCTGTATCTTTTACCCATGTATGCATCTTCAGTTATTTTATTCTCCGAGTCGTCTTTATTACGAGCTTCAGCTTCTTCTAAAATTTTTATTTTTAAATTATCCGGTTTCGGCAAATTTTCTCTCGATTCAATTGCGACTCTGAAATTTTCAAATGACGGACTTAAACTGTACAACATCATAATACTTAACAGGTCTGAATTTATAGAGATGTCCATTTCTTCCAATTTATCTACAGCATCCATGAATTCATTTATATGTTGTCTTACATTAGACCCTTCTTTCATTTTATGTAGGATAAGTTTCTTTAAGAGTGTTGCTTTTCTAGCAGGACCTTTGCTTTGATAAATATTTTTTAAAGTATCCCAAACATCCTTTGATGTCTTGCAATTTTTAATTTGCTTGAGTTCTGAGGGTGCTATAATCAACATTAGATCTGCTCTTGCATGCAAATCATTTTTATTCCATTGAGCTAGTTCTTCCTCATTATCAGTATTAGGTTTTTTAATTTCACCTGATGCGTACTCCCATAATCCATTCTTGATGAGTATGGCTTGTGCCTGTATTTGCCAAGTATCAAAGTTGTCCTTCTTTAAAGGCTCTATTTTACAATTCCCAGTATTGGACATTTTTAAATATTTTACTTTTTAAAAATTTCTTTAAGATTTTATTCAAAAATTTTCTTTAAAAAAATAATAATGTTTATTTTATTTAATGTCAACACTTTATTAGATGTCAAATTTTAATATATTTTTTTAAATAATAAAATCAATTTTCTTAAAGTCAGAAACTTACTTTTTCAGCATTGTTCCTGGGCCCATAACCTATAGTTAGGAGAGACTACACCGGATTTCATATTATAGAACATAACTTTGTATAAATTAACTTAATACATTTAACATAAAACTATTAATAAATATCTTGCTTGATGTCTTCAAGTAGACTGGCTACAATTGACACTGAGTGACATAACAACAAATTTATATATCTTAAAATAAATATTCAAATAAAATATACAATAAAGACATTAAAACGTACGTTATTTTTTTAATAGTTCTGCGTGGTAGATTGAGTAAACATTGTCATGTTTATAACTGGTTTTAATAATTTACGGAAATAGCTCTGCTTCATCTCTTTCGCGATGTGCCAGAAGTGTGATCCAAGTTGCATAGCTCTATCTGCTATTTTATGAGGTATTATACAATGAGGTAGAACACTATCTTCTGCTTAAATATGTACTAATAACTACCAGAGAGCAAAAATTGTTTAACGACGCGACCTACTTGCGAAATTATTTATAGAACAAAGGCCTAAAAATGTGACTTCAAACCAATTTTTTTGATAATATACCTTAAATTAAAAGAATAGAGAAAAAACATAGTTTCCCTACCCAGAGTGCAGCCTTTTATATGAATATAAGAAAATCGCACTAATTTCTGATTTCCTGCAATAAGTGGTTTCCTGTATGTCGCAAAACATAAAAAACATTTTTTTGAAAGCTCATAAAATATCTTATTAAAGAGTGCTTTTTTGCCAAAATCGGATAACTATAATTAAAGTTATGACTTTGTTAAATGGCCAACAAATTCTCAAAAAGCCAATATTTTTTCAAAGATATTTGCTTACTTTGATATTTACTTTACTTTTTTGCTTACTTTGCATAAATTAATTATTTTTTGGTATTTTTGAAAGAGCCATAATTTTGGTTGTAGTCATCTGATTTTGATGATTAAACACTCGTTTTATACAACATTTTATCATAATCAATACGAAAAAGGTGATAAAACATTTAATCGCCTTTAAAATGTCCTTTAGTTGTTTTGCACACGACCCACAGGAAACCACTTATTTCAAGAAAACTGAAATTTGTGCGATTTTATAAAATTTTGAGCATGCGCAATCATATGAAGGGCTCCTCTCTGGATAGGAAGAGTATGTTTTTCTTCATAATTTGAGGTATATTTTCAGAAAAATTTGGTTTGATGTAGTATATTTTTGAGTCACATTTTTCAGGTCCGGACTATAATTATTTGTAATAATAATTCTTGTAGTATTTTCATTTTTAAGATAAGCCACATATGTATTCCTTGATTTTTCTTCATTTAATTTAAATAAAGCATTTTTTTTAAAAAAAAGTCTTCAAAGAAATCATATAAACACACTTGTAGAAAGAATTGATAAATATTCCTATGAATGTGTACTAATGTGTAGGCGTAAAATATTTAAGTGATATATATATTGTTAGTAAGTAGGTATAGAATTATAATATTTAATCAATGATATTCAGATCAATTAACAGTTTTTGAATTAGGGTCAGCCTTAAGAATATGTTATATCTTCCTAAAACTGCTATTTCTTAATTCAATCACCAATATTTAAAATTCTAACTGTTTTTTACAGCTTTCACCATTTTTAAACATTTTTTTCGATTATAAAAATTTCTACAATATTTGTCTCCTTTAGTTTACAATCCAATTAATTTAGTAACAAACCAACCTCCATAAACCCTTGTAATTATAGCCTGCAGGATGCAATAAAACCATATAAATGGTTAGATTTCTTAGTAATTTTACATTCTATATTAAGTATACATTAAAATCTGCTCCTCCCTATTATATTTTACGATAATAGTTAAGTAGAAGTTATCAAAAGCTCAATTAAAAGTAATAAAAGTTTTATGAGTTGTATGAATCCGATTTATTTTATACTGTAATTAACTTTAGGACTCTGTAATATATGACTTTAGGTATTTGTAATATATGTAAGTCTCTTACTTATTTTACTGTTTGAGGAATTTATATTTTTTATAAAACTTTTTATTACGTCATCAATTCAATAACAATTTAACCTTTTTATTGTTTCATTTAATTGACAAAGATGTATCTATGAGATAGAAAATGTTAGTTTGAGCTTTCTTTTCAACTTAGTTTTTGTATCCTGCTCTCTATTCAGTTTGAGAGATTTTTTATTTAAATTTGTTTATGATTTATTATTTATTGATTCTCCATTTAATAAAAATTTTTGATATATTTAAATCAAATGTTTTAAATTGTTTTTAATTAATTGTTTTAAATTTCAAACTTGCATTATTGGAAAAAATAATATGGTCTTCTATAATTCTTCGTCCTTATTCGAAACGAAAAAATGTAGTTTCTTGAAACGTTTCCTTACCTTCGGTCAGATTCCATACGCTCATCCTCTTAAATTCTGACTCGCTTCACTTGTCCTCAGAATAGAAAAATGCTAACTTATTAATCTAGTATATATTTAGACTCGCTTCGCTCGTCCTCCGAAAAAGAAACATACAACTAAGCTTGATAATGAGATGAAACTTTTCATCTCATTTGTTGGTCTTATATATTTGCTTAGTCATAAATGATGGGTAATGTCGTCATAATAAACAATGTTTATCAATAATTAGACTTAGAGATTTATTCTTTTAGGAAAAGTATTGTTTTCAAAAAAATCCAAAACCGGGATGAAACCGGAATTATCCGTTTCAGGAATTTAAAAAAGTCCCTGAGTGATTTTCGGAAAAGTTTTCTGTCTGTATGTGTGTGAGTGTGTGTGTCTAACATTATCGTAGGGCCCATTGTTTATGCTAGAGAGTTAAAATTTTGTACAAAAATCAGTCTTCTGCTGTAGTTGTGCTATTCGGAAAATAGTTTTTTTATGACGCCATTAACCTGCAATAATCACTGAGCAAACATTTCAAAAAATTATAAATCGGGAAAAAATTATGCGATCGGATTGAAACTTAGCACGCATGTGACTATGTATAAGACTAACATATGTGCCAAGTTTCATCTGATTATCAGCATAAGTTCAATTCTTATTGAATAACTTGTGTACGTTGTTTAAAAAATGTAAAAATTAGACAATAGTCTAATTATGGTCAAATTTGTTACAAGTGTATATTATTACTTAATAAAGAAGTACACTAAGTTTTGTTGCAATACGACAAGTATATCCATGAGTTCTGTTGGATCGTAAAAATTAAGGAGCATTGAGCGTAGTCAGTTCTGTATGGATGATCGCTGAGAATGATACGGATGCATTTACAACTTGAAGACGAGCGAATCAAAAGGCATGTTGCAGTATAAATTTGGCAAACTGTATTTCTGAGGTCGAGCGAAGACAATCCGATGTAATCAGAAAAAGTTCCGAGGTACCCCGTACCCGATTTGTTGTACCTAGTTTCGGCACTATCATAAAAACACAAGAAGTTTCGATGATATAACTAACACACAAACATCCACTCAGTAGGTCTTAAAATCATCTGAAACAGATAATTCAGGTGAAATTTTAGTTTCAATGTTCGGTGCAAACAATATTTATATTTTATATAAACATAATGCATCACATTTTATATAAATTTAATGCATCAATCTGATACGTGGGCAATATAAATACTTTGTAATTTTTTTAAAGTTTTGCATGAAAAAAAACATTGAATATTTTTATTTTATAAAATAATGTTGTTACAAAATATGATATAATAAAGAAATTAAATGTTCATACATTTTATCCAACAAAGTGATGTAACGCGCGCGGCCTTTCATTTTCAATACAATTTCACAAAATTTATTTATAGATTTGAAAAAAAATATTATAAAATAAAAAAAATAATATTTAATGAAAAATTATTCATTTGAACTTTGATCTGCTTTCATGCAAAAGGTATTAAAAATAAGTTTTCTGCAAATAAATGAATCAAAAGAAGTTCATGCTAATATAGGCATGATATCCTTGATTTATTTTTTTATAATATTTTTTTTGAGGTAGTACGTAATTGAGCACTTTATTGGACCGTTTTTAGGGTGAGAAGCCAATCATTATTGTTATAGGAGGTTATTTAGTACTTTTCACCTCCGAGGACAATAATGAATGTAAAAAAACTCCTAGGACGTAAAAGTAATTCTTATGTTGCCGCCATTACTGTAATGTAGCGTGTTCAAAAAACAATCTGTGTTAAACCTTCATGAGTTTTCTTTAAAAACGTTCATTTGTTTCTGTTTTTGTTCGTAGACTAATTTTTTTTCGTTTTTAAAAGGTGTTTTAACTAATTGACAATTTTTGTGTGTTTATTTGTAAAGCTTTTACATTTTTGAGTAAAAGTGTGAAGCTATGGATGAATTTAATGACGGCGATAATATGGAGTTAATTATAATTGGACTTTTTTTTCAATTAAGTATATAGCGCAGTTTAATGAGTGCTTTATTTAATGTGCTTTTTTTTATTTTTTTTAATGAGTGCTTTATTTAATGAGTGCTACCTCAAAAAAATAGTGTATGCCATCCGGCTGAGAATGTCTTTATGTCTTGGCAATTTTTCCCGACTCGCTTCGCTCGTCGGTAAATCTAATTGCCGTGACATAAAGATACACTTCTCAGCCTTATGGCATAATTAACTATTTTTCTTTTTACACATTAGTTTAGAAAATAATTAGCTCCTTCATAGTATTATTCTTTAGAGATAAATACGCATTCGATTCTACCTTGCACTGGTAGAATTGAAATCCAAGACCTATAAACTCTTAGTTAATTTTATGATGGTGTTTTGAAGTAATTTCTCTTTTGTAGCACTTTTAATTGTATAGAACTCCCACATTTTAATAAAATAGAATATAAACTATCAGCTTAAAGTTCTATAGGAAAACAAAAAACTAAAAATTAATTAGCTAATTAATTTTTAGTTTTTTGTCTTCCTATAGAACTTTAAGCTGATAGTTTATATCCTATTTTATTAAGGTGTTTTGAACATGGTAGTATATTATTATTTTAATCTCAAAATATTATGGCTGTTCCCTGGTTGAAAGAACGGAAAGTACCTTTTTCTTGGTTTCCTACTGCCTTATTTGGTTGGTTAGGATAGATATCCATTTATTTGTTTATTTATTTTTATAATAAATAAACAATAATAAATACAATATATATATATATATATATATATATATATATATATATATATATATAATATATATATTATATACACATATCAAGATACAAGGATACAGAATAAATCCATGTATTTATTTTCAACCTGGTCTTTAAAAAGAGACTTTACTAATTTACTCTTACATGCTATCAAGAGCCTTCTAAAAATCTGTGAATGTATTGGCAGCACATTTATTAACAGTTTTATACTTAAAATGTTGTCATGTGTCGAGAAATTCTTTCTATATCCAGTTTGATTAATTTAAAGATGGCTCAATTTTTTTCTCAATCCTCTTAGTAATTATATTAATAACAGACGAATTGGTCGGTAATTTGATATACATAGTGGAAATAAAAGTATTGAATCTGCTGCTTATCATGCCTTAGAATTAATTATTTCTTTAAGATTTGACTGAATAATTTTTGTCGACATATTCTCCTTCTCCGCCATACTAATCCATCTCGAACCATTTTGTTGCGTTGCTCATTTCGTCAGAGCCTGATGTAGCTTAGCTTTCATTTTTTAAGTTTCTAGATGACACTTTCAATATTAAGAGCAAGTAAATTAAAGCAGCAAGTAGTAAATTAGAGCAAGGAGAATAAATTACCATAATTGTCATTGCAGTTATGTAATTCCTCACAGAAGAAACAGATGACTTTGTTGTACATCTTCCTAATTTTACATATCTTCTTGTTCATCTTTTGAAGCAATATTTTTTTCTTTCCTACTTTCTGATTCTTTTAGCAATTCTTAAAGCTCCTTCCTTTTCTAAATTCCATTTCTATTTAATGCAATTCTTACAATATCCTTTATTTTAAAATATTGAGAATTAAAGTTTACTTCTTTCTTTGTCAAATTTATAAATATAAATATTAATAAATAAATGTATAAAGCCTACATGAAATATTTCTATAATTATTAACTACAGCAATAATCTTTTTTTTACTTTATATAATATACAATGTATACTAAACCTTTAATTATTAAAGCGGAGGTTTGAAAACGATAATAATAATAAAACCTGGGTTAAAGGAACCTTCTCATTTTTTGGTTATAAGCAATTAAACAAAATAACTCTTTTAACATAAGATTAAAGAAGAGATTTGAATAACAGCATATTCCAGGCGTTTTTTTGTAGCTCGCGGCTTAGATGAAGTTAACAGATACATGAAACTTACTATATAATAAACCATATATTTTTAACATATTTTTGTATCTCCATATTTAAAAGATCGCTGCGTGAAATTTTATATTATTGTGATTATTTTATTCTTTCTCGGGTCGTGATGCCTGGCCCCACCCTTTTAGAAATATTGAGTCCTTTCTCCATATTATTTTTTTGAGATATGTAGATTTTTCTTTTAATATTTTTTTCACTCTATGTTTGATATTATTTACTCGCCTACGGGTTTAAATTTATAATTACTATATTTTTTTTTAATCTTTTCATCAATAATATATATTTTAAAACAAGCCATATGGCCATAAAATAAAATACAAATGTTATAAAAATATTATTTTAATTTTAGTATTTAGAAAATATAGTATATAATAAGTAGATATAAACACAACTAAGAAAGCTTGTGAGAAAACTAAGGCTTCTGGCCAATAGTTAAAAACATTTGTTGCATCTTGGAATTGGTTTCTAACAATACATATAATAATTATGAAGAAGGTAACATCATTCTATATTTTTTTCTTTTCCTTACTTTTATCGTAGATATATAAATAAAAAATATTGTGTTGGCGAAAAAAAATCGAACCGGCATGCCACCTGAAGTATCAGTTTGAGGTGTTTTTAAGGCCCCCTTAAGTGGTTTTCTCCAAGTTGTCGGTCTGTATGTGTGTAAGTCTGTTATCATCGTAGCTCCCAATTTATTCATGCTAGAGAGTTGAAACATTATTCAAAAATCAGTCTACAAATGTAGTTGTGCTATCAGGAAAGTCATTTTTTATTACTTTATTAACCCGCTGTAATGTCTCAGCGAATATTTCGAAAAAACATTAATCGCGGATAAATGTTGCACTCAATTTGACATGCATGCAGCCATGTATAAAACTAACATATGTTCCAAGTTTCATCTCATAATCAGCATTAGTTCATTTTACGAATGAACAGGGCATTTATCGAATGCCTTGTATACGTTTTTTGAAAATCGAAAAGAAAAACCAATTGACTACAAAATTTAGTACAAGTGTATTTCTTTACGTTATAAATAATTATACTAAATTTCGCTTCAGTACGACAAGTATATCCATGATTTTTGTTAGATCATAAGAGTTAAGCAGCATCGAGCGTGGTCAGTGCCTAGGTGAGTAAATGCTAGGAATAAAACGGATGCATTTACAACCTGATGACGAGCGAAGCGAGTCCGAAGACGTGTTTTTGTATAAGTTTGGTGATTTATATATTCTGAGGACGTGCAAAGCGATTCCGAAGTAGGGAGGATGAGTGTACCGAAAACGATGTGCTGAGAAAAAGTTCCGAGCTACCTCATACCAGATTTTTGGACTTTGTTCTTACTTGTGAAGAATTCTTACTTGTATTCTTGTACTTGTACTTGAATTCTTACTTGTAGAGAACCTCTTTTTATATGTGGCTTTTGCATTCTTGCGAGCGAAGAGAGCCCTTTTTAATGAATTTAATATGTTGCCTCTTGATATGAGCCTAGTTATCTTGCGAAGCGAGTCTCTTTTTATACGCTCTTGTATATACTTATCTTACCAAAAACCATTTATATGGTAAAATATTCCCCGCCTAGTCTTTGGTTCAAAAAAGTAGGGAAATCACCTTTTCTGTCCCATGCACCAAGTCATGTCTGTATTGGGTGGAGACTCTCATAGGCGTTTCAAAGTAAAGCTGCTAGGTTGACAATAGTTAAGGGCCCTGTTTAAATTAAGAGGCAATCACCCGCTTCTTCTCCTTGGCGGCAAACCAGCTGTGTGAACGAGTGAAATATCAAACAATTCAGGTGCTCATGGAGATTAATCATAACAGATTTTAGCATTTGTCATAATTGCAGCAGTTTTACTTACCTGCATAGATCCAGGCGTATACAAAAGAAATGAATGAATAAATATAATCAGGCACTATACCCTATACTACCTCTAAAGTGATGATTGAACAGAGAAGAAAGCTGAATGATTGCCTCTCAAA
Organism: Microvelia longipes; assembly: GCA_018340805.1. NCBI lineage: Eukaryota > Metazoa > Arthropoda > Insecta > Hemiptera > Veliidae > Microvelia > Microvelia longipes. The sequence goes on along the minus strand of JACMZG010001911.1, from coordinate 31,078,195 downwards.
GTAAATAGGCCCCTAACTATTGCCAACCTAGCAACTTCACTTTGAAACGCCTATGACTGTCTCCACCTAATACGGACATGACTTGGCGGTACAGAAAAGTTGATTTCCCTACTTTTTTGGACCAAAGACTTGGAGGGGAGAATTCCCTACATAAATGGTCTTTGGTAAGATTTAATGACTTTTTACGGCTCCTGTTTTATGTAAAACAGACGTAAAACATAATATGTGTAGTAAAATAAAGCTGTAAAGAGTGTCAATGTATATATATACCACTCTCAAGCTTTGTTTTTCTGCGGCGCGTACAACATAGGATTGATTAATTTGGGATTTATTTGATATAAGAATGTTAAAAATGCAATAAAAAATTTAAAGTCCTCAAACACCCAATCCATTATTAGTAAAGAGTGCAGATGGGTTCAATTTAAATAAAAGTAGCGATCGCTAGCTAAGTTTCTAGCTCCGTGTTCAGCACAGAAATGTTAAATTGAGATTTTATCAAGCGTAAGACAAAATTCAAAAAGTCACCACATATCAAAATGTGTTCAGTACTCTTGCTGCAGGCTAGTTTTTCGCTCCGCGTTAAGCGTAAAAACATCGAATTTAGATTGATGAGGTAAGGAATTCACACGAGCATAAGAGAAATCTAAAAAGTCTTTACACATCAAAATCCGTTCAGTATTTAGGGGCTGTAGGGGCATAAACATATAAAACTATCGTTCGCTAGCTTAGTTTTTCGCTCCGCGTACAGCTTAGGAATGTCGAATTTAAGATTTTAGGTAGGAATGGACAAAAGCATAAGACGAATCCAAAAAGTTCTTATATGTCAAAATCCGTTCAGTAGTTTAGGCTGTAGGTGCGTCAACAAAAAGTGCTGGAAGGGAGGTTTGCAAAATATAATTTCCAAACCGATTTGGATGATTTTTTTTTATTTTTGATCTACACGGCACGCCCTTTTTTTTAAAGATATTATTATATTATTTATGTACCTAGAGCCGTTTTTACGCTACAAACCCTACTTGTTGCGTACAGTATACTATTATACACTGGCAGCTTAAGTGGTTTTGACTAAGCGGGGTATTTTTACTTTTCTTCTGACTTGGTGGGCGGAACGCTGCTGCGTTTCTAAATAGCAAACTTGCGAGCATGTCATTGATTAATTTTATTTTATGTATTCCACTGACGTGAGTTCCTAATATATAAACATTACTAGTTACATTATTGATCATTTTTTTGCTCCAAATATACAATTAAGACACTAATTACACGTAATTTTAATTTATGACAATCTCTTAATAAGACTAAAAAAACATAGTGAACTATGCTTAGCTTTGGTTGCTATGATAAATGCAATTACGTAAAAAATGAAGAAATAGCCAAATTCAAAAATATTTATATTTATATCAAACTTTTTTATTGATTTACTTAAAAGTTATTATATTTTATTAATAAGTAATTTAATCTTTTAATTTATGCTTTCCATAACAATTAAATGTTTTCGCAAATACTGATTGTAAAAAACTAATAAAACTATTTTCAATTTATGTGTTAAAGACTAACTAGTGTCAAATGTATATTTTTGATTTTATTGATTGACATATATTGTATTGTTTAATTGTATATGCCTTGTTAATTGTACGTAGTAGGACGAATAGTTTTAAAGTGACCTTTACAATCCAAACTATATTTACCACTAAACTTATTGAAGCATTTTTAAATACTATAAATAAAATAATTGTGTTCTTCATTTGTAAAATTATAATATACATATGTGTCATATGATTTTTTTAACTGTAATATTTGATTGACATATATAAAATATTTAAGTTAATGGTTTACATAGGAAAGACCCTAGCCGACTGAAAAGGGGCGAGGTAGCTCCGCCTACTCTGCTTCTGACGTGTACAGTAAGTTCGAGTATACCTTAAAAAACCTGATGACTGACATCTATCGGATAACGCTGGAACTAAAATCCCATTTTACGCGTTATTTTCGCCAGCTTAGTACGCCTTGATTAATTAATGTTTTTTATTGAAATTTTGGTTTTGAGTTCTAAGTCACATGATAAGGGCCTAGTATTACATTTTTAAAATTTTAAGTTCAAAATGAAAATTTTGATTTTAACCAGCGCGTACACGCTTGATTAAAAAAAATTCAAACAAATAAAACTAGGTACCCTTTGGCATTTTAATAGTTTTAAATTAAAAAAAAAATTACGTCTCTATCTTAAAAAATTACGCATGGAGACGTGGGATAGCATTTTAAGTTCGCGTCCACCCACCCTTAAGTCAAGAGGATATCAAGAAACTTGTCTACTGACGGTATATAAAAATGGCTAAAGGACTAGATCGCATTAAAATTGTGCGGAGATATGTGGTATACATTCACACACACACACACATATATCATATATACATACATACATATTATATATATATATATTATATATATATATATATATATATATATATTATATATATATTATATATTATATATATATATATATTATATATATAATATTTATATTAATATTATATTATATATATTATTATATATTATAATATTCGTAACACTTATCACTATGCAATTAATTATTACAACCCGTTGCCCGATTTTTCACACACCTTTAAGAACATGCGCACTAAAAACTATTTTCATTGAGGAGTTTAAATCTTTTCCTCCCTGGCCCTCCTGGCTACGTGCCTCAATTACTATTAATACTTTTTACATAAATAAAAATATAAAAAAAGGAGGTCTTCAATTAAATATATAAAAGAAAAACGCTTACTCTCAATTAGGTAGCATCAGCTTTTTAAGTTTATTAAACCTAAAATTTGAGATAAATCTGTTACACTTAATACGGTAGATAAAGAGAGAGAACTTTACAGTGTTATTAATATATAAACCAATGACGTAACATTTTGCCTTAGAAATTCTGTAAGCTACTTAAAAACTATATTTCTACTTAAGTTAAATTAAACTTTAAGCTACATACGTTTAAGTTACTGATTATTTATTTAAAATCAATATTTTGTTTATTATTACTTTAATTAGTTTAAGTTCTATAAACATAACCCTAATTATTGTTATTAATCTTACTTAATTACTCTTTCAGATAAAGTAATATTTATTTAACATGCAATTTATATTAACAGTTCAATTAGTTGAGATTGATTAAAAATTGGCTGTCAGATTATGGTCTTGTATTTACTAATAGCATGCATGCATGTAATACTGTACTTCTTTGTTTATTGAAATATGGAGTTTTTATTCTTTTTATAAAGAAATAAACACAAATTACATTTTTTTAATGGAACCAAATGAATTAATTACATCGAATAATTTATTAAATTATTGAACATGTTATTTCATTATTAGATGAAATAATAAATATTAAACTTATTAAGAATATTTTAGAGTTATTTGCTATTTTCAACAGAAAAAACCTGAATAATCGGAGAAAATTAGGGACCTTACTGGCATCTTTCATTACAGAAAGCGTCACTGAGCTATTTTCACACCTAGTATACTTTTTAACGACATAATTAAAATATATACTTGGAAATAGAATGGAAAAAATACATTGATCCCCTTGCCCCCCCCCCCTTTTTTTCACCATATGCACAAAGTCATTTACGTCTTAAAAATGTAACTAATTTAACTTGTAACAAAACTTCAATCTTTAAAATTTGCATTCCTTTTGATTGAAGGTTTATTGAGATATTTTGGCTCAAAGTTGGGTCATTTTGATACTGACTCACTTGTCCATTATAATTCTTACGCTCTTCAAACACATTATTACGTATATGGGAAAAATTTGTTGATAAGTTCAAGTTACAAAACCGAATATATCTCATTCCTTCTATAATATAGACTATTTATGATGAAACTTAATTATTGAATAGTTTTAGGTAATAATAAAAGAAGCTTGACTGCTAGCGCTACCTAGTAGAGAATACGAAACTAATAATAATGAAAAAAAAATTTATTTGCATTGCAAGAGCAAGGTGAGAATTCGTACCAATCCCTTTTTATATCCGCAAACCAGCACTGTTTGTTGACAACATTAATAATTGAAGGGCGATTCTTATTAAGAATTTAATTAATTCTTATTATTATAATATGAATAACATAAATAATATAATATATTATAATCTCACGATTTCATATTTTCCTATTGCGTGTTAAAATATTGACGTCAGACCATTTACGTCAATAAATTAATTTAAAGCCTAATTGTTATGTTCTTGTAAGGAAAGTGTGAATCGTAACTGTATTTATATATCTATATTACATCTGCTTTCCATGTGTTCCATATTCTATACAAACTAACTTGTGAACAACATATTCATGTGTGCATATTTATGAATTTATTGTTTTCTTAGTTTTTATTACTTTGCTTCTTAAAATGATTATACTCACACTATTTTATTCTTATTAGGTTTAGTAGAGTTATTGTTGTAGAGTTTATACTGTAGTACGTGTTAAATTAATGCAAGTAAGCAGCTTCTAGTTGTCTTGTTAACCAAACTCTCGTTTGTCAAAAGGTGAGATTTTTGACTCGCTGAAAGTTTTTTCACCTTCATTGTTTGCGATCACCAGGCGTTAAATTGTAGATTTTTGTCTCCTTAATGATTTTCTCATGGATACTTTACAGTGAAAACTCCGAGCTAAATTGTACATCCTATTTCCTTGAGTTTTTGTGATAAGTTGTTCACTCAGTACCGTTAAGAAAAATACATTAACGCAAAAAGAAAGATAAATTTTAATATTTTAAGATATGAATAAATTAAAGTGTTTTGTAATAATTCGTTAATAAATGATTTTCGTGGCAAACTTAAAACTGTAATTTAAACAAAATTATTATTACATGTAAATGATTAGTGCCTGCGATCATGCTGGGATGAGAGCCATAGCAGAGAAGCATTCTGTAAAATATTAGTGCCTGTGCCCATGCTGGTATGAGAGTCATAGCAGAGAAGCATTCTGTAAAATATTAGTGCCTGCGATCATGCTGGAATGAGAGCCATAGCAGAGAAGCATTCTGTTAAATATTAGTGCCTGTGCCCATGCACAGGATCCATTTGAAATATACCACCCTATATAATTATAATAATATAATTATTAACATATATAATTATAATTATAAAATGTATTTGTATGTCTGCAAGAGTACTAATTGTTTTTATATCATAAATAATTAATTATATAGTATGTAATTTATTTACTTTTACTTCAGGATCAAAACTACAGTGTTGTGAAGTCAATCTGTCGCGCGGCTCATACGCAACAAAACATTTTTGTAACACGTCATAAGGATTTGCCATTAGGTTAAGTACTACCGATGACATTGAATATCAGTTGATGGCACAGTTGCCATCAAAATGGTGGCGAAATATTTTTAATAAAAATACTATTCATATAATATAATCTTAGAGCATAGCCCGGGGTGCGAACCCCGGACCTCCGGTACCGAAATCGAATGCCTATACGATCACAGCAACGGAGGCTAAATGTCAAATTATAGTATAAAAATATCAAATAAATGAATATCTCAGTGAGCTGTTTATCAAATATTATCTGTCAGAAAATTTTTAAAATAGTATATTTATAAATGTGCTAAATTTAACTAAATCGTGACTCCTTTCGGGTAAGTGAAACGTTTAAATTTTTTTCTATTTATGCTACCTGACTTTCGAAACATAAGATTTGCTAAGGGATAGAAGTTCATGAAAATAACTTAGAAAAATATAATAATGAAACTAAAGTCCCTATTTATGAAGTCCACGAATTTGCAAATACAATATAAACAAAAATGTTTGTTACAATAAAACCTCAGAGACAATAAGCATGAAATTCGTGTAAGTAACTTATCTTGATACACGGAAACTGGTTCTATTTTATATTATAATACAGCTGGCTTGAAAAATACCTTGCAGAAAAAAACCAATCGAGGAATATTTTTTCTACAATGTTGGTACTTGTTTTCACCAATAAAAAATAAAGTTCACGTTATTCTATACATTGTAATCATAACGATTATCTAAGGTGTGCTTTAAGCTCGAACTGAGAATATTTTTATTATATTATTATGTGTTCTTTCATTTCAAAAGCAGATATAAAATTCTAAACAATTTAAGAAGAAAATACTTGAAGCTACTGTTTCTAAAGATGATATTAAAAAAGTTGTTTCTTATTATTTTATTAAACTATTTAGCTTGGTTCAGAAACATTTGCAGGGAAGGACCGGTGAGAAGAGCGTGTTATGAAACTTATTTGAATTGTATTTTTTTAGTAAAAATCTTTACAGTTATGAAGAAATATAAAGGGTATGTAATCCGTCAGCCTATTCAGGTCTTGTAAAGCCTAAATCAATACAAAGCAGCTAAAACCATGGTCCGGGCATCACTGATTGCGAAAGCCGTTTCTGCCAGAGAGTAAACAAATCGGGTACGGGGTACCTCGGAACTTTTCCTCATCACATCGTATTCGCTACGCTCATCCTCAAAATATAAAATTCGCCAAATTTCTCGCTTTGCTCGTCGCTTAGATAATTAATACATCTGTTTCATCCTCAACGGACACCCATCCAGGCAATGACCACGCTCAATGCAGCTTAAATTTTTTAATCCAGCAAAAATCATGAATATACTTGTCATTAAACTTAGAGTGCTTATTTATTACGTAAAGATATATACTTGTACTGAATTTTACTTTAATTGGATCATTTTCCGATTTTATACATTTTTTTAAAAATCGTACACGAGTCCTTTAATGAAAATTAAATAAATGCTGATAATGAGATGGCACTATAGAAACATGGCACATACGTTAGTCTTATACATGGCTGCATTGCTTCATCTTTCCTAGTTTTATGATTTTTCAAAAAAGTTTCTGAGTCAATATTACGGATTAATGACGCCATAAAACAATTATTTTCCGAATAGCACAACTACATGTAAGGTTGATTATTGTACAAAGTTCAATTTCTCTAGCATAAATACACTAGGATTACGATGGTAATAGACACACACACAGAGACACACAAACACATACAGACAGACAACTTTGTAAAAACCACTTAGGAGGCCCGAAAAATACCTGATACTGATAATTCGGATTACATCCTGGTTTCAGATTTTTTACTAATACAATACTTTTCCTACGGTATAAATTAGGAAAAGTAATAATAATAGATAAATTATGGATTTGTTGATTTCACTTGTAATATTTCCGCGGGCGCCTTCGCTCTTACAAATAGAACAGCAGACTATAAAAAGAACTGCAGGGTGTAATGCCGAGATTGAGACCAGTTGTTATCCATAAAGGCTTTCCGTACGTTGCATAAAAATCGTATACACGATTTTCTTAACGTACTCAGTACGTCTGAACTTTTCTCACATTATTGGTGCCGTACCTAACACTACGGACTCGCTTCGCTCGTGCTTAGAATTTAAAAAGCCTAATTTATAAGTTAGTACTCTTCGAAATCACTTCGCTCTACGTCAGACATGAAAGATCAGATTTAATCTCAGCGGTCCCCCATCCACTTTCTGACCACGCTTGATGCTGTTCAATATAATCGATCCGACCAAAAGCATGGATATATACACCCGTCTTGAAATAAACGTAGTATGTTGTGCTTATTCAATAAGGTAATAGACTCGCGCCAAATTTTGACTTACATATAGGGTGCCTTCGCTCTTACATATAGAACAGCAGACTATAAAAAGAACTGCAGGGTGTAATGCCGAGATTGAGACCTGTTGTTATCCATAAAGGGATTCCGTACGTTGCATAAAAATTTTATTCCGTACGTTGCTATTCTAATTTTAACGATTTATAATAAAACATACACATATGTCAATAAATTATACTTATAATGAAATAAAATGTATACTTATATTCAAAAATGTATTGGTCTTACGAAAATTGTTCAGTATATATATATAATATATATATATATATATATATATATATATATATATATATATATATATATATATATATATTATACGTGCCAAATTTCACATCATTCTGGTCATATTCCCGAATTAAAAATTTTTGCTTAGTAATTAATCGGTTAGTGATGTCATAAAAGGGTATTTCCCGGATAGTTCCACTGGACCTAAAATTTGATTTTTTACCAAGTTTTAACACTATGGCATGAACACTTTAGGGGCATAAAGAATGTATAGATTAAGAAAGATGGTCTTGTAATTCAATATTTTGGACAAGAAAAGCGTAGTTTCGTAACTAGTTAACAGGAGCGCTAGTATGTAAGTTGGTGGTTTCACTATTCCTACTATCAGAATACGCTCATGACGTTTTTTTAAGCAAATTATTTTAGGCTGTTTACCGAATTATCCGAATATTTTCTTTATATATAATAACTTATTTCAACTAGATACTTGTGCCGTTGTCATAGTTATAAAAAACGAAAAGATTTCATAATAATAACTTAGAAAAGTAAGAGGAATGTATTGGTAAAGAAGTTTGGCTCCAGAGCTGCCGCTAGAGATCAGCACCGAGTTCGCCCCTGCCTTCTGTCTTACGCCCTCGTGTACCTTTCAACATTCTATATTAGTTAATTTTTTTGGACTGACTTTTTTTGCATTGACTGGGGGTACGATAATAACATACACATCCAGTCTCATACAGACAGGATAATTCCATTTAGCTGAAATCCCTGATTCGAATTTTTAGTGCACACACATAACTTTTCCTATATATCTACTGCATAAATGAGAAAAGGACAGGGAGCGAATTTAAAATATAATAATTCGATTAAATCATAATTATTATTACAACAAAAACAAATTAATAAAAACGCTAACATTTTTTTGCAATTTGAAAAAACTCACTATCGTGAAAAATCAACATAAATGTTTTTAAGAAAATTCTAAATTAGAAAACACTGATGTTTTTTAAGATAAAATCCAAGTTAAGAAATAAAATAAATTAACTTTAAAAAAATTTCTTAATATTTATGTTGTATAGTAAAGGGAAACCTCATTTATAACCTGTTAACAAACAAGTGAAAAACACTTTTAAAATAATAATTAATAATGTATTGTATTGTAATATTTTTTCATATTTTTCTTAATGAGCTTGAACAAGAATAAACATTAGTGTTTTTCAAAGTTCGAAAGAAAATATTAGCGCATTTTTTAAGTGTTAAATAACACAAGAAAAGAATTAGAGTTTGTATAATTTTAATACATTAAAATAATGAAACTGATTGTTATCAGGTTTACCATTTTTTTTAAAAAACAAAAAATAATTAATAGAACTCGAGCAAACACGCTTAAAAGTTTAAAATAATTTAAAAGAAAATAAAGAATTCATTAAATGAATAAAAGTATTTTGCTAAAAAAGGAAGTTGTAAGTATAATAAAAACATTATTTCATATTTTTAACCTTTTCGCTACGAAAAAAAACCTGCCCGGTCGTCGGTGATTATGAGAATAAATAACGACTATATTACAGCGTTATAAACTCTACCTATCATAAAAAATAAAAATTAAAAATGTATCTGAAAATATTGTGATATTTTACTAAGATACAGCTTAACATAACATACAATTATTTAAACTTATATTAAATTTGTTTGAGACAACATATTATTATCTTTAGTAATAATATAATAAATAATAAATTAAAGTATGGGTTCGAAAAATAGTATAGTAAAAAAGAAAATTACTTTTTTTTTAAATTATAAAAGTTGTGTATAATTATAAGAAAAGTATTAATTACTTATTTTTTAAATAGTTTTTCACGGGTGGTAAACATTAAAATTAGGGTGATGTACAGCATTAAAATTAAATGCTGAAATAAGTAATTATATTCATAATATAATAGATAAAACTATATTTTATTATACTTAGTGAACTTTTATTATATTAACTTAACAGTTATTATTTAGTGTGAAATTAAATTAGTGTTTTTGGATAAGCTAGCAGAACATGTTATTTAGATTTTGGTAGATATAATCAAAGATTATAGGTTACTTTTTATATATTTATCACATTTTAGATTGTTTTGATGTAGTATTTTTAATCTATGTTTGAGGTTATTGAAACATGGGTTTATAATAGTTTGGTAATGGCCTAAGGGATAGGGAAACAAATAGTAAGAGATAAAAAAATAGCTCTAAGAATATACTAAAGTGCTATATTAAATTTTAAATCCTCAAAAGACAATATATGAATAATTTTATAATAATTTGGGGGTACTTTTATTTGTTAAATGCTAAAAACTTAAATATAAAGGGGAAGGAACATATTGAGCCTTTCCAATGTAAAATAGTGTCGCCAACCCCCAACGCTACTACCTCGGGCGGTAGTAGAGGACTAAGTACCGTCCGTTTACTAAGAACTAAAGTAAAATTTTAGTTCTTTATTATTTTGTAGTGGTTAATTGTATAATTTAATGTTATTCTTACCTTGATTGAAATTATTAAGTTAAGAATCCAAAGAAAATAAAAAAATCTAGAATTAAAGCATGTTGACATTAAGTGTGATAGGCCTTAAAATTGAAAAACACAAAACTTTATACATTTCTTCAATACTTTTAAACTAGAAATGGGACAAGTTGTCCCATGCCCATCTATTTTCCCTCAAAACGGTGGCGACACTTTTTTGCCTTTATGCTCCCTTCCCCTGTGATTAGATATAGGAGTAGGAATTTGCCATTTTCGGTTAGGATTGGTAAACTTTGTAACTGTTCTATTATTTTTATACTTAATTATTTTTCTAGTTTATTAATTTATTAGATAGCATTAATTGTTATTATCAATTTTTTATATTGATTTTAGATGTCATACAATTAATATTGGAACATATAAAAATGTTAATCAGGGTGTTTTTCAGAGGTTCTTCACCGCGAGAGGGAGTACTTATTGCTGTCCTGTCCGGCAGTATATTATTTAATTCTTATGCATATATATATATATATATATATATATATATATATATATATATATTATATATATATATATATATATATATATATATAAATAATAAATAAATATATATATATATATATATTATATATATATATATATATATATATATATATATAAGTATAAAGTCTTTTGATCCATTTATTTATCCATACATTTTATGGGGAAATACGATTTAAAAACGTTTTATTTCCCAAAAATCATTGTTTAAAAGGTTCTCCGGTTTAAATAACTGTTAAAAATCCTTTAACAGCTCACAAAAATTATGATATATCTAGAAATGAATATTAAAAATTATAAGAAATAAAGAAACTGGTTTTCCTGAAGACCAATTAACTTAAGAATTAGAAGAAGATTGGCTTGATGAAGCTGCCCAAACCTGGCCACCATCTCACATTCTCAACTCTTTCATATTAAATAATTATAATGCCCCAAGCTGTGTTTTGGAGGTGTGTCCGTAATATGAAAATAAAGTAATTTAAAAAATCAAAGCTGAAGATTTTGTCGATCTTAATCATAATACTAAAATCATCTTACTATAATATAAATACTCAGGTTTTCGTCTTTCGTTTTATACTAAATTGAAGTATAAATTTATGAGGAATTATGCATATTATATAAACACGTTAAAAATTTTATTTATTCAGTATTCAACACTAATTATTATGAAACATGCATAGATAAATATGGAACTAGTTGATTTCCTTATCTTATCTCAATTTTGTAAAATACACGACAAATCGCATTTTAAGCTTAGAAGTCCCAAAAATGGAGCTTAGGTTATGTCAGACTTATGAATCACGTAGATCAATTGGATTGTGACTTGTACACATGATAAGTAGAAATACAATAATGTATTCAATACAAGGGATGAGCCTTAGGGAAATTTTCTGGTCTCACAAACATTATCAAAGATTGAAGAAATAGAAGAACTGATTACCTTCAAACATTCCGTCGCAGGTATGGAATGTTAATGTCTAATAACCAATGACGCGAATGGTTATGTTACTGGAATATTGAGAGCTTTTTTAATTAAATGTTTTTTTAATTAGACTTAGGTGGCAAAAAATAATTTTTGTGATATATAATTAAATTTAACAAAAAACGGAAAAATAACAAGATATAAAATAAACAGCTTGTTGATAAACTAGTAGGTGCTTAACATTTATGATTCAACAAAAATCATGGATATACTTGTATTAAAACAAAATTGGTGAATTTATTTATTTATTACGTAAACGTATATACATGTACCAAATTTCATCTCAATTAGATTATAGGCCAATTTTTAAAACGTTTTTAAAAAATGTTCACAAGTCATTTGATAAAAATTGAACTAATGCTGATAATAAGATGAAACTTTGCATACAGTTAGTCTTAGCAGTTAGGCTACACGCTACATACTGATTTATGTACAAAGTTTCAACTCTCTAGCAAAAATACACTAGAAGCTACGATGATAACAGACAAACACACACACATACAGACAGACAACTTTGTAAAAATTCCTCAGGATGCCTTGAAAACACCTGAAACGGATGATGATTCCTGTGACATCCCGGTTTCAGATTTTTTTACAAGCTAAATACTTTTCCTATATATTACGGTATAGATAAGGAATTAAAATCGGGTAAGGGGTACCTCGGAATTTTCCTTATCACATTGGATTCGTTACGCTCATTCTCCCTTATGTAGACTCGCTTCGATCGTCCTCAGGATAAACAATTCGCCAAATTTATACTGCAACACGCCTTCGGGCTGGCTTTGCAAGTCCTTAGATAGTAAATACACTAACCACGCTCAAAGCTGCTTATTTTCTATGCTGATCAACGAAACCAATAGATATACTTGTCGTATTAAAAGAAACTTAGTGTACTTATTTATTATGTAAAGTTATACACTTGTACCGAATTATAACTCAATAAGATTATTTTCCAAATTTCACAATTTAAAAAAAAACGTACAGGTAAGTCATTTAATAAAAATTGAAGTAATACGGATATTGAAATGAAACTTGGCATATATGGCATATATACATGACTACTTGCATGCCAAATCTCAATCCCATCGCATAATTATTCCGTGTTTTATGATTTTTCGAAATTTTTGCCGTCATTATTGCAGGTTAATGACGTCATCAAAAAGTATATGCTACATAGTACAACTATATATACGTATAGACTGTTTCTACTTTCTAGCATAAACTCACTATAGGAGCTACGATGATAACAGACACACACACAGACAGACAACTTTGTTAAAACTACTTAGGAGGCCTTAAAAACACCTGTATCGGATAATTCCAGTGACATTCCGGTTTTCGATTTAATGTGCAAACACAATACTTTTTCAATATACCTGTGGTATAAATGAGGAAAAGTAAAAAGAACCGCCCTAAAAAAGGCTCCGTCGTAATTGTAGTTATCAAGTACCTCGATCTATTCGCATGTAAGTACCAAAGATCTTTAATAAAGAGGATGACGCGATAAGGAAACATTAGTGATCCCGTAAACGTTTTATGAGATATAGACAAATGAAAGCAATTTTACCTTCCCTGTCAATAATAAATTGCGTAGGCTTCCGCGGTTATTGTCATAAAGATTTAGGTCTTCCGGTGGTGACCACGTCAATGTAGATGAAGAATCTGACGTTTCGCATCCACTGTGGGAGGCATCATCAGGGATGTTGGACAACATGTAATGCTCTACACAACTGAACTGGTTCAGTTTTGTAGAGCATTACATGATGTCCTACATCCATGAAGATGCCTCCAACAGTGGAAGCGAAACGTCGGATTCTTCATCTACATTAACTTCCTTCCTTTTGTGTTAATACTTTTATTAATATAATTAAGGTTGGTCACTTTATCATTTATTTGCCCTGGAAGGATAATATGCGTTGAATTTGTCTGATTCTTGTTACATAACCTGCGTTTCGCGCCATTCGCTATTACATTGATAGATAATGAAGATTTAGGTCTTCTGGTAGTGACCGTGTCAATGTAGATGAAGAATCTGATGTTTCGCTTCCACTGTGGGAGGCATCTTCAGGGATATGGGACATCATGTAATGCTCTACAAAACTGTAGAGCATGTGTAGAGCATGCCATGTTGTCTTACATCCCTGAAGATGACTCCCACAGTGGAAGCAATAATAATAATAAATTATTATTAATTTTCACTTTTGGTTCATAAGTGAAACCATCTTATCTTCCGAAACATTTATCGGAAGATAAGTTTGTTTCTAAGTTTAAGACATGCACTGTTAATTATTTTTTTACAAGTATGCCTAGTTCGCACTAAGCATGATTTGTTAAACAAAACAAACGTAACAAAATAGCAGTTTTGTTACGTATGTTTTCATTATTTTATATTTTTTAGGGAATTTTCGAAGAAAAAATAAGCTTATGATGGAAGATTGGGTTTATGGAGAGGGTGGATTGCCGGCTGAAATTTGTATCGTATCATTTTCAGTATTTAAGTGTATAACTTCAAAATATTTCTGGCGTGGAGATCCGTTCAGACATTACTTCTGATTAACCTTATTTTTTTCCAGCCATTTTATAAAACTAATCAGTAACTTAAGAACAAAAATAAAATCCCTTATTTTACAACTTGAAATTCTGCTAAGTGCCATTTCACCGAAGTTAATTTATCTGAACGCTACCTTTATTATTTTTATAGTTAAATTTAAAATTTAAAACAAGGATATCATAGAAGGTGTCTCAATATGTAACAATAAGAAAAATAATATATTACATAAGCTTGAATTTTTTAGACTCTATAACCTTTAAAACATTTTATCATATTTTTCACATTAAACTGTTAATATTCATTTAATATAAATATTATAAAAAACTGTTTTAATATATATTTTATAATGTTGAAGAAAAGTGTTTTATTATGTTAAATTTCCAACATTAAGATGTGTATCTTGCCATGTTTAGGTGTGCTTGAGGACAATGTGTATGGAGATATAATTAAAACATTTTATCTAGAAAAAATTATACAGTTTTCATAGGAAAATTAAAAGGAAAAATGTAGGTAAAGTGATTAAAGAGGGTATTAATAAAGGGTATTTTGTATTATTATTAGATCAAAGAAAATTTGTGTGTAGTCATAATATTACAATGTTTCATTTTTACTTTTCCTCATTTATACCGTAGGTATATAGAAAAAGTATTGTGTTTGTACAATAAATAAAAAACCGGGATGTAAACGGAATTATGCGTTTCAGGCGTTTTTAAGGGCTCCTAAGGAGTGGTTTTCGCAAAGTTGTCTGCTTGCATGTGTGTATATGTGTCTGTTATCATCATAGCGCCCAGTGTATTTATGCTAGAGAGTTGAAATTTTGTACAAAAATCAGTCAACCGCTGTAGTTGTGCTATTCGGAAAATATTTTTAAGGCGTCATTAACTTGCATTAATGACAACAAAAAAATCGAAAAATCATAAAACACGGAAAAATGATGCGGTCTGATTGAAATTCGGCACACATGTAGCTATGTATAAGACTAACATATGTGCCAAGTTTTATCAGCAACATATCAGCATTATTTTTATCGAATGATTTTTATACGTTTTTTAAAAAAAATGTTTGAAATCGGGAATTATGCTTATTAAGTTGAAATTTGATACCAGCATACCTCTTGACGTAATAAATGAGTGTACTAGGTGTCGTTATGATACAAGTCTATCTATGATATTGTTGCCTCTATTAGGGGTAAAAGCAGCATTGAGCGTGTTCAGTGCCTGGAATAATGACCACTGGGAATGAAAGATATTATTTGTATTTAATATCTGAGGACGCGCGAAGCGAGTCCGAAGAAACTCGTCGTATAAATTTAACGACTTGTACTTCTGAGGAGGAGCGAAGCGAGTCCAAAGCTAGGAGGATGAGCGTAGCGAATCCGACGTAATGAGCAAAAGTTCTGAGGTACCCCGTACCCGATTTTTACTAATTATTATAGTTATTTTTTTAAACCAAAACTTTCTAAAAAAGAAAACTTATGGAATTAAATTTAAATACCTTTATAAAGAGAATTTAACACATATTCATTTAGACTAATTTTTATCAAATAAAAAACATGAGTCAATAATCAAAGTAGGTTATATTTGAGTTTTAGGGTTAATGCAATACTTTTAGGGAATTCTCCTCAGATATTGACGCCATTTTGTACGGATGGGGGGAGATTCTAATTGCTTACTGATTCCAAAAATGTATGTTACGTTATGTATATGTATATACATAACTATTATTTTTCAATATATTTACGGTTGTATAGGTAAGAATGAGAAAAAACTTGTTCAGGTTAGTCAAAGAAATAAATAGATAAAACACAAATTAGAGATATATTGGCATCATAAATGCTAACAGACGAAGGGGAAGATGAAGAGTTAGATAAGTTGATTTACTTAATCTGGTTAATCTAAGGCCATATATGGCTCTCTATTTTACTTAATCCAAGTGCAAGTAAGAGATTTCATATGTGAGAGAAAGAAAAGGGGCTGTAGGTTTCATTATTTATAGCTTATTATAATCTCTTGATCTATTTTGATCCTTATATATTTTTTTAAATAATAAAAATATCTTGCTAAATATGCAGATACCTTTTTTTAAACAAATAAATTCATTAAATGTAATCAAGAAGAGTTTCAAAACATAACCAGCAAACGAAGAATAAAAAAGGAAAAAAATATACATTCAGGTAAAAAACATGTAGATATATTTATTTTTATAGCATACACGTACGGTAAGCAGACGATATGGTAAGGAGTCTCCAGTGGCGCCACGTAACGTGCTGCCATCTACCAGGCGGCTGTTAAACGTCATTATATACCTAAAACAACCTGTTTTTCCGAGATTATTGTTAAAGATATTGTACACTAAAGTTCAAGATTTCTATCTTTATGTCAGAAAAACTAAGTAGTATATACGGATTTTTAAATAATGAAGTAGTAAGTTTGAAAGCAAAGTAATAGTAATACAATTGTATTTAAATAGATAAATATCTATACCAGTATATAAATATTTAATGTATTGGATTTGAATATGAATTTTGCTAACAACTGATATCTTCTATTTCTTATAATTGTGATTTATTTAATCATGGAGTTTACAAAATATAAGTAAAAGAAAATTACAAATTATTTGTAATTTGTAATTTTAATTTGTAAAATCTCCTTTTCATAATAAAATAAAATAAAAATTGACAAACAATTCTAAATCAAATATTACACTTATACATAAAGTCATCTATGATATTTTATATCATAGATGACTTTATTTTATTTTATTTGCTTCAAGGAGCAAATAATCCTTTACTATTTAAGCAATCCTTTTAAGTTCCTTGTAAGTGTTTTTGTGAGTTTTTTAAGTTTACCTTTTATCTCAAGTCGTTGAGTATTAGGACTTAATTCTGCAATATCAGCATAGCATTTAAATAAACAGTATAAATATATAAAAAAGTATGCTATATATTTGCGAGGCACATTTTTTTATTAGTATACTTCGTGCGTTATAAATAAGGATAACGCAGTACTCAGATGAATTAGTACAATTATATTAAAACAAATTAACCTTCATGTCGTTACTTGATGTGCTCTAGACTAGTCAATAGGTAGTTACCAAGGATCTTGAATAAAGGGGATAACGCATAATGGATCCCATAGACATTGTATTAGATAGAGAAATAAGAGCAAACTTACCTTAATATGGTTATAGTAAAAAAGGCATGAAACGAAGGTTATGTTACAATAATAAGTCGAATTTGCTCCTCAACTTTCTGTGCTTGTTAGTTGTGATTTTATAAGTCACCTTTAGTGCCTTTTAAGTCAATTAGAATGAAACAGTCATTAATAGTAAAGATATTTCATTTCACTACTTGTTTATAACTCTTTTAATAAGCAAAACAATTGGAAAGAATCGAAAGGTAAGTTTGCCTCTAAATTTAGGACCTGCGCAGTTAATGTAATGATTGTAAGCATGTGCAGTTTGTTTTTTACATGTGTTTTGTAGTGGATTCTTCCAATTATTTTGTTCTTGATGGGGGTCACTTTGTTATACGGCAAATCGACTTAGTGCGTCATTCCCTTCATTCAAGATCCTTGTTCGTTACTTGATGTGGTCTAATTATTCAAAAGGCTTGCGTTAACTTGGTGATATCCTAGAAACCGTTTTTTTATTGTGTGTAAACAGGGTCTTCATTGTAATTCTACATACTAGCAGCTCCGTGTTTTAATTTTAGGGAATTCCCTAAGCAAAACTGACCTTACGTTGATTAAACATGATTTAATATCATCTGTTATCTATTATGAACTAGACCTGGATTTTTAAGTTCCTTGCGATAAATAAGTCCGCACAGTCTATGTCTAAACGCCAAAGGTAGAGAGCCCTATAAAATGTAGGAGAAATAATAGAATAGTCTACTTTTTATTAATTTATACACTGACATTATAAACTTTTTTAATTGATACATTATTTTTTATAAAATCAGCTATTACTGAGGCCCAGAAGAAATAATAAAGGTTATAATATAAAAACCACTGATTACCTCTGTAAGATTAACAATTTGATTAACAATTGATATAACAAGTCGTTTAACACAATTTTTTTATTTATTTAAAATATAATTAAAGCCCAAAATGTGTAACAAACATACAGGCCCCTTGACGATCTTTCGGCCAATCGGGGTGTTCAACCTAAAGAAACCACATCAAATATGTCGCATTGTCTTTGCTTATATTTCTGTTAAAGTTGGCTTAATCTCTTATAGCAAATACTATTTATGACTTAAAAAAGTGGTATTTACCGCAAGTTGAAGAAGCAATCGAAGAATCAGCTACCGTCGATACTTGCTGTTGGATATAAATATCCCTGTTTATATACAGGGATATTTATATCCAACAGCAAGCTGATTCTTCGATTACTATTTATGACCCTGAACATACGAAGCCGAAATCAAGTGATTGGTTACTGTTTCAAACTTTTCAAATAAAAGTCCTATTAATTTGTTATCTTCTTAAAAGAGATTTGAGGTTACAGATTAGGGGTTTTTAAGGCTTTTTGACAATTAATATTATTTAATTAAGTCTAAAGATTTAAAAAATTCTAATATTAATTTTAAGACTATTTTCAAACAAAAGAATCTTATGAAAAAAATAATATTTTCTTTTATAAATTTGCATCTCTAAATGTAATTATTTTCAACGTTAAATTTTATCCTATTCAGAAAAATTGTCCTTTGTAAAATAATTAACGTATGCATGGTATGCAGTTACATTTAAATTAAGTCATAATTTCTATTCCATTTTGTCTCTTTATTCTCATTGTGAAGAAAATAATGAACATAATAAAGGTGTAATACAACAATTGATTGAACAAAAGCAAAATAACAAATTGTATTTAAAAAAAATAGACAAAGTCATTTGAATAATAATGACAAGAGAGAAAATAAAGATGAAGGCGATGAATAGTTAATAATAACATGTATAAGTTAGTGAATTCATCCAACTTGACAACTTACTGAAGTGGGTGGTATGTTAGTTAAAGGTTTCCATTAGATCCGCTAGATTGAAGCACTAGCGTCATGTCTTCCCTCGAGTGATGGGAACTTGTATCGTTATATTCTTTTTTTAAATGATCATACCGTGAAGAAAATGATGATGATGATGAGGCTACAAGTTTATAGAAAGGTTACAAAAGGTTTTTTAAGTCTTAGTTTATTTTAAAACAAAATTACATTTTTAATTATTTTGTAATGTTACATGTATTTCATATTTTGATTTCATGTATTATATTTTTTTTAAATTTATCAACTTTTAACGAAAATTTGTTTTTATTTATAATTTCTTTTGATAAGTAGGCTGTTTTATGTTGTAACTATGGTTAAACATACATATGCTATATTTAATTTTATAAAATAAATGAAGTGTAGTTTATAATAGAGTTATGTAAGTATTCTCCTCCCACGAATAGTCTTCTTCTTTTAAAACTCGCCTGGAGGATAAAGAAAATAACAATAAGGTATAATGACTGTATCAAACCATGTTCCGAACCTGGCTGGGTATAACCTCTGCCTCGCACTGACGGAACTTTAATGGGTTTATAATACTCGGGTTCCATGCCTTACCAATTTTCTTCTCATCTTTTTCTTTTTCACCATCATACTTTTTATATAATTTTAAATCTAACCCTCAGGTCATGCTTTCCAACTCTTTTAGATATTATGTATTAAAAATATCCGACCTTTTTTAGGTACATTTTTACTTTATAAAAAGTTGTAACACAACACTAAATTTCAGTATATTTATAAGAGGTTTTAAATAATATTTTGTTTTGATGTTTACTAAACGAAAGAGCAACAGCAATAATTGCTAAAGGCCATACAGATTCTTAGCTTGACAGTACTATTTTGTGTATTTTTGATAACATCCTATCAGTATGTTCTAAGTAGATATATTGTATACATAATATTAGTGAAATTGTGAGTAAATATAATGATATATAATATTAGTAAAATTGTATAACAGTAAATATAATGATATAATATTAGTAAAATTTTATAACAGTAAATAGAATGATATAATATTAGTAAAATTTTATAACAGTAAATAGAATGATATAATATTAGATGTATTAATGTAAATATATATAATTAGTGAAATTGATAATTGTAAATAGAATGATATAATATTATTGAAATTAATATTGGAAATTGTATAATAGTAAATAGAATGATAATATTAGTAAAATTGTATAATAGTAAATACAATATATAATATTATAAAATTATATAACAGTAATAGATGATGGAATATTGGTAAAATTGTATAATAGTAATTTGAATGATAAAATAATTGTAAAATTGTAAATAGAATGATATAATATTAGTAAAGTTGTATAATAGTAAATAGAATGATATAATATTAGTAAAATTGTATAATAGTAAATAGAATGATATTATTGTATAAGAGTAATAAACAGAAGATTTCAGTCCTGAAAGAATTTATTTAAATATAAAAACCAAAGCAGAGGATATAATAGAACAGAAATTCCAAAACCTCAATTACAGAGTATTAAAAAGCAAAATATAAAAACAAGCAAATGAAACAAAAATATGAAACAACAATTGAAGAACTTACGGAATCATTTAAATAGCAGAAAATATATTACATCAGGGTTGCCCGCGGACCCAAGTAGGTTTAGGGGTTCCATGAGCTAATAGACAAAATATATCAAATTGTTCTAATAATTTGTTATTTGTTAATTCATATGAATAATATTAATAATATAATAATAATTATAATATTATTATAATTAATAGTTATAATAACAATTATTAGTTCCAAACAAAAAAGGACAATATGAGATAATTTGTAAATACGTGATTGCTTTGATTAGAACAACATAAACATCTACATCTATTATCTGTTGTTAGAATGATAATAGATGTAAAAAAATGGGCGTCCAAAAAATAATTACTCATTTTCTATTTGTTAGAAATGCGATTTTCCTTCATATTTTTTGAAATCATACAAAATGAAGGTTATAAAAGAAATTGATTTTTTGTGCAAGTGATTGCGATTTATAGAGAACTATAAAAATTATAAGTGATTGCAGCAAATTATTTTTTATAGATTATTAATCTGCACAAACAAACAAATAATAAAAATTACATTTTATTATTTTTAAGCTTTTGTTTTATAAAAATAAACTTTTTTTAAGCTTTTTTTTAAGTTTTATTTAAGCTTTTTCGTGTTGTAAATTATAGTAGTGTATATTTGTAAGCCTAAATATATAATGTTAAAATCGGAAGATTTATTGATAAGTTTAAGGTATTGGATTTATTAAGTAAGGGGGGGGGGGGTAACGAGTTAGACAGGAATCCGCCAAGTACCATTTATCTACCGGTCTAACGTCACAGGGAGGCTATACCTTTCAATATCGGGGTATAGTAAGGAGTATTTCTATTTTCTAAAAGATTTTATTCTAAGTAAAATTTATTTATATCCCTGTGGGTCTTCAATAGGCGACACTACAACACAAAAATGCCGAACAACCTCATTAAAAAGTTCATGAGTTACAGTAGAACAATCATTTCATTTGACACTATATCAAGTTTTTTTTAATACATGTAGGTACAATATAAATGTGCCAGAGGAACCCAGGAACGTATCTAGCAAATTGCATCTAACGTATGCTGCATCTGATAAGTTAGACGTAAAGAAACAGAACAGACTGGGGCATGTCATTATAAGGAGCCATCAATAATGACGATTGTCGATAATGGGACAAGTCCTATTCTAGATATAGCATAGGATTTTGTTTCTTTTATCCCAAAAGTGTTTGTCGCAAAATTATTTAGTGTTGAAAGTAAAATTCTTGGCTTAAAGATTCGAAAAAAGGGCGATCTTAAGGCGAATTTCCTTTAAAATGCTTGTACTCAAGCAAGAAAGCACTTTTCATGCTTGAGTGTTCGGTTCGTGATAATACTTGGTGCTTTCGGCTTATGATAAGTCATAACCTGAGCAAAAAAAATGTTTAATAGATTTTTAAAATGGAATGCTCATATTTATCTTCTAGATTATACTGAATATATGATCATCATTCCAAAATCGGCACTGCATTGCTCCGCATCATTCGCACTCATTCAGATCTCACTATATGCTAATTTAAACTGTTATAACTATCAAAAATTGTATAATTTTATAACAGAAATCTTATTAAAGTAATAATAAAAGTATGTATGGGTGCCATAGCTATTAGTGTAAGGATCCTATAAGTATTATGGAGGTGTCATTACCTCCATTACCTCCAAATTAACTTAGATGGCAACGCAAACTACGAATAGTATTATTACTGACTCAATTCTAGCGTAAATCTTACACAATAATAAACAGAATAATTTTAAGTAATTTTAAGAATTAATAAAACAATTATTTGGTAATCATGCTGTGTAAATTAGATTCTGGTTGTAGAGATATGAAAATAAAAATTGAAAAGTTAATTCCACAAAAATTATAACGGACCAGAAAACTAAATTAACTTTTAATGTTTAAGATTCGAGTTATTATTCCAGAAAACCTTTTTTTGTTTTTGAATAGTATTCGGAAAAAAAGATAATAAAATTAGTTTTTAATGAAAATATGTTTGATATTTTTTTCTGTTTGATTTAAGTAATGGTATGTAATTTGGTTTTGTTTAAATAAAATTTATTCGCAAGAAATTTGCTTTCAAGACATTTTCGAATCCTGCATACTGGAGTATGTAGACGTATGTAGAAAATTATTGTTATAATAATTATTAATACATCCAAAGTGTAACTAAGGGGAACGAGTAATAATTTGTTTTTTTTTTTTTACAAAGGCAGGTAATAATTACAGGTTGTTTATTTGAAATACTTTAGAAATGGACTCATAAAAGTGATTTGAAGGAAAAAATATTACTCTGGTCTATTTAAGATAAAAATAGTGGCAGATAATTAAGTTTTATTTATTTCAAATTTTAAGAATGTATGCTTGTTTTATATTTAGATAAAGTTGTAGAAATGAAGTTTCAAAATTTACAAATTTTAATCTAAACACACAAAAAGAAAAACAGAAAATCGTCCTTTTTTAAAAAATATTATTTGTCTATATTTTGTCTATTTAAAATAAGATTTAAAAACATAGTGCAGTATTAATTTTACAGAGCATTTGAGATAAAAAAGTAGTTTATGTCCGCAGTTAGTTTTTTTAGTTTTTTACGCAGTTGTATATCCGCCATACAACTGTGTTAAAGTATTTTTCAATATCAAGTAAATATTATAGACCAAGAGCCCAGGGGTGTTTTGTTAATAAAAAGTGTAATGGCTGGAACCGGTCTTAATTTTTCGTAAATATCTTCCTGAACAAGGATCTGCAAATCTGCAGACTCGTATCGGATTAGTGTCCCAGGCAGAACGCACTTTACATGTCAAATTTACCACCGAAGTTAATAATAAGTGTAATGGCTGGAAACGGGTTTAATTTTTCGTAAATACCTTCCTGAACGAGGATCTGCAATTCTGCCGACTCGTATCGGATGGGTGTCCCAGGCAGAACCTTTGACCCCTAAAGTGCGTTCTGCCTGGGACACCCACCCGATACGAGTCGGCAGAATTGCAGATCCTTGTTCAGGAAGGTATTTACGAAAAATTGAGACCGGTTCCAGCCATTACACTTTTTATTAACAAAACACCCCTGGACTCTTGGTCTATTAGTTGAAACGAGCCTAGAACAATCGATATTACTTAAATAGTTATAGAAAAGATTTAACTGACACCTAGCTATAAAAAGTATTTTTTTACTGCCTTGAATAATCTATCTATAGGTAATAATTCGGTGTGAATATATCCCTCGGCAAGGTACTAATCATACTTGGAAAGGCCTCAGAAGCTAAAACTTGTTTTAACGCAATAAACTCAATAATAATACATTGTTTGCGCTCTAGGTGGGTAAATAGCAATACCATGATATAAATATAATTTAATAACATGGCAAGTGATAGAGTAAATAAAGTTACCTTTTCCTTATATAAACCGTAGGTATATAAGAAAAGTATTGTGTTTGCAATAAATCCAAAACCGCGCCTGAATTATCCTTTTTAGGTGTTATAAAACCCTAAGTGGATTTCACAAAGTTGTGTACGTGTTGTTATTTATTAATAATTCAATATACTTTTATTAAACATTATTTATATTAGAGTTTTACCGGATTTTCATTAAAATATTTTTACAATTTTGTAAGAAACTATTTCCACTAATAACATATAAAAAATAATTAATACTTTTTTGTTTAGTTCAATAATTTTTTAATTTGGATGGATAAAAATCTACAGTTTTTATGTAAGATTATTTTATAGCAATTTAGTTAAAATGAATAAGTAATAAAGTCACAATTTAATCAAAAACTAGTTTATTTAAAGAAATTCTTGAACTTAAAAAAGCCAGTAAAATATTTTCTCAGGGACTTTACCAAAGATTAAATTATATTTTATTCTTCTTCTTCTTCCACCATTTTGATTTTTATATCTCTTCTTTTATACCTTATTATGTGGACTAAATTAAACTTCATTTTATAACAAGTTTTTTACCATGACGACATCAATTTCGCTCTTTGTCGCTCTCTCTTTTTATCTCATTCTCTCTCTATATCTCATTCTCTCTCTCACGCATCTTTTATTAATATCATAATATTAAATTTTCCATCTTTTCAAACTTAATTTAAATTCCATTTCTGGAAAAAAGTTAAGAAAGAAAAATAAATAAAATTTGAAAATTTATAATGATTAAGCTTTAAGAGACTTATAAAAAGTCTGGTTTTTTATAAACCTTTGAATGATGATGTTAATAAACTTTTCTGGTTATTTTTAAAGGTAATGGTGTTTTTAAATTTTATTTAAATGACAAATGTACATATTCATTTTAAAATAAGTATTTTACCAGACAAATAAAAAGTTGTTATGTTAACTATTATTAGGCTATATTTGTATGCATGTTTGCTGTGTAATACCTTCATTGCTACTATTGAAATAATTGAAATGCTAATAAGACTTATTTTGAAGTATTAAAATATAGTATTATTACTATATTATGATTCCATTTTTCTGTACCCGCATTCATTCATTAAATGTCATCTTTGCCTATTTTGTCTAAAAAAGGTATGTATATATATATATATTATATATATAATATATATATATATATATATATATATATATATATACATTGGCGTCCGCAGGATTTTTCCAAGGGAGGGGGGGGGGGGGGAGGGGTTCCCCAAAGAGCTACGGGTTTAATATTCAGCACCCTTACACAAAATTTAGAGATTGGAGTCCAGTTAACCACAAGTGTGGGGCTTTGCTAAACTAAATTATAATGTATTGACAAAAACTATGTAATATTTTATTTATTGTACTTAAATAAATATTCCAATTCATTTAGACCTTTAGCAAACGAAGCGAGTTCCTTAAAGCATATTAAATAAGGGTGTTATCGACATAGCGAGCGAAGCAAACCTCTATTAGTTAACATAATTTTTAAATTCAACAATTTAGCAAGGGAAGCTTGTCCGATTTACGTATCTTATCAATCTAGCGAGCGAAGCGAGCCTGTTCTTGACATTTACAGCAATCTAGCGTTAGTTATTTTTATGAAAAGCGGTGAATCTAACTTTTCTGATTTTCCAGGGGGGTCAAGTGACCTGTTTGACCCCTCTCTGCGGACACTAATGTATATACATACACACACACACACACACACACACACATACACATACATATATATTATAATTATATATATATATATATATATTATATATATATATATATATATATATATATATATATATATATATTGCTTCGGACCGCCCAATGGTATGAGATGGACGGCAGTGTCATCTCTACGTAATTATATCTTTTTACTTGTTTGAATAATTACAGTCTTCTTTAGTAACTTATTTTCAAATCAAAATTATTAATTTAACATAAGTACTTGTTTCGGTATACATACTGCAAAGTACAGAACAAAATACAGTATACATTTTTCTAAAGTCATCTATGGTATAATAAATAATTTTTAAAGTAAATCTTAAGTAGTGGTCGCTTTATACTTGTCGAGGATTAAGTAATGATATTAATAACGTTGACTTGTCTTCGTAATGTACAAGTATCTTCATAATAATAAACACAGGGTAAGACTATACGTAGGATAGGGAACATTAATAAGATGTTCCCATGTTTCTCGTGCGCATTCCAAATCTAAACATAAATCATCTCCAGGCTCTCATCTTATTGTTTATGGAACTTTATTTTTTTTATAACAACCTTTTTTTAAAATTTAGTAGTGCTTCGTTTTTTTCCCCGATGATAAAGTAGAAGGTTTCTATAGATTTATATTGCGCAGCTGCGCATGGAAAAAATATTGTATAGTGCAAGATGGCTCACAATGAATCTATCAAGGTACCCTTCCCTCCGGGGTACCATTAAAAAACCGTGTAATCATAGGTCCTCTCCGCCATATGCCAGTACCATCATTAAAGTTGATCTTTTTTACAATGTAGATATCATTAAATACCGGGTTCAACTTTTGTATTATTTTTATTAAAAGGTTATAGTGTTTGAGACCATCGTTGAATACTTTAACGGCCGCATACAATTAACTTATCCGATATAGAGATTCACACACACACACACTTATATGTAATCAAATATATTTAAAAGGTATAAGGGGACACATTGGAGTAGGAAACATAATGGAGTCCCGCTTTATAAGTTTAAATAGATTTAATTGTTGAGTTAAGCCTTAATTGTGTTGAATATACGCAAAAGGTTTTTCAATACTTCTTTTCTAAATCTTTTCAATATAAATTACTTAGGATAACTTTGGGGATAATAGGCTTAATAAATATGCCTTAAACAGTTAATCATTAAAGTCAAAATCACGATTAAATTGTAGTCATAAAAACTCCATGAAAAAAATAATTAATGTCAAATACTAAAACAGACTCAACTGTTATTAGTATTAAAGTCAACAATACTTTTTGTTTTTAGATGATTTTATTTCACATGGAACTTAATTAACACATGCATAGTTTCCAAAACCAAACTAAGCGAAGAGAGATATTTTGTGTACAAAAATTGGTATTTTGCTAATACTGACAATACTAGGCTTAATAAAGCACGCGCATGTGCTTCTTGCTTATGGCGCATTGATGCTAACTTTTGCTATATAAGCTCAGTGCTTCATCGACTGTTATTATTTATATTATTTCTCTAAATCAAATTTTAACCGAAAATTTAGGATAAGTTGTGGACATCTTGGAATGTATCAAGCTAGACGATGTTCCACTATATGTTATGTACCGTGCCACTCTGTGATAATCATTCAAGATGTGTTGAAGGTAACATCAAATTGACACGTTCCGAAGATATAAAATAATAGTGCAAGAGAAACCTAAGATTGCCAACTATGCAATGATAACTAACGTTTTGCATTACCTATGATGGAATAAATATACGAATTTCCTTTGAGAAATCCAAAAAACACGAGTAACAAGTAGTCATGCTAATGCTGTTCAGGTTATAAACCGGAAACTTAAGTAAGAAATAGATTGTTGAGAGATAAAGAAAGCATTTCAAAGAAAAATCGCCCTGCTTGCGGACCTCCGCACCAGAAATTTTGATTTTTTTTAAGTGATTTATTTGATTAAAAATCACTGAATTGAACTTAAAATAAAGTAAAATCAAGAGCGACTTACTCAAATATCTGTTAATAAAACTACGAATGAAATAAACTTAGACTGAGGAATACGTTTATCATGCTGGCTTTTAAATTACTACATATCAGGCATGTTAAACTATAAATGCTGATAAAGTAATAAAATCGAGTGCGGAGTACCTCCGAACTTTTCTTATCACATCGGATTCGCGACGATCATTCTCCCTACTTTGGGCTCGCTTTGCTTGTCCTCAGGATGTACAAGTCGTTAAATGTATACTGCCAAACGTTTTTGGACTCGCTTTGCTCGTCCTCAAATAGTAAATTAATCCGTTTCATTCCCAGCGGTTACCCGTCCAGGCAGTGGCTACGCTTGAAGCTGCTTAAACTTTATGATCTAACAAAAATCATGGATATACTTCTACTATTGCAACGAAACTTGGTGTACTTATTTAATACGTAAAGATATACACTTCTACTAAATGTCAACTAATATAAATTATTTTCCGATTTTTACAATTTTATAAAAAACGTACACAACTCATCTAATAACTATTAAATTAATGCTCATAATGAGATCAAACATGGCACATATGTTCAGACTATGCCAACTCTCAATCCAATCGCAACATTTTTCCTCGTTTTATTACATTTCAAAATTTTTGCTTTGTTATTATTGCGAGTTAATAACGTCATAAAAATATTTTTTAAATAGCATAACTACACCTATAGCTTGATTCTTGTACAATGTTTTGTACACATACTTAGACATACAACTTTGTAAAAACCACTCAGGAAGCCTTAAAAACACCTAAACGGGTAATTCAGGTAATTTCCGGTTACGGATTTTTTCGCAAACACAATACTTTTCCAATATACCTACGGTATATAAATGAGGAAAAGTAAAAATAGAATTTAAATCGAGGAGTAAAATGAATTTCAAACTTAAATTTTTATACATAAATGCATAAATCTTTAAAAAAGTGTTTATCCATTATCTCGTTTGTATTACATAATACCCTACTCATACCAAACCAGTAATTATACTATTAAAATTTAATTAATATACGATAGAATAAGAGTAAGTTCAATCAAACTTGACTTTCACCTGTAAAAACTGAAACAACAATTTAGTTATTATCTTATAGAAAAAAGGAAATTAGTCAGAAGCAGGAAACTTTTCAGGTATAAAATAATTTTAAAAGCGTTTCAAAATAGTTATTAAGTTTTTTCTTTAGAGTCCACAAAAAAATAATACAGGTGCAAAGTTAATTTTAGATGCCTCCCGGTCTTTCTGATGTGGAATTATATTACAAAAATGGGTGTCGATTTGAGAAAATGGCGTATATTTTGACTGAATTTTAGGTCATTAGAAGACAAAGTATTGGGTTGAGTCAAGATAATAGTTCATATCCGCATACTGAAAGTATTGAGGAGATCTCAATTTTAGTATTTATATTCACATAATGGCATTCATTTCAATAAATACCGCTTACATTGTCAATTATAATTGGGCACTTTAGTCATGAATATTAATAAATGTAAAATTAATTTAAAAATAACCAAATGTACTGCAACACGTCTTTGGATTCGCTTCGCTCGTCCTAAGACAGTAAATACATTCCTTTTATCGTCAGCTGTCACCTATCCAGGCACTATCCTCGCTCGATGCTGCTTAACTTTTATGATTCAACGAAAACCGTAGATATTTATTTAGTTATAATTATCCTCATACAACAATTACATACAATTTCTAATTTACAAAAAGCATATAAGTTTCAATAAATAACACCAACAACCACGTCTCTCCAATAAACATTATCTTTTAAAAATTAATTGACAGAGCCGGCTTTCGGCAAATAGCCATCAACAGTGCCGGTGAGATGTAGGAGGAAGGATCTCGTCCAGTGACTGGTAGCGGACTTTAAAAGTCATATAAGTTACATTGATCTACAGTTTTGTCATATAAGTACTATAAAAAGAGCCTCCTAGAAGAAAACCTTGTAACAGGTGGCTTATAATGGTGTAGGAGGACCTATATACTTTTTAAAAAGACTTTACCGATTTTAAAGAGACTTAGTATACTTATTTATTATACATAAAGAGATAAACTTGTACTAAATTTCATCTTAATTAAATTATTTTACGATTTTTCACTATTAAAAAAACTTATCTAGAAGTCAATTGATAAAAATTGACTAATGCTGATAACGCGGCCTCCATTGTCGAGGTCGTTAAGGCGTCAGTTATTATACTTGACCTTTGACAACACGGAGGTCTGGGGTTCGCATCCCAGGTTACGCTCTCAGATTATGTAAGATAATTGTTCAAATAAATGATAGTCAACTTTAGATTACACTTTGAGCGTAACGGTCGCTACTTCCACTTTAGGTTGTTCCCGCGGGGATTATCCCTGATTGGCCGCAAGGCTCTAAACGGGCATTATTATTATTATTACTATAATGCTGATAACGAGATGAAACTTGTCACATATTTTGTGGTCTAATACATAAGTGCTAAATTTCAAACCGATCGACAATGTTTTGGGTTTCATGAATTTTCGAAATTCGAGTCAATATTGTGGATTATTGAAGTGTTAAAAGATAGTTTCTGGATAGCGCATAAAGTCTAAAGTTTGATTTTGTTCCTAGTAGAGAGTATCAACTCTCTAGCATAAATACTCCGGGAGTCCTTATTCAAGGTTTCGTTTTTGATGTTTTTAGCGAATTCCCTTTGGGGGAAAAATCGCTAATGGGATATTTTAGTGCTGTGGGAGAATGGAAATTGTTCAGAGCCAATAAAAGCACTTATAGCTCTCAAAGCTAGGGTTTCTACAGGTTCAAATCATGGTACCGGTGATAATTTTTTATCGTCTTAATTACACAATATAAGTTTATACTACAAAATAATTCTGGCACAGGGTTTGAAATTTCAATAGCATTACTATTCGTTTTTCAAATTCAATGCGATATAAACTTTCACATTTCAGCCCTAACTGAGCTTTAAATTAGAGTTAATATTAATTGTATAACCAATGGCATAAATGAGGGCATTTTTTTGTAAATCCCAGAAAAAATCGAGTATGGAGTAGTAATGCAACAGCTCGAAGTTATAAAGCATAAACCAGACACTTAGGCAAGTACAAAAGTATTGAATATATAATAAATTACTAGAAACTGAATCCACAATTTTCCTAAATATGTAACTCTGAGCAAAACCAATATTTTGCTTTCGTGAAGTTTAAAGTATGGTTTGGTTAAATTTTCATTAGTACAAAATTACTATTAGATAACACTGTAGGCAAAGTAAATTATGTAAAATTGAAAATTATTAAGACAGGAATAGAAATATATTCTTGAGTGTAGGCATGAAGTAATAACCTATTATTTGGATGAACGTATGTATATCATCTTTATTCAGTAATTTAAAAAAAAATAGAATTTTTTCTTGAAGTCTAACATTTTATTAGATTTTCTAAATCTATGTATCCTATTATTATTTTCTTATTATTTTTCCTTCTATATTTGTTTATTACCTCTACCTGCCTGGGTATAACTAAATCATTAGATCTATAAGGTTTTTTTTATACTTTCAAATTAAATCATTAAAAAAATCTCAAGGTGAGTTCAAAACTTTAGATGGTTTCATCAAAGCCTTCTCTTAGAATTCTTTATACAGTAATAATTCAAAAACTCTCACAAAAAAATTATCTTCGGGAGGAAATTACCTGTTTTTTTTTCGGTCAGAAAATTGTAGGTACTTTTTTTTGGATGTAATGACTGAGTTGGAAGTTTTGTAAGGTAAACCCCAAAGGCTATTAAGATCCATAAGTCGGCCATCTTCTTTTATTTTTTTTTATGTTTTCAAGTTCCTGAACCTTATAATCTTTAGATGAAACTACCTTTAAAAACTAGATTGAGATGGACCAAGCAACGGAGCGTTGCTCTTCACCAAATTATTATTTTTTATTAAGGCTCTCTTTCCATATTTTTAATACTCATATGTTATAATTGCTTATTTGATCTATTCTGTTTTTTCTTTAATTGATACTTCTGCTATTAAATTTTTGTAGTTTATTTATACATATTTTTTTTACTTCTAAGATAAATCAAGTGTATTAAACATCTGAAAATAAAATTTATATGTTTCATAAAACAAGCTGCCATATATGAAAGTAAGATTCTCTTTAAATTCTAATTTTCTTTCTATATAGAACCTTTTCAAACTAATGTCTAAAGAATATCTCGTTAACTGTGCTTGATACGGATGTAGATGGGGTCTTTTTGACACAAAACACAAGCTTGCTTTAGAATTTATTCTTAGCAATTTTCTTCTTTAATTTATGATTGTTTTACGTAAATAAATTCATGTCAATTAATAAATGCGACAGATCGACGCAAAAAATTGTATCATGAACTATTTTTGTTCCAGGAATATATAAAAACGTATTCTTTTCTGTAATCAATTTCGTTACTAAATAATTTTTCTAAATTTATTTAATAAAAATTTATGCATGCATTTATCATCATTAGTACGAGTGTCTGTTAGGGGGGCACGTGTTGCTTCTAGTGAAAGCTGTAGAAACTTATAGTAAAGTTAAGGATCTTCAGTGGATTAGATGCAAAAATGCCTCCACTAGGGCTCATAAGGTGAAGCACTATCTTCTATCTAAGGGAGTTAGCAAAAAGGGCCCAACAACGTGGCCTACTAGCTAAGTGATCTCTTCTCTCCCTAATTACTATCACATCAAGAGCGTCTGTCTATCTGTAAAATATTTTATCGACGTTTTCGAAGGCTGTTGGTTGGATTCTAATGTTGCAGTACATATACATTTGACGAATTGTATATTCTGAGGATGAGCAAAGCGAGTCCAAAGGAGGGAGGATTTTTTTCATTACTTCCGATGTAATGAGAAAAGGTTCCAAGGTTCCCCGTACCTTAGGTTACCCTTAAAAGAATATTTTTTTAAATATTCTTTTTTATAAAAACAAGATATTTATTGATTGACTCGAGCCTTAATTTACTATTTTTATTATTACTATAAGCAATCTGCGAGATCCTAATTACTATGTACCATTACAGACATGAGAAAAGTAGCGAGCAAAGTGACCTAGTTTACAATGTGCCATAATAATAATAATTTAAGCAATTTAGCGAGCGGAGCAAGTTTTGTTTAAATTATATATATTTTAATGTATTTCTTACGTGAGTTTATGATGCAACGTATATTGTATTACTATTTTTTAAATTGATTTTTATGTAAACCGTATTAATTTTACCCGTCAAAGATACATTTTTGAAAAAGTTAATTTATTTATGACTTAACTTATATAAAATATACAAATTTGTATAATAAATTATTAATACAAAAAGATATCTACGTGGTTAAATTAACTTGCCTCCTCCTGCAGATCTGATAGCATCGTGAGACGCCTCTCAAAAAGTGAAAGATTTAGAGGAGAGAAAAAATAAATTGCTATATTAAACTTTTTTTTTATTATCGCTATATTATATACAAAATCAAGGAAACTTAGAACTTTAAAAAGCTTAGAAGTATAAAAAAAGTCGTGAGCCATTAAATCATTAAAGTTAAAAAATAAAATTTCAGAGATGAAACGTGAAAACTTTTTGATTGCAGGGAAAATTTTGATATTTTGATAATTTAATACAAAAAAGAGTGTTATATGACTTTATCGCTTGTAATGTAATAATTAATTATAAGAAAGTTTGTTTACTATATTTAATATTAACGAGAATATGTTACATAGATGAAAAATAAAATATTTCTATCAGTTATACCCCTGTCCTAGGGACTGATCTCCCCGAGTAACGTTTCTCATCACATGTTAACAATTCTTAAGACAGATCAGTACTTAAGAATAAGTCTACTCAAAGTCTGTCTTTAATTTTTTTTATTCACCATACGTGAGAAATTAGCGCTTTGTTTTTTTATATAATATAATCTATCCTGAGGCTGGGGAAAAACCATTCCCATTCTGCAAACTTAAAAAATTCGTACCCTAGGTACCATTTTTACCGTCGGGTTACAAACCTATCGCTCCAGATTTTAGTTCTTCCCTTGATTTTAGTTCCAATGTATTCTAACATAGTTTTAGTGTTTTAAGTTATAAATTTATAAAGTATGCAAATAATAGAATAGTATGTTCGCATTTAATTAAAAGAATAAAAGAGAAACATGAGATTCTCTATATTACTTATTAATTCATGAATAACGTATAAAAACAGTGGCGCAACAATTTTGACGTTTATACCCCCCCCCCCCCCCCAATGGTTATTTTAATTATGCTGCAATGTTAACGCGTACATTTTCAGTCCAGATTATTTTTATAAAGAATAATCACCTTATCTCTTTGTAGTACTTTATTTGGTTGCCAAAAAAAGGTAGATTTTGTTGATTGGTAACCTTTGGTTGCTAACTAAACTTATTAAAAATAGGAAGAATAAAGTCATAATTGATTATTTATTGATAAAGTATATTTTTATATGATAAATAAATGTATTTTATTTCATTATTTGTTATCTTAATATATTTTAAATAAATTAAATTAAATTTTAGATTTAGTAGCTAAAAACGCAATGTTTTTCTTGGGGGGCTAATTTCAAACTAGGGAGGGCTTTACCCCCCCCCTTTCTCACCTCCCATAGAATTGCATGTGAGTCAGACATTTGTTTCTCATGCTAAATTGAGGGCCAGGAGTAGTTAATGGTTATTAGAAATTAAGTTTACTTTAAATAATAAAAAGTTCAATGAATGTTTTTTTCATCTTAAAGACCCAACGAAAACAAGCTTGATAATTGGCAAAGAGAAGATCAGTACTTAAGGACATTAAGAAATGTAGAGACGCTTCTATAACCTTACTATCTTTACGGTTAGGGGTCGCTGTGAACTGGAATCATAGACGTTGTAAATCCTGGTCAGATCCTAGAATGGTAAATATTACAGATTCAAATCCTGCTTTCTAAAGGTAAAAACGAAAATATATACGGTCTATCAAGTGTACTCGCTAGTAGATTGGTATTGTGCTGAAAGTAACAAGTAACGAGTACCTAATAATTAAATCAGGTCATGTGAAATAACTTGTCTAGTCAGTAATAAAAGTGAATTTCGAACTATTTTTCATGTGAGCTATTTTATTCTATCTATTTAAATGGATAATAAACCTATAATTGATAATCAATTTAAACTGATAATAGATAATAATATAAAATAATGTGATATAAACATAAACTGACACAATTCGAGAGTTAGTGATTCAGAAAAAAATTATAATTTATTAAATTTACTTAATATAGCTCTTGTTAAGAATATATATTTCTAACCAAATTTTATTTATAAAATTTATTTTAAACATGATAGAAAAAAATCGGGTACGGGGAACCTCTGAACTTTTCCTAATCATATCGGATTCGCTTCGCTCGTCCGCCGAATATGCGATTCGTCAAATGTATGCTGCAACACCTATTCGGACTCACTTCGCTCGAACCCAGATATTAAATACATTCGTTTCACTCTCAGTGGTCACCCATACAGCACTGACCACACTCAATGCTGCTTAACTTTTATGATCCAACAAAAATCATAGATACACTTGTCATATTTTAACGAAACTTAGTGCACTGATTTATTGCGTAATGGTATACACTTGTACCGAATTTCAACTTAATTAGTTTATTTTATGATATTTCACAATTTTTTAAAAAACGTACACAAGTCATTCGATAATAATTGATCGATTGCGGATAATGAAATGAAACTTGGCACATATGTTTGTATTATACATTGCTACATGCGCATTAAATTTCAATCGAATCACATAATTTTTCCGCGTTTTATGATTTTTCGAAATTTTTACTGAGTCAATATTGCAGGTTAATGAAGTCATACAAAAATTATTTTCCGAATAGCACAATTACAGCAATTGAATAATTTTTGTAGAAAGTTTCAACTTTTTAGCATAAATACACTGGCACTACGATGATGAAAGACACACACACACACACACATACATACAGACAACTTTGCAAAAACTACTCAGGAGGCCTTAAAAACGTCTAAAACGGATAATTCCGTTTTTATCCCAGTTTCGGATTTTTTGCAATACTTTTTCTATATACCTACGGTATAAATGAGGAAAAGTAAAAAATTAGTAATCCCTGATCTATCAAAAATAAATAGACAGGTAAAGACAGACACAGGTACTATCTATAATATAGGTGATACGCAATCTGTACAGCCCCGCGGACCTATTTTGTGGATAAATGGTACTTGGTGGATCCCAGTCCGTCTTGTTAAAAACTAAATTCAATAAATTATACTCATCGCTAAATTTTCTACTTTTAACGTTATAAATGAAGGCTGGCGAAGCTGCTGTATAATATGCAACAAGAAAAAGCTTGAAAATGATTTTATTTTTAACTATTGTTTGATTCCATTAACCATAATCAAATTTAACAGTCTATAATCAAATCGATTCAATAAACTGGAATAAATAACAATCAATTCTTAAAAATTGTTTAGCACTCTGATAAATCGCGATCACTTGAACAAAAACCAATTTCTTCTTTTTGTCTGATTCCTTTAAATATGTGGATAACACGTTCTAAATCGTATTTGTGACAAATAGAAAGGCAGTAGTTATTATTTTTCAGGATTGCCAATAAAAGTAAGCAAAAAACGTAATTCCCAAGAGGCGCATGCGCAGTTATACCGATTTCAGCTATTTTTTATTTTTGAGCTAGCAATCAGCTGATCACGCATGTCTGAATTTTTTTACACAGGTTAGTATAGGAGTTTCCCTACTTGGTTTCTATATTACTTTGCCCCTAGGGGTCTGTTTTTTAAAAAAAACGTTGACCTAATTAATGTTAAATATTTTTATGTTTAACATTAAGTTAAGCAAATTAGTTAAATGGTTTAAGTTACGTTAGTTAGGTTTAGGTTACGTTAAGTTACGCCTACCAAATTTAATTTACTTACTTGTTAAGTAAATTAAAAAGTAAATAAAAAAAGTATAATAGAAGATTAATTAAGAAAAATAATAATAAAATAAAATAGTTATATTTTAATCGTAATAAATTAAAATTAAGTTAATAATTAATTAACAGTCATGTAAATAAACAATAGTGTTTCATAAGAATAGAAGAGTAATGAAAAATAATTAAGTCAGGAGTACTTAAAATCATCCCTCAGCAGAGGGCACCACGGCTTAGTGCCGACTTTGCACTACTATTAAATGTAAAGTATTTATAATAAGTGTATATTCTTTGTGCAAATAAATGGTTTATTTATTTATTTATGTTTATGGGGTCGCAACTTCAATCACTACTCCTCATGTCATATTTAAAACTAATCTGAAGTACAACGATCATTGAGCAACGACATTAAAAAGTAAAATCAGTTCAAAAATTAACTTAATGATTGTAAAAATTAAGTTTTGCAAAAGAAAGAGAAACAGCAATAATAAATACGTTAAGGCAATGGTAATGATACTTAAAGTTAAATTATAATTATATTTAAGATCTTTAAGTGTGCTTACTCAAGCTGTTGACATATCAGTTGTGACATATCTTGTAATGACGAAAAAAAAAGTCACGACTCAAGTTTTCTACATTTTCTAATCTGAAATAAGTTCTTTTTTTTACAAGTTATCATGTCATTTCTATAAACCTCTATATTGGCTTAAGGGCATGAAAGAAATACAAAAAGTATATTTTGTTATTATTTATTGGAGTTCGTGATGGTTGTTAAAATAAAGTTTGTAACCTGGATTTTGGTTAGTGTTGTTTTATGATCTGATAATAAATAATAATGTGCAAAAACTCGTACTGAAAGGATTTGTTATTAAAATGTGAAATCGCTGCCACGATCATGTTTTATGATTTCATCAACCTAATGCATAGCTAACCTAATGTATCAACCTGTATTTGTAAGATTCAAGCTCGTATAAATTAAGTAATTAGAGCTGTGATTACTTAAAAATTGGGTACAGGGAACCTCGGTACTTCATTTAACAACTTCGGACTTGCTTCGCTCGCCCTCAGTATGCTATGATTATTTTAAGTTTTTGTAGTATTACATATATTACTTTACATATTTATTTGTATATTTATTGATTTCTATATATTTATTATATTTTGACTTTGATGTCTATTTTTTGTTTAGATTTCACCATTTCTATTCTATTTAACCAGTTTGTAAGTTTTAGTTTGCTTGACTTAGTAATTTATGTTATATATTGTTCTTGTTTGTAGTCACTGATGATGACCACTTATGGTTGAAATAGGCTCTGTATTATTAAATGTTTATTGTGAAGAGACTAAGTTTTCTTATTATTCATAATGAACTCCACCAACAGCGCTCAAAATGATGCTATAGTTATATACATAGTTCTCGTTATGTTTGAGCTTAGAATAAAATATTATGCCGTATTCTTAGCTCGGCCTTAGAATGTCATAATTATGCTATGCTTAAAATGCTATTATTTTAGTTTCGCTTTGTTCGACCTCAGAATTATTAGGTAACCAAATATTTAGTGTGGCCAACATATAGCTAAAAAATGAATTAAAGGAATATATTTTAAAACGTTATTTTTTGTTCCGATGTAAACAAACTTTTACGTGTAATTTTAGGTATCACTATTTTTTATTTATTTAGTAAAGTACGACTACAACACGATTGTTAACTAATGCTAAAAGTTATATGCTAAATAGTAACACTAATGAAAATGCATTTTCACGGATAAGTTACAAGCTAAAAGTAAAATATCAATTGAATTTTGACCATAAGCTTTCGTGTCTTTCATTTGCGATATCTGAAAGGTCAAAT
This sequence comes from Microvelia longipes, assembly GCA_018340805.1. NCBI lineage: Eukaryota > Metazoa > Arthropoda > Insecta > Hemiptera > Veliidae > Microvelia > Microvelia longipes. The sequence goes on along the minus strand of JACMZG010001911.1, from coordinate 31,039,154 downwards.
TTTCATGTTACCGGTTGTTTGAATATTTTAAATTTTTGAAGACTCAGCAAAATAGGTTATCGTAGTATAAAAATATTATCACACCTTAGGTCTGATTTTTGTATAGAGTTTTAACTCTCCGGTATAAACACAGCAAGATTTATGCGCGTCACAGACATACAGACACAATGTCGTGACAAAACACACAACACAAACGTTATAAAAATGCCTGAAAGGAATATTAGTGATGAAACCTCGGTTCTAGATTTGAAGGGTGAACACAATACTTTTCTATATTCTTACTTTAGTGTTGCTATGATGAGCAATAAGAGGGGTCTTACAATTATTCGTTTAACAATAAGTTTATACTCAGGCATTACATGGTTTTTTTCTGTCAACAGAAGGGAAACGCGACGGCCTCTAGGAGGAAGCTTTATCCCTCGGTATCAAAGCAGCCATTACATGTTAATCCACGTTTTAATTTGTTTAATATATTATTCAATTTTAAAAATTGTAACTTAGTATTTATAACTTTAAGGATTTTTAATTTCTGTCTTTAGTTAGAGATCTTAATTATTTAATTATTATAACTGACAGGATAAATACTTATACTGAACAGATTAAGAACTATATATATATAAATATTATATATATATATATATATATATATATATATATATATATATATATATATATATATATATATATATATATATATATACGGAAACAAATATTTTACGGTTCTAACGTTTTCACTCATTTGTTTTCAGAATTATTGGTAATCTAACGCCATTTACCAACTTAGTTTAAACTTTGATTTAAGATAAGTTAGATTAAACTTTACTTTTAACTAGATTTTATATATAATAATAGTTTAAATTAGGTTTGGTATTCATATAAGTAGTTTAAATTAGGTTTGGTATCCATAAAACTAGTTTAAATTATACTTGTAGAATGAGCGTGAATGGAGTTCATCATAAATAATAAAAGAAAAGAAGACTCTCCACAAAACAAAATCTTGTTTTATTTTTTTTCGCTTATTTTTAGCGAATTTCCTTTGGGAAAAAATTCGCTAATAGGATAGGCGTCATGGCGGAATTCGAACCTCGGACCACGACACAAATCCGTTTCAGAGGTCCCTAATGACGAAAAAAAAATTTCGCGAGACTTTTATATATATATATATATATATATATATATATATATATATATATATATAATATATATATATATATGTATTCTAGATACTTTCTTGTAAACACTATCTTTCGAACGGATTAATATTTTTTAACCAAACTTGATACAAAAATCAACCTTTGGAAGGACACGAACCCTATTGAAAACCAGGTTTTTGTGACGTCATTAACCCGGTTTGCTGAGTCAGCGAAATTTTCAAAAAATCAGCAAAATTCAGGGTTAATATTTTTTGCCGCCAAAAAGGTCAATATTTATGTTTTTTGAGACGCTGAATCGAATGAAACCAGTCCAAAGTCGATATGACCACTCTAAGTGACCTAAAATCGAAAAAACCATTGTAAATTACCAAAAACCAAAATTTAGGTCGATAAAAAATAAATTTCGAGTAGGGTGTCGTTTTCTATGTAATTTTGGGCGCTGAATCGAATGAAACCGGTCCGAAGTCGATACGACCACTTAGTTACCAAAAAGTCGAAAAAACCACAAAAATATAGAAAACCAACATTACGGTTGTTGAAAATTAAATTTCGAGTAGGGTGTCGTTTTCAATGTTTTTTGGGCCTCTGAGTTGAATGGCAGTGGTCCGGAGTCAATACGACCACTCAAACTCAGGGTACCTGGGTTCACATCCTGGAAGGGTCGATAATTTTTATCTTTTTTTTTTACTTAATATAAGTTTACAACTAGAAAATAATTCTGGCGCGGTGGTCCGCATGTCGGGCGAATTTCCTTTGGATGCGAGCTCTCAAACCCAGAGTACCTGGGTTCAAATCCTAGTAGGGACATTAATTTTTTATCGTTTTTTTTTTTACCTAATATAAGTTTACAACTAAAAATAATTCTGGCGCCGTGGTCCGCATGTCGGGCGAATTTCCTTTGGATGCGTGTTTCCGTGCTTTTTACATTATATAAGTTTACAACTAATAAATAAATAATTCCGGCGCGGTGGTCCGCTGTCGGGCGAATTTCATTTAGAATGCGTGTTTCCGTGCTAAACAACCCATTTCTTGCTTATGCAAGAACCATGCCCATTGCGTGGTTCCGGTTCATGCTTTAAAACCTAAGCAGTTACTCAATTGTCAAGCACTGCTCGTAACTCATTTTGTCTGTATTTTCCAAAGGAAATGCGCATAATCATCCAGTTGTACAAAACTATGCCTCTAAAATTAGAAGTACGCACTATTATTTGCACTAGTTTAAAGATTAGTTACTTATCTTTAAGCTTAGTCAGTTATCTTTAAAGGTTTTAGCGCATTTCCTTTGGAAAATAAAGACAAAATGAGTTACGAGTAGTGCTTGACAATTGAGTAACTGCTTAGGTTCTAAAGCATGAACCGGAACCACGCAATGGGCATGGTTCTTGCATAAGCAAGAAATGGGTTGTTTAGCACGGAAACACGCATTCTAAATGAAATTCGCCCGACAACGGACCACCGCGCCGGATTATTTATTTACTAGTTGTAAACTTATATAATGTAAAAAGCACGGAAACACGCATCCAGGAAATTCGCCCGACATGCGGACCACCGCGCCAGAATTATTTCTATTGTAACTAGTTTCTTAGGTTTTGCACTGATGGTGGCCTGTTAGGTTGAAAGCGCTTTGCCAATAAAGTTTTGTTTTGTTGAGAGACTTCTTTTTTTTATTATTTTAGTTTAAATTAGGTTTGGTATTCATAAAACTAGTTTAAATTAGGTTTGGATTCATAAAGCTAGTTTCATGTAGGTTTGATATTCATAAAACAAGTTTAAATTAGGTTTGGTATTTATAAAACTAGTTTAAACTACGGTTCTAAACTTAAACTAAAGTGTAGTGTAGTTTAAACTACTAGTTTAAAATACACTGTGGTCTGAAAGACTTAATTATGTCTTAATTTGTTTAAAAATGTAACATTTGTAAATTTTCAAATGAAGTTTATGTTTTGTGCTATTGATTTGCCAGACAATAATAAAGATAAATTATAATAATAATAAAGCTAAGTAATGGAAAAGATAAACTAGGTAATATTAAGAATTGCGTTCTAAGTAGACACTTATACTGGAACTTATGAAAACCAAGTGGCACAATAATTGAAGTATACAACACGACTTATTAAGAAGTTTAAACCATAATTTTCCTTGAGCTAAAATTTTAAAATAGGAAATCCTATTCCTTTACTAATAGAGGTTTTAATAAAACTAACTTCTAACTATCCTCAACAAATTATTATTCTTTTTAAGATTCCTGACTAAAATATTACGAACCAAATAACGAACATGACTTTAGTATATTTTTTATAATTTTTAATTTTTAATTAAAAATATAATTTTTAATATAATAATTTTATTATTTACAAAATAATAATTTTTTAATTTTTTTTAAATTTAAATTATAATCTTTTTTTTCATAATTATTTTATTTATTTTATTACTAATAATAATGATAAATTATAATGTTTAAATGATTTACAATATGATGGTCATAAATAATAATTTTAAACAATAAAAGGTTTAACTGATGAAAACTTAAAATAAAAAAACTTTTAAAAATTGATGATAAAAAATACAATAATAATAAATTTTGATTAACATTTCTTCAAGAATCAGTATATTTTCTTGAAAGAAAAACATTAAATTCTTTTAAGGATAAAAAGACATAAAGGAGAGGTAGATTGTATCCTTCCATTGAATGTCTTGAGGTCCTTGCGGGACGCTTGGACTAATCCAGCCATCAACAGTTACATCCTCATAATTTCTTATGGTTGGCTTCTCCTGATCCTGACTTCTGATTCCCTTATAGTTAATTTACACATGACCATAACTTTCTCACTCTTTTATTAGATGTACTTTTTAAATATTTTTAATAGTCATGTTTCTTTTTTTCTTTTTTTTTAATTTGTATGTAAGTTTAAGGTTTAGTAAGTTTTAAAAAGTTGAAATAACTTTTATGGCGTTGTAAGAAGTTTAATGGCTTTTTAATTTTTTTTTAAAGAAAAACATATAAATTCGGATCCTTCTTGTAAGTATTTTCTTGGCTTAAGTTTTGTCCTTAGTATAAAACGGAGTTTTAAAACCTTAATTGGAGAGAATTTAAATAGATCTTATTTAAAACCCCTCCATTGCGAACAGAACATTATGAGCCCACCCAAGAAGACATATTTTTCGCCATCTTTATCTTTCCATTTAATACAAAGCTGTAAAAAACAGCCATTTTTGTTTTTGAGAGGGTTATAAAAACATAAACCGGTAATGAAACTAATATTACTTTTTAAAAAAAAAAAACAGATATATAATTACTTAAAATTTTATTGTTTTTATAAACGCAGGTGCTATTATTTTCCTATTCTGTACAAAGCCTGATTGTGCTCTTACCAAATTCATTTTTACTGTATTTTATTTGAATACCATATATGTCTACCAGCAGTTATTCTCTAAATGTGCTTTAACTAACTTAGTAGCTGAAGTAATTTATAAAATTTACTCTACACGGTTTTTATAAGCAAGACCAGATATATATAATTCGTTTAAGCTAATAAACTAATTATATATTTTTGAATACATATTAATTTTAAAAATATTTAAATTTTAGGAATTGTAAATGATAAAGATAAAAATTAGTTTTATCTCTTTATTTTTGTATCTTCCCATTCCATATACCTACGGTAGTAGGTGAGGAAATGTAAAAATATATTATATAAGGCAGCCACACGTGCCAACAATATAAATATTGTTAAGTATAAAATTAAATATCTCAACGTAAAAAATGTATTGTTTTTTAAGGTAAATAAATTAAATTTATTAACTGCATGTAGTCAATTGAGTTAATTTACATTCAGTAAATTACAGCAAATTAACAACGGTGTACCACAGTACTGTTTTCCTTACAATTTCAGACTCGGTTCGCTTGCCCTCGTAGTAGTTTATTTTTCCAAAGTTTAAAGCAGTATTACTTAGATCTCCACCTACTTTTTAAGGTTGCCTTATTTATAGGGTTATAATACATGTGTCGCTACTCTACATCAAAAATATACAATATCTAACGCCTTCGCTACTAAAAGCATTATTTGAGACTCCTCTAAATAACTTGATTCCCTATGCTTCCAACAAGACAACTAATTATTGATTTTATAGTCTTATATAAGCACATTCAGATTTGCTTTTTAGATGTTAAGCGAGCTGTCATTGAAAATCATATCAAATAAAGCTCTCTTAACAGTTATCTGTCTCCATTATTTTTATTTAATTAATTTATCCTCAAGTGAGATTTTTAATTCTTATTTTTAGCCTTCACCTATCACAGTTTCAATTTCATGCTCTGCTACTATTGTTCAAGATCGTTCAATCAAAAAATTCTTTCTTCACGATTTGTATTAGGGACTGAAATAAAATTGAACATTTTTTATTAATGGAAATAGTTTGTTGGTTTTAAAATGGTTTCAACAGTCACACGATTATCTCATTTATTTTTTTAGACTTATTCTCGAGTCAGTATATTTTAAACGTTGACTCAATTACTAAATAAAAATAATGGATAAAATTTATAGGTCATGATAATTTCAATGATACATTTTTATTTGAATTAAATGGTTTTTTAAAAATAAATTTAGTAAGCTATTTTTGTAAGTTAATAATAATAATAATTTATTTAATAATTTACAAGAACAAGATTAAACTGTAGAAGTAAACAGAAGAACTCTATCTCTTTTAAGTTAAAAGGTATGTTGCGGTTATAATGCATGTCTATTTACATTTTTATTGTTTAAGGTTACCATAACAACCGTATTTAATAATTCATTGTTTATACATAAAAATTTGTCAGTTTATTATTGGACAATATAATATTTTCACTACATGTGCTCGAGCTTATTTCTACAATTAAGTGCACAACAGGTTGGCAACGAGGATACACTAGACCACAATGGACACTATTACAAAACAATGGTTAGTACTGACACCTAAATTGTCAAAATATTTGAGCAAATGTTTACACGTTGAGAGGATATAAACGAAATTGATTCTTTATTAATTCTATTGGATGAACTCCTTCACCAATAAAGTTATTCAGTTCAGGAGAAAGAATTCATAAAAAATACTGATCAACAATTGAATAAACAAATTTATATATGCTATGGAAGATATATATTCTACCATCCAATAAATCGGAAAATAATCCAATAAAATTGAAATTCGGTACAATTGTAAACCTTTACATCAAGGCACCTTTACCTTTTATCATTGTACACTAAGTTTCGTTTCTATACGACAAGTGCGTCTATATATGATTTTTGTTAGATCAAAAAGGTTCGAGTGTGGTCATTGCCTAAATGGGTGACCTGTAAATGTTGGTAATAAAACGGATGAATTTACCATCAGAAGGCGAGCGAAGCGAGTTCAAAGACGTGTTATAAATTTGGCAAAGTGAATAATTTGAGGACAAGTGAAGCGAGCTTGAAGTAGGTAGGATGAGCTTAGCAAATTCGATTTGATGAGTAAAAGTTCTGAGGTACACCGTACCCGATTTTTTAAGTTCTAAAATAAAAATTGTTCATTAGTAAATTAGTTTTTAGTTTCCTTAAAATAATGAGTTGCAAGAGTTAATTTGTTTAAATAATTACCTGAGATTTGAATTAATTAACAGCCTGGTTTTTTTTATTTTCTTATTTTATGCACCTAAAACATCATTGACGTGGAAAAAGGACCTGTAATAATACTTTAATGAACCTGTAATTGCAGGGCAAGGTAAATTTCAAAAGGAAGTAAGTTAATAATAAGAATGCTATGCAAGTAATGTCATAGTTCGTAAGATAATAACACAACTATTAACTTGTAATGACTAAGAGAGAAAACAATAATTGCATGTGACCATTTTTGAGAAAAATTAAAATTTTATGGGCTTTTTTTATTGGTTATTTTTATGACTACTTTTTTCTCACAATTCCCTTTCTAATAATATAATTGCATTTGTCTTGTAATTTTAAGACGCAAGTTTATTTATTTTGTTGCATTTTTAGTTCGTCACCTAAAAGATAATAAATAATTTTCAAGGGTTGTATTGTTACTTTAGGAATATTACTTCAATTGAAGTGTGACTTATTCTAATGTAAATAACATGGATTACTTGTGTTTGGGTAAGATTTATTCCAATGTTATATGCATAAGAATAAGTCTTTCTAAAACATATTATTAGTTCGTGAATACCACATAAGTGTTTGGTTTACCATTTACTATAGAACAAATAGAGACTCATGAAGCCTCAAAGTTATGATTAAAACTTTTAATATTGACAGTACAATTAAATTGTCATAAGGAAACATGTCTTTTTTATATCGGGAAAATACAAAACATCCATTAAATTTTTCATTTTCAAACATTCTAGCAAAGCTTCACGACCAAATCAGTTGACAGCGTGAGAAAATAGGGTTGAGGAAGCAATAAATTTAGCCTGATTTGAAATTGTGGGCGTGATTAAACATTCAGTAGTTAAATCAGGGAACCTCATTGGCTACCTCCCATTATTTTCCCACGCTGTCAACTGAATTTAACAGTGTGTTATACGTGTTTTGCGATCAAAACCTAAAACAGAGATTTTACCTAAACAATCCAATTTAGGTGTTTATGACGATTCGAGATCTTTTTACCTAGTTCTCTTTCTGAATTTGAGTGTACGTTTATGTGTATGTTATTATCGTAGCTCCATGAGTATAGTACTAGAGAGTGGAAACTTAGTTCAAAAACAAGCTTTGATCTAGTTGTGCCTTTCAGAAAATATTTATTATGACATTAATAACATAGTCAATAATAACTCAACAAATTCGTTTAGCATAGATAGTTTAGCACCAAGATAGTTTAGCATCAAGAATTACTCCTCCAAGATACTTAAGACTGCTTGAGACTTTAAGAGTTTTACCACCCAATACCAAATCTCTACTACCATCCATATTTCTTTTCCTAGACGGTACAACAACAGTCTTTGAAGGGTTAACCCCTAGACCATGTTCTACACAACACATATCAATTAAGTGGAATGCTCTCTGGGCAAGCTCAAAGACAATGTCAACAAACTTGCCCAATATAAGGATAGTTACATTATCGGCATAAGCCTGCATGTTGAACCCTGCTTTTTCGAATAGAGCAATGAGGCTGACAATAACTAAACACCACAAAAGAGGGGAGAGAACACCTCCTTGAAGACAACAGGGTAACAGTGCAACCACTGCGCTGAACCCTAGGGTACCTTAACAACAACAATTATCGAATCTAGCTAACAACATATAGATGAGCCCCGTGCTGAGAGGTTGATTGACAAATATAGTCTTCAGAGACGCTGTTAAACGCTCCTTCGATGTCCATAAACAAACTTAGAGCCAGTTGCTTCTTGTAAAGAACATCCTCAATCTTGCGAACAAGATGATAAAGGCCGCTTCACAAGATTTACCTGCCTGGTAGGCATATTGGAGTCTACTTAAGGAACGAGCAAGCCTGTCTGTCCCTGACATATCGATCAACCAGCCTTTTCATTTTCTTAGAAAAAAAACATTGTCAGAATAATTGGCCGATATGACTTAAGCAAGAGCAAAATCTGGTCTACTCTGTTTGTGTATGAAGACCACTCCTACTTCTCTCCATAACAAAGGAATTGTCTGATGAGTTAGAAGGAGTCTAAAGATCATAACAAGTTCATCTTGTAAAAGATCCAAAACTTCCTGAAGCATTACTGGCATAACACCATCTGGTCCAGAAGACTTTTTCGGTGCAAAGCTTTGAATCGCAAATTGGACCTTCCGATGAGTAATGACCTCTTTAACCAAAAGCTGACATCCTTCTCCAAGTATGGAAGCCGGAGGAGGTTGATGAAACTCTTCCTTCTCTAGCACCTTTGATCCAGGCATATGCGCGGACACAAGGTGCTCAAGAGCTTTCCTCTCAGAAGAATTAAATTCCCCCTCATGAAGATGAACATTACTGTGGTGTTAGGTCTTGTTGACATTACGCGGCAGCTTTACATTGCAGGGAGAAGATGAGGAAGATGGGAGGAGGTTTTTTATGTATTGACTTTATGATGATTATGTGTGTTCTTCTTGTAATTGTTCTGGATCCTTTTCTCTAATTATAGTTTTACTTATATTGTGTTTGACTTTCAATTGTTAGAACTTGACATGGTGTCAGGTATTTTATGTGCCGTGTAAAATTTAAGTGAATTTAGAACTGTTAAGAACTGCTCAAAGAACCGAGTCTATCATGCCACCAAAAGAAAAGGGTAAACCTTTGTCTCTAAATACACAATCTTTTTCTTTTAGTCCTCCACAACCCTTTGATTTTTCTAAACCGGAGCTGTGGGATCGATGGTTAAAACGATTCGAAAGATATAAGAAAGCTTCTTTGTTACACCAGCAACCTGAAGAGCAGCAGGTAACAACCTTAATTTATTGTTTGGGGGAGGAAGCGGAGGATATTCTAGATGCTTCCAAATTATCCGAAGAAGAGAAAACTAAATATCAGAAAGTTACAGAACTTTTCACTGACAAATTTATTGGAAAACGAAACGTAATATACGAACGAGCTAAATTTAACTCTCGGAGTCAGCTGGAGGGTGAATCATTTGAGACCTTTTATTCAGATGTGTGTAAACTGGCTGAGTATTGTAACTTTCAGAATCTAAAAGATGAGCTCATTAGAGACAGAATAGTCATTGGTATTTTAGACAAACAATTGTCAGAAGCTCTGAAACTAGATGCATCCTTGACCTTAGAAACTGCTGTGACTAAGTGTAAACAAAAAGAAGCTGTGAGAAATCAGAATGAACACCTCTCAAAGATCTCTGAGAGTAACAAACAATCTACTAGTTTGGTTGACCGTGTTAAGTCTCAGCCTATCAAGTCAGCGGGTCCCACAAAAAGCTGCTGGAATTGTGGAGGGTCCAGACATTCACGAGATGTGTGTCCAGCTAAAGATGCTCTTTGTAGAGGCTGCACTAGGAAAGGCCACTTTGTTAAGTACTGTCGCGGTACATTCGGGGGAAAACGACCCAATAGTAAAACAGGTCAAGTCCATGAAGTTAACGATGACCCAGATAATATGTTTTTAGGGGTAGTCGACGTTTCTGAAGTTGCTGATACTTCACCCTGGTTTATTACAGTTAAGGTAAATAATAAGCCTATACAATTTAAGATGGACAGTGGTGCTGACGTCACAGTCCTGCCTGCCAATGGCTATACTCAGCAACTGGAGCTTTTACCATCTGATCGTACTTTAAACGGAGCCGGTGGGATGCCACTCCACATCTTAGGTATGTTTAACGCCACATTATCTATTAATAAAAAGAGTATAAAAGATAAAATCTATGTTGTTAAAGATTTGCGAGAACCTTTGCTGGGCAGGCCTGCACTAAAATCTTTAGAGTTAATGAAAATGTCTGTTAATGCTGTTGATTCAATTCCACATGCACCTGGTACTACTTTAGAGAGTATAAAACAAGTATATCCTAAACTGTTTCAAGGCCTAGGTAAACTTCCTGGTGTGCATAAAATTGAAATAAATAGGGATGCGGTGCCATATTCTGTCAGCACCCCTCGAAATATTCCAATACCATTAAGGTCAAAAGTGAAGTCTGAATTAGACAGAATGGAGAAACTAGGAGTCATTAAGAAAATCACTTCTGCCACTGAGTGGTGTGCACCGATGGTTCCGGTACTCAAACCTAATAAAAAAGACGTTCGCATCTGTGTTGACTTAACAAAGTTAAATAAAGTAGTTAAGCGACCCAAAATCATCCTTCCTGACGTTGAGAGCACTCTGGCTATGATAGGTGAGTCAACTTACTTTTCTAAATTAGATGCATGCTCAGGATTCTGGCAAATTATTCTTGATGAGGAATCAGCTAAATTAACTACATTCATTACACCTTTTGGAAGGTATTTTTTTACTAGATTGCCTTTTGGTGTTTCTTCTGCACCTGAAAAGTTTACTGGCATTATGTTAGACATATTAAATGGTCTAGAGGGTGTCGAATGTCTAATGGACGATGTCTTGGTTCATGGACGTGATAAGGAAGAGCACGATAGGCGTTTGCATAGCGTACTGACAAGACTGGAACAGTCAGGACTCACATTGAATGAAGAAATGTGTATGTTTAGCCAGTCACATGTAAAATTTTTAGGACACATTATTGGTGGGGATGGAGTCAAAGTTGACCCGGAAAGGATTAGTGCCTTAGAACATTTCCCATCTCCACAAAATGTCAGTGATGTACGAAGATTACTGGGAATGTTGAACCAAATTAGTAAATTTGTGCCTAATTTAGCCAATAAAACGGAACCCATCCGTGCTCTTTTAAAGGAAAAGAATGAGTTTAGCTGGGACACTCCTCAACAAGAGGCATTAGAAAAAATTATTCAAGATGTAAAAATGTGTATATCGTTATGTAACTTTAATTTAAATTCTCGATCTGTTATTTCTGCAGATTCGTCAGCATTCGGATTGGGAGCAATGTTACTTCAGGAAGGGAAGGACGGGAAGTTATTACCTGTAGCATTTGCTTCTCGCACATTATCAGAAACAGAACGCCACTATTCGCAAATAGAAAAAGAAGCTCTGGCAATCACATGGGCTTGTGAGCGATTCGATAAATTTATCAATGGTAAGCAATTTTATATTAATACGGACCATAAGCCATTAGTATCCCTCCTTGCGGGTAAAGACTTGTGTAAAATTCCAGCCAGGATTCAGCGGTTTAAGACAAGGCTAATGAGATACTCATATGAGATAAGACACATTCCTGGGAAAGAGATGTATGTGGCAGACGCTCTTTCCAGAGCTCCATTGACTCGTAATTTTAATGAGAAAGAAGAATTAATCGAAGACTTATCAGCATATGTAGATTCTATAGTTAAAAGCTTACCAGCATCTCCTCAAAAGCTAGAGGAAATTAAACAATCACAAAGAGATAGTGAAGAGTGTTCACTACTATATGACATGGTAATATCTGGCTGGCCTGAAAATAAACGCGAAGTGCCACCCATAATAAGGCAGTGGCATAGGTTTCGCCATGAAATAACAATATATAAAGGATTACTGTGTCGTGGGGAGCGCCTGGTTATTCCCTACTCATTAAGAAAAGAGATATTAGCTAAAATTCATGATGGACATTTTGGCATAGTTCGGTGCATTAACAGAGCTAAACAATGTGTTTTTTGGCCAGGATTAGAAGCAGACATCTCAACCATGGTTGAAAAATGCACCTCTTGTGCAATAAATCAAAGAAACAAAGTGTACACCATGATACCATCTGAAACCCCACAAAGACCATGGCAAAAAGTTGGATTAGATTTCATGCAGTACCAAAGTTCAACTTACCTTACTATGATTGACTATTACTCCCGATTTATAGAACTTGTTAGACTGCAAACATTAACGGTCAAAGAACTAATAAATACTTGTAAAAGTATATTTGCTAGGCATGGCATCCCAGAAGAGCTCTTTTCAGATTCAGGATCACAGTTTTTAAGCAAGGAGTTTGCTGCTTTTGGGAAAGAATACGGCTTTAAAGTAACCACATCAAGTCCCCACTACCATCAGAGCAACGGAGAGGTAGAAAGAGCAGTACAAACTGTGAAAAAAATGCTACAGAAAAATCCTGATCCTTATTTGGCTCTACTTACATACCGTTCAACGCCAAACGCTACTGGGTTCAGCCCAGCTGAACTCCTGATGGGACGAAGAATTCGTACACGCATGCCCCTTATAGACAAACGTTTAGAGCCTTACCCTATTGATCATGAAGGCTTTCAAGATGCTGATGCAACCTATCGTCAAGGACAGTCCAAGAATTATGATCATCGTCATAGGGCTTCTATACCTCCAACCCCAAAAGAGGGAGATTCAGTATATGTCCCCGACTTAAAACTTCAAGGACAAATTGGTAAAAATGTAGCTCCTAGATCTTACGAAGTTACTACTCCGAAAGGAACCTATCGGAGAAATATTAGTATGATGCGACTTCTACCTAATGCATTAAACGAGACTAATAATGAAGCTTCAGATGATCCGAGTCAAAGTGCATCAGATTATCCTTCAGATACTCCTACTCCCAACCTAGTAACATCTCGGAGTGGGCGGCACATCAAGCCTGTGAGAAGACTTGACTTGTGAGGGGAGATGTGGTGTTAGGTCTTGTTGACATTACGCGGCAGCTTTACATTGCAGGGAGAAGATGAGGAAGATGGGAGGAGGTTTTTTATGTATTGACTTTATGATGATTATGTGTGTTCTTCTTGTAATTGTTCTGGATCCTTTTCTCTAATTATAGTTTTACTTATATTGTGTTTGACTTTCAATTGTTAGAACTTGACAATTACATACCGTTGGTGCCTTGGAAACTATCTTGTGAAACCATGCTGAAGGGCCGGATTCACTAATACACGCACAGTAGGCTCTCTAAGCTTCTCTCTTAGCCTTCTTAATATGTGAGTTATACTTCTTTCGGATGGAACAGCTCCACGGTTAAGTAAGTATAGCTCTGTGCTGAATAAAAACTCAAGCATAGCTATTCCTCTTTGGTTTGTGTCAGAGCTGCCCCACACAACTTATGTGCGATAGCATCACAACCATCTAGAAGAGAGAAACCATTATCATTACAATAGCGAACTTGGTCCACTAATGAATCTGAAGGCATTAGTATATGTATCACACTGATTACTCTAACTAATTAGTGTATGTATCACTTAGGAATTTGTATGTAAGGGTTGCTAGCCGTTTTGATAGCGTATATAAGTGTTGCAAGCTGCTTTAATGTCTAATGACATAAAAACGGCACGACGAACAACTCTCAAAGAGTCCCTTACATATCGAGACGAAATTTCACGCAAAAATCAAGCACATGGACACTGAACACTCCGATACTATAGTCTAGTATTATAAATCCGATGGTTGGACCAAAAGTTTTGAACTGTTAAAGTAGATGCTTATTGTATACAAAAAACCAATATTGTTTATGTTATTATTAATATTCTATCTCTCCAAATAATATATTCATTAAAATAAGGTGCACCTTAAAATAAAATAACCCTTCAAATAATTCAACTAAAAAATCAACGGAATACATGTTTTTTTTAATTTACAGATGGATTACTTATTGGTTAATAAATATTCATAAGCCACGAATTAAAACCTCCTTTCGCCCACTTAAATAATATTTCTTTAAACAATCGAATAATAATTAAGAATGATACGAACTATGTAATAATTAAAGATAGAAAGCAATTATTCATAGTAATTAATTTTTCTCGTGTATTGATTATAAGAACTTTATTCTATTTGGAAATATGTTCAGGAAAGAATCGATGTAAAATTATTTCTCTTAATACAATATAATTTTACTAAACACAACGTGTAATTAAAAATATACATGAATAATTAAAATAGGTCTTGTTAATTAAATAACAATGAATAGATATGAAGATCACGATTTTAGTTTTAAAATAAAATTAGGTGTGAATAATGCATCATTAATAATAATTAATTGATATAGAATTTTTAATTAACGATTAATAATATTTGTAGAGCGTGTGAATTTATAGATATCGATGTTTTTTCTGCAAGATTTAATTATTTTAAATTACAAAAATATTGCTTATTCCTTTCAGCTGTAAATACAGGTAGGTATAAAGTAGGCACTTGAAACGCCGCAATTATTAAAGTAATTAGTAAAGTATGATTTAATTGATATAGCTATAAAACTATCTAATTATGCTACCAGTCAGGAAAATAATAATTAAATAAATAATAATATTAAATAATTTTTTATTTATATCTAAATTATTCTTATTTCACAAATGATCCATGCAGAAAATCCAGCTGGAAACAAGGATTAGGTACACTAATTACCTGCAGAGGTGAAGCCAAAGCAGTCAAATTTGAAATTTCACAGCTGAGGTGGAGACGAGGTAGAAATAAATACGAGTCAACAATATTTTTAATCTTCCTTTATACCGTAAAAAAATCAAAACCGGGATTTAATCTGAATTGCCTGTTTTAATGTTTTTAATACCTCCTAAGTAAGGATTTCACAAAGTTGTCTGTCAGTATGTGTGTGTTGGTGTGTAGCTCCGAGTGTATTTATGCTACAGGGATGACACTTGGTACAAAATCAATCTTTAGGTCTAGTTATGCTATCCGGTGATATTTTTTACTGCGTCATCAAGCAGCAATAATAACTTAGCAAAATTCATAAATCCCGGAATAAACTAGTGGTTTAGGCATATTATATTATATGTATGTATCTAAAAAGAAAATACAAGTAATCGAAGAATCAGATACCGTCCATACTTGCTGTTGGATATGAATCCCTGGACCGGTTTCGGCCATCATCAGCAGACGGGGCAACTCGAGCTCTCCAACTATAAGTTATATCAGTGATTAACTTCTAGTCTCAATGAGCACGAAGAGCCCTCTGAAGATCTTCAGACAGGAGGTTGACAATTCAGATCTTCAGACCTTGTTGACAGAACAACAAGGTCTTCAGACAGGACATTATTGACAGGAGGTTTTGGAAATTGGTAAAAATTCCCTTTGAAACGCTTGCTTTTAGCAAATTTCCTTTGGCATAAAATAGCTAACGGAATAGGCGTCATGGTGGTAGTCGAACCTCGGACCACAACAAAAATCCGCTTTAGAGATCCCTGATCACGAAAAAATACGTTTTGCAAAACATTTATTTGTTTACAAAAATCCTATACTTTTTACACTCTTAAAATATTTTATTTACAGCAATAGCGGCAAGCGGCAATTATGGGATCAGATTAAATTTGGCACGCATGTAGCCATGTATAAGACTAACATATGTGCCATGTTCCATTTCATTATAAAATGAAACAATTTTTTAAAATGTGCCATGTTTAAAAATGGTGAAAATCGGAAAATAATCTAAATGTGTTGAACTTTGGTATAAGTATAAACCTTTACGCAATAAATAAGTACACTACGTTTCGTTGTAATACGACAAGTATATCTATGATTTTCGTTGGAACCAAAAAGTTAAGCCGCATTGAGCGTAGTCAGTGCTGTATGAGTGACCATTAAAAACTAAAACGGATGTATTTACTATCAGAGGACGAGGGAGGCGAGTCCGAAAACGCGTTGCAGTATAATTTTCGCGAATTACATATTATTACGAGCGAAGCGAGCCTAATGTAGGGAGGATGAGCGTAGCGAATACGATGTGATAAGGAAAAGTTCCGAGGTACCCCGTACCCCATTTATTTAAAGCTAACTTAATCAAAGTAATCACATTTATATTAAAGGAATAAATAAAAAAAAAAAATATTAGTTCCATGCACTTCCTGAACTTATATAGTTTTTTCATTACGTATTTTCTTGTACTGTAGTACAATATAATTAAAAACAATTATTAATAGTTATTTGATATTACGTTCCAATTAATTACTTTTATATTTATATCAAAATATTGTTATATAATTAGCTTGGATTAGAGATTTTTAATTTTAAAGACATTTAATTCAAAAGTAATTAATTTAAAGGTATCTCCAGACAGTGCATTTATTTTAGCATGCCTCCAAACGTATATATAAATTGTTAATTTTTTTTCTAATTTATTTTAGGAGTTTAATCAAATGTCTTGAGTTTAATTAATAATGAGTTTAATTATTGTCTCAAGTTGCTCAAAAGGTTGCCACCCAAATTTGATTTTATGTTATGAATGAAATATCTTTATGTATTGAATTTAATGAGGTTTTTTAAAATTAAATTTAATTTATTTTATAAAACAATAATTCAAATTTTAATTCTACGTAGGGGAGATTTATATTCCCCCCCTAAAGAGTAAAATATGATCTAGAACCTAAGCAGTTACTCAATTGTTACTTAGTATTTACACTAGTTCAAAGCTTAGTTACTGTTTATCTTTAAAGGTTTTAGCGCATTTCCTTTGAAAAATACAGACAAAATGAGTTAGCGAGCAGTGCTTGAGAATTGAGTAACTTCTTAGATTCTAAAGCATAAACCGGACCTTAAGCAAGAAATGGGTTGTTAAGCATGGAAACACGCATCCCAAAGGAAATTCATCCGATATCCGGACCACCGCGCCAGAATTATTTTATTGTTATAAACTTGTAAAAAAATGTAAAGAAACCATTAGAAATCATCCCCACCATGATTCGAACCAAGGTACCCTGAGTTTAAATGGCCTTATCGACTCTGGACCACTGCCATTCAACTCACAGGGCCAATATTAGAGCCTCCAGGCTTAACATGGAGAACAACTCCCAACTTGAAATGTGTTGTGGCCAAATGGGCCAAATTTTAGGTTTTCTGGTATTTACCACCGTTTTTTTTTACTTTTTGGTCACTTAGAGTGATTGTATCGACTTCGAACCGGGTTTTTTTGGATTCAGCCCTCAATATTACATAGAAAGCGACACATTACTCGAAATTTTATTTTTATCGACCAAAATGTTGGTTTCCGGTAATTTACAATGGTTTTTCCGACATTGGTCATTTAGTGCTCGCATTGACTTCGGACCGGTTCATTCGATTCAGCGTCCTAATAACATAAATACTTACCTTTTTGAGCGAAAAATATTAACCCTGAATATTTCCGATTTTTTAAAAAATTTGATGAACCAGCAAACCGGGTAATTGAGGTCACAAAAACATGATTTTCAATAGGGTTCGTGTCCTCCGAAAGGTTGATGTATGTACTAACTTTGATTAAAGTATTAATCCGTTCAAAAGATAGCGTGTTTACAAGAAAGTGTCTAGAAATACATTTATATATATATATATATATATATATATATATATATATATATATATATTATATTATGTATATATATATATATTGAAATAGAAAATACCTTAGTATAAATGATAGAAGAGAATTTACAGTTGGTGACGAGATAGAAGGAGAGGATTAAACTTTAGTTTAATCCTCTTTTAGTTTAATAAGTTTCGCGAAACGTATGTTTTCGTTATTAGAGACCTCTGAAACGGATTTGTGTCGTGGTCCGAGGTTCGACTTCCGCCGTGACGCCTATCCCATTAGCGAATTTATCCCCAAAAGAAATGCTCTAAGAAAATCTTGTGCTGTGGAGGGCAGTATTAAATTTCACACTTTTGAATTTCGTTTATGTTGACGTAAGGGATTGTTAATATTAATTTTTGATTAGATATCTGCCATATATATTTTAGTTTAAGTAATTTAACTTTTCCTCATTTGTACCGTAGGTATAATAGGAAAATATTGTTTGCAAAAAACCGAAACCGTCATGGCCTCCTTAGTGGTTTTTACAAAGTTGTCTGCCTGTTTATGTCTGTTATTATCGTAGCTTCCAGTTTATAATGCTAGAGAGTTGAAACTTGCTACTAAAATTAATAGGTGTAGTTGTGCTATAACCCGCTATAATGAATCAGTTAGAATTTCTAAAAATCATAAAACGCGGAAAAATATTGCCTTTTGGTTATTGGTTATTGCCTTTTGGTTATCGGTTATTGCCTTTTGGTTATCGGTTATTGCCTTTTGGTCATTGGTTATTGCCTTTTGATTGAGATTTGGCGCGTATGTAGGTAGCATTAGTTCAATTTTTATCAAATGACTTTTAGGGTACATTTTTTAAAAATTGGAAAATAATCTAATCGAGTTTTTATCCATAGAAATGTATACCTTTACATAAAAAGATATGTTTACTAAGATTAGTTTCAGTATGACATATATATCCATGCTTTTTGGTGGATCATAAAAGTTAAACAGATTCTAGCGTAGTCAGATTCTAGCGTCCTGGATGGATGTATTTACTATCTGAGGACGAGCGAAGCAAGTCCGCAGATGTGTAGCAGTATAATTTGCCGAATTGTATATTCTAAGGTTTAGTTGTGCTGTTCGAAGGATAGAATTTTTCAGACAAGAATAACGAGACAAGACATTGCTGAGATTTTTTTTAATTTTCAGTAATCGAAAATTTTAAAAATTGATTTCAGGGTATCTTTTAAGGGAGGGGTCCAGGGGGTATTACCCGGAGCAACCAGAATACCCCCTCGCGGCAGGCATAATTAAATGTAACCCTCCTCTGTTTCGCGGTGCGGTGAAAAAACAGTCCCATGATAGTAAAACTTTTTAGAGATCAAAATTCTAATTTACCATTAAATATGGTAATTTTTTTACTACTTTTGGTAACTTTGAAAATTCAATTATAGGATACCCTACCTAATATTGCCTTTTTTAAACCGAATTAAATCTTAAGAAATTTGTTACTAATATGATTACATTTCAGTACTTTTAATTTTGCTATTGTTTGACATATATCATGGATTTTTGTTAAAAAAAATCTATTGTAGTAGTTTGTTTTATATTTGGGTAAAAGTTGGCAAAATAAAAATGACAAATTTGAACTTACAAGAGTCGTTGGACCAGGGTTTTCCCTTATTTTTTAAGGATTTTATGTTGATGCACATGTAGATTGTATGGTTCTTATGGTCTCGTGGCCGCACACTTGGAAACAGAGAAAATTGTTATTATTATTATTACTAAGCGCGGTTGGGGTCGAGGATAGAACCATTTGCATTGCGACCAGATTTCTATAGTACAGTCCCCTCAATTATCCCAGGCCAGAGTAATCATTTATCCCGGACAAGATCCAGGATCTTGCTTAAAATGTTCATATCTTAAATTAGTTTTTATCGGTTTCCGGATTCTGCTTAAAATCCAGTTAATTCTTTAAATTCATTTAGCCTTAGTTTAGAAACTTTAACATTTAAAGCATGTAAAAGCTTACCAGTAGACGAATTATATTTTTTTGTTTTTTTGGTAAATAAACTAAACAACTTTGGTGCTCGAAACTGTATAATTTCTAGTTTTATTCAACCTATTAGTTTAGAGCAACTTTGTACTGGAGTTTTGACTTGTTAGTGTTAAATATCAGTTTTTTCTTTAATTTCAATTAACTTTCCAAGCTTTCAACTCCACTAAAATATTAAAATCTGATAATGTGAGGAAAAGTTCCGAGGTACTCCATACCCATTTTTTAGAGTAAGTATACCCTTTTTTAACCAGTATGAGTCATTTAGGATGTTCCCCCAGTTATGAGTTATTTAGGATATTCCACCAGTTATGAGTTATTTAGGATATTCCACCAGTTATGAGTTATTTAGGATATTCCACCAGTTATGAGTTATTTAGGATATTCCACCAGTTATGAGTTATTTAGGATATTCCACCAGTTATGAGTTATTTAGGATATTCCACCAGTTATGAGTTATTTAGGATATTCCACTACTTATGAGTCATTTGGGATGTTCCACCAGTTATGAGTTATTTAGGATATTCTACAGGTTATGAGTTCTTATAAAAAATAGGAAAAATAAAATTGAAAAACGTTATTTAATTATAGATTACCAGCACATTTTACTTCTTGGATATGTTTGCTTACAATCTTTAGTTTTAAACCAAGTTAGAAAGCTTGAAACATTTTATAAAACTAAATTTAAGATTAACATTTGAGATTTTTTTTTATTATATCAAGATAAGTACTTGTATAATTTATGGTATTTTAATTTTTTTAATGAGCGATACCATAATGTTTTTTTTATGATAGTCGAAAACCGTTTTTATTGCATCAGGTGTGTTTGTTAACATAGTAATAAAACATCAAATTGGTTGCTCTTTAGCACTAATAAAACCTTTTTTAAAAATATTTAAACAATTATACTGTTGTTAACCTAAATTTAAGACATTTTAAGCTCGGCATGATGAAATACTGGTTCTACATAAATTCTGCCAGAAATGTAATGGATAATAATGACTAAAATCGAATGAATGAGTCAATAATTATTGCTATAATGTAAACCTGTAGTGTAATCTGTTTCGTTAACAATCTTAAGAATTTCACTGATACAACCATTTATACTAGTATAGTTTTGACTGAAGTGTAGTTAAACATAAGTAAAACATACGTTAAACCTATCTTTGTGGCTAAACAAGTGGGTTTTAATATTATTCCTCAACCCCCTCCCAAACTTTAAGCATGTATTTGCGTCAAAATTTAAGTACACTACATATATAACAGTTTACTTACCCCATTTTAGGTTTGATTTTAACCATTTCATTTGAGGATTAGCCGTTTTTTTTTTCTTCATAATTTAACTAATTTTACTACTCTAATTAGGCGTATAGCGACAATTTTGGATTCCACACTGACGTAAACAGAAGAGATATTGCTAGTGGTAAGCATAACCTATCCCAATAAATTGAGAAACTTGAAACATTTTTTTGGAACTTAGTGTTACCAGAATGAAACCTCCTCTAAGAGTTTGTTAAGGTTATATTATTGAATCAATGTTTGTTGAATTTATGACTTTTTTGTGTTTTTTCTTATGTTAAACATTCTATTGTAAACGTTACTGTACTTTTGAACAGTTTATTTGATAATATTATTAGTCGAAGGCGTTTATGTTACTTTTTCAATGTTTGAAAAAACTCAACAAACGATTCTTCAAGACTCTTCCTATTCTTCTCTTTTTGCTTTAATAGCAGAAAGAGATAACCCGCTCGAGCGGTTATTCATTAACTTCCACCAAACTTACTAAGCTGCGCTGTGCGGACAAACTGTCCCATATGTTTAAATTTTTGTAAGAACGTATGAATATGAATTATAATACAGAAACAAATTTCTTCCTGAATCTGATATTTGTTAAGTATTTTTAATTTAATAGAAATATTTCTGATGACGTAGTAGTCTGTAATACATTTTTATTATACGAGGGAATGTTCAGATGACTTACTAACTGATAGTATAAACTGATCCAAGCTGATAGAGTTATAAACTCTCCAATTGAATCACCTTATAAAGGTGATTCAATTGGAGGGTCTTTATGAATGAAAGCAATTTTTTGTGGTTGAAATGTTAGGTTATGTCCATTGCAGAAATCAGTATAGACAATTTACCTTATAATACTAACCAATTAGAGCACTAGTACTTAAAAAAGAAAACTTTTATTATACATTTTTCAGAAATTAGTCCTGAAACATCCATCGAGATTTAACACGTCAATTTTCATTTAGACATGTTTAAAATAAAATAATTGGTGTTTTATGGTTAACCTAGAGAATGTTGTTTTGTGAGTATTAGTATAAATTATAGCTACTCAGCGTTAGTAATCTCACTTAGCTCTGCTGTTAAAGCGGTCGCTTGGGATCTTGAAGGGTTGTCGGTTCGAATCCCGGACCGGTGCTAACCTATTTTAGGTTTATTTTTAATCTTTTGAATATTTCTATAACTGATTTTCGATCGAATGGATCAAACATTTTTCCGCGTTTAATGAATTTTCGAAATTATTGCCGGTTATTGATGTAAAAACATTATTTACCGGATAGCACAACTAAAGTATCTGTTAGTAAAGTATGATTTTTGTACTAAGTTTCAACTCTCTACCAAAAATGCTCTGTGAGATACGATTGTTAGGCGGCACACACTATTACTAGGATAGACTACCGCACTACTCTAGTACTACTGCACACACACTATTACTAGGATAAACTACCACATTGATTGACCGTACCTCGTTTGTATCATTCTCTTTACAGAAGTAACTTATTATTTATAATATATTTGGTCTTTCTGAGGAAAACTTATTAATTTTTCACATATTTTTTTAAATAAAGAAATTTGAATAAAATATAAAAATTAGGTTCGGACAAATGTTACATTCTGATAAAGAAGGTATATTTTTTCGAAGGGGCGTGTTCCCTGACAATACCCTGAAGGTTATTTTTTTAAACAGGGCTAGTTTGGATGGCCCAAGTTTCGAGCCCTGCAGTCTCTACGAATTAAGACGAGTCACGTTTACAAAGAGGGCGTATCTCTCCCTGCCAGGAACATGGTGTACAACATTCTTTAAACTTTATGACTGTCACGACGGTCCTGTCATAGCTCCGAGGCTAGTCAGGAACTTGACTTTCCCCTCCATTAGATTATCTCTTAATAATGAGAAGAAATCCTGAAACCTATTAGTTCTTCATGACTTAATTTTATTTATTACTTTATTTCGTTTTTGGTTAATTAAACCTTTTATAAAAAGACGTGTGACCAAAAGGAAAAATAGTGTTTGCAATACATTACAAAAACATTATTATTTTGTTGTCACCCAATATATTGCGCGATATTAAATACGAAAAGTGTGGACTGTGCACTCTCTGAGGGCTTTGAGATAAATTTTAAGTTTTATTTAAGTTCTTATTATAACGTTTTTATTTCTCTGGAAATTCGTCAAATGTTTAAAAAATAATCAAATTTAAACCTGAGATAGACCTGACTAGAGTGAGAAACCTGTTGGGATACCTGAGTTACAAGAGGTAATAGAATTACGATCAGAAATTGAAACGGTTATGAAACAACTACTCTATTCGCGATTCAAAGTTCGTAGCAGCACCACCGTCGCTGATAATAAATTGATAACGAAAGGGTGGTTCATTAGCGTTAATGCACCTTAAAAATTACATCTTTATCTGGGGGCTTGGCAGTGCCCCGCCAAGTCAAGCGGTCACTGGTGTACCATCCTTTACAGAAAGCATCCGAGGCTATTTCCTCCCTCTCGTATCTTTTTATTAAGGACATTAAAAAATATAATTTTAATATTAACTAAAAGATCTTGTTGAGCTGACCAATTCTACCGTATTTCATATCTTTACCATTCACAGATGTTGAGATATAATGGCTTAAAGTTAGGCAGTTTCGACACTCACTCATCAAAATTCTAAGGCACTTCCAGCAATCGTATTGACATTTGAAATTTGGTTTATATTTAACATTTTCAGTTAGATTTTTCTGACTGTTTCTACTAAATATGTTCTACCTATGAATTTATCTATTGCGTAGTTAAAGAAATTGTAACTGATTAGTAATAAATAAGTGGTGCAATATGCTGAAACTAATTAATAATTTAATAATATTCCTTGGTGTATTTTGGAATAATGTTTAAGCTTACAAAAAGGAATGAGATCCCTTCAAAAACACATGCGTGTAAAAAAGAGCTAAGTCTAGCGTAAAAAGTTGTGAGTTCATTGAATAAGCCAAGTCGTAGGTTCCCAATAATGCTTGAAAATATATAATGTCTTGCGGTGGTTTCACTTTGTGACTTGATCATCACGCGGCACACACAGCAATCCATAATAAGCTTACTAAATAGGCTGAATTATAGTGAATGTCTGCACTCTATACAAGATGTTTAGTACCACACTACCTCAAGCTGCGTAAGTCACAATGTGAAACCGCCAAGACCTCATATATTTTCAAGCATTATTGGAAACCTACGACTTGGCTTATTCAATGATATAACAACTTTTTACACTAGACTTGGCTCTTTTTTACACACATGTGATTTTGTTGGGATACCTATGTAACTATACATATTTAAATACAACAAAAACATATGTTAAATAAGCATAACAGAGCATGCACAAGTTTAAGTGAGAGAAACAAAAAATCAAGATTGGGATCGGTTGGTTTGTTACGTTGGTAGCATAACCTCTAAATTCAACCAATCATACATATAATATGATTTTAATTCACCAAGCAAATATTTCAGTTGCACGTACCCTCTTGATGGTCGTCAGTAAAGCTAAAACGAATCAATTTATTTATTTTTTAAAAGGGAAATATTTGCTTATAATGTGCGTCTTAGAAGTCTACCATGTAAAGCCGATAGAAATTTTGAGTAACCTGATGTATTAGACTTTAGATAATCTAAATACATATTTTCATAAAATTATCTTTTCGCTTTTTAAACTTAAATTTACATCTAACCTTTACTTAAGCATTGTTATTGATAAATTTCTCATCCTAGGTCTCAAAAATCAGATAATATAGCACCCCTTGTTAAATACGAAATCTGATTGTATTTATTAAAATAGCACGAAGATTCTGTAAAATAAAAAAGGTTTCAAAACTAGTGCAGCGCTGACATTTTAGTTTTGAGTCACGAATTTAAATTTGTCAAAACTTATGACGAAATTTTTTAATAAAATAATACTGGATTGACAATGGTAGTTTTCTTTTTTGAGTAAAAGATTAAAAAAATGATTCGTTTTGCACTAATTAAACACTACGATTTTATCCCCTTAAGAGCATGTGTAGTTAATGAGGTTTGAGTAATTATATCAGGGAAACACAAACTTCAGAGCCTCAGTTCGTTCTCAGTTCAAACTTCGTTCTCAGATCGTCCCCGAAAAAAAAATAAATAGTAAACTTATTGTTAAACTTCCAAAGTTTAAGAACTTGCAAGATAATTTGAATAATTTCAAAATTTTCTTTATTTCGTATATAACAAATTATCTATGTTACTTTTTAAAATCTTTTTTAGCCAAAAAAAAGGTATATAAACAAACTGAATTTAGATTAGAAATATTTTTCTAGATTGTTGCTTTCGATATTATCAATATATTACTATTATTAGAAATATTTTTGTTTTTCTTCTACTTAACTGTAGAAAGAAAATAAGATATAAGAAAATATTTCTGGAGAAGATATTTTTTTTCTTTGTTGGTAGGAAAATAAGATTCTTAATACTTCTGATTACCAATGAAAAGTTTTTGAAAGATTTCTTAATTTAAAGCGACCTTTCTATAGCTTTGATTAATTACTATTAATATTTTATTTTATAGTAAGATAAGTGTTTGTAGTACACAAACACTAGGTAGTGTTTGTTGTGCATTTTGTAGTAGGATAAGTGTAAAAACATAAATAATAAACTATTTAAAAACATAAATAATAAACTATTTTAGCCTCTTACAATTATTTTAATTGTGATGTTATATATAAGTCGTCAATGAATTAATATCATTTGTATTTTAGGTTTAGGTTAGTAGACATGAGTATGCCTGGGGTCAGGCGAAATATAGTCATTTAAAGAAGTAAGAAGTTGTTATTTCAGTCCCATCCAGTGTCTTTAAATAAATTATAAATAATAAATTTTCAATATAAAATTAATTTAATAAATTTTTGTTTTTAAATAAGTAAGTAACGATTGTCTCTAATATTGCTAATGCTCGGTGTCACCTCCTCTCTTTCTTTCTCTCTCTTTTTCTCGCTTTCTCTCTCTTTTTCTCGCTTTCTCTCTCTTTTTCTCGCTTCTCTCTCTTTTCTCGCTTTCTCTCACTCATTTTTATAAATAAATAAATAAATATAAATAAATAAGCAATTTATTATTTATAAAAGGTTATAAACTATAGATACAAGATTACAATGACTCAAACAAAATAACTTTTATAAATGTTCGGCCATAGGCCGTGGCACCTCAAAGAGGTTGGTTGGTAACATGCATACATCTAAATTAATTTTATTGTAAACTATATTTAAACTAAATGTAAAACACCAAAGACAAAAGCCATGATCTCTCGTTTATTTGAAAAATAATACAAGAAACAAAACATAAACATTATAAATCTGTCAGTTTAAAAGTCAGTCAGTGTAGCCAAACAATAAATAATAATAACTAATTAACTCAATATACTACATTTCTCCCCCTCTTAATTAAGCCCCTAAACTATCATTGCTCTAGTGACTTATCCCCCCTAAGCTGATCTGCATGTACACGTCTTTCATTATCCCCAATCTTAACAATGTATGACAGGTCCCCATTTTTCTTCACGACCTTGCCCTGACTGTACTCCTTCCCCCCTTTTCCTAAAACCCAAACTCTATCTTCCACCTCAAACTCCCTAAATTTTACCTTCCTATCATGATAAATTTTCCGCTTTGTCGCCGCCTCATCCAAAGCTTGTCTCGGATCCGGTTTTAGAAGATCTAACCGATTCCTTAATCTATGTCCCACTAGTAGTTCCGCCGGGGCATACCCTGTTGACTTATGTGGCGTATTTCTGTATGACAGAAGAAATTCCTGAAGTCTCTGATCCGCATCCTTTCCTCCGCCTTTTGATGCTTTCATCCTCTCTTTAAATGTCCTTACAAACCGTTCTGCCTGACCATTTGACTTCGGATGGTAGGGTGTGATCTTAATATGCGTAATTCCGTTCTCTGAACACCACTCTCTAAACTCAAGTGATGCGAACTGTGGTCCATTGTCTGAAACAATGCTCTTAGGTAAGCCAAACCTTGTAAAAACTTCTCTTAATAGCTTGATTGTTTTAGCTGTGGATGTACTGTTTGTTGGCAGAATTTCCACCCACTTTGAAAAGGCATCTACCACTACAAGCCATGATTTTCCTTCGAAAGGGCCTGCATAGTCAACGTGTATCCTTGTCCATGCTTCAGCCGGTGTTGCCCACGAAAATAGTGGCGCTTCCATTTCTCTTGGCCTGACTGTCTGACAGGAAACACAGTTCTTAACATATTGTTCCAAGTCATTATTTATCCCTGGCCACCAAACATAAAATTTCGCTGCTGCTTTCATGCCACAAATTCCAGGGTGCCCCTCATGTACAATAGCTAAAATCCCATCTCTCAGACTTGTCGGTACTACTATTCGTCCCATCCATAGTAGAATGCCTTCTTCGTATGCCAACTCTTTCTTTTTTCATAATATGTCAGCATCGGTCCTGTGACTGACCTCTCTTCTTTAGGCCATCCATTATTATAAATGTAATAACTTTTCTTAGCTTCTCGTCCTTTAAGGTTTCTTCTCTTAGCTTCTTTTTTGAAATCAACAAATCTGGTACTCTCAGGTGACATAAATGGTCCTTTTTAAAATCGTCTAATCTGTCCTTTTCTGTCTTTTTCATCGGAAGTCTGGATAGTAAATCTGCTGCATTGTTTGAAACTCCTGAAACGAATTCTATCTTATACCTGTAGCTGCTTAAGATTAATGCCCATCTATTAACTCTGTTTGCTGTCATTTTTCCAATAGGTTTGTTTTCTCCAAAAATGTGTACCAACGGTTTGTGATCCGTTCTAAGAGTAAATTCTTTGCCATATAAGTACTGTGCAACTTTAGGACAGCAAAAATGATTCCCATTGCTTCTTTTTCAATAGTTGCGTATTTCTTTTCCGCCTCACTTAGACTTCTCGACGCATATGCAATTGGTCGCTCTTCTCCTGACTTGTATTTGTGTAACAGTACTGCTCCTACTCCCGCATCACTGGCATCGCTGCAAACAACTATCGGTACATTCGGATCAAAATGAGCTAAAGTTGTCTCGGTAGTTAAAATGTTTTTCAGTTTTTCAATTATCTTGTCTTCTGTTTCGGTCCAATTCCATTTTACATCTTTTTTGGTGAGTCTATGTAGTGGTGAGCACAATGGTTGTAAATTTGGTATAAACCTTGAGAAAAAATTCACCGTGCCTAAAAATGATCTCAATTCCTTAGTGTTTGTAGGTGCTGGCATTTTCTTTATGGCTTCTACGTGTTCCTGTGTAGGATGTATGCCATCTCCATCTAAACGATGACCTAGGTAAGTAACCTCTTGACAAAACCATTGACACTTTTGCTCCTGTATCTTTATACCGACCTCCAATAACCTCTGAAGCAATTTTGTTGTTCTTTCTAACAATTCTTCTGGTGTTCTTGCTGAAACTATTAGATCATCCAAGAGTCCTGCTACTCCTTCTAAGCCTGATAATTATTGTGTCCATAATTCTCTGAAACAAAGATGGTGCTGTGTTTATACCAAAAGGTAACCTGACGTAGCGGAAAAACCCTTTATGTGTTGCTATAACCAGTAAATTTCTACTGTTTTCTTCTACTTCCACTTGTAAGTACGCATCTTTTAAGTCAATGACGCAAAAGTACTTTGCTCCCTCTAACTTGGTTATAATATCATCAAATGTAGGTAACGGATGTTTTTCCGGCTCAACATACTGATTTAAAGTAACTTTAAAATCAGCGCAAATGCGTAACTTACCGGTCGTTTTGACAACCACAACTATTGGTGACGCCCAGGTAACAGGTTCTCTTGTTACGTCAACCTTTTCTATTATTCCTTCCCGTACTAATCTTTCCAGTTCATCTTTCACTCTTCCTCTCAAAGCATACGGTACCGGTCGTACTTTGCACACCTTTGGAACCGCCTCTGGTCTTAAAAATAGTTTTGCTTTATGTCCTGTAATTTTCCCAACTCCTCCTGATGTTAAATTTGGCATAGTCTTTAAAATTCCTTTCACCTTGTTTTTATACTCAGCCAGTTGTTCTGCTGCTTTATTCGTTTTTTGCTTAACCTCTGCTTGTTTAACTGTGCGCACTCGAGCTCCTTCTGGCAAAGGTAGTCCAAATTCCAGGTACCACTTCAGTCCAAATAAAGGAATGTCATCTTTCTTCACCACGTATAAACTAAGTTTCTTAGTTTTGTTAAACGCTGTAACCTCAACCATTGTTTTCCCTCATGTTTCTACTGGTATGTCCGTGTAAGCTGTCAGATTCCCTGTTTTCTTAAGCTTTGGAGATCCAATATTTTTCCAAATTTTCTCACTGATAACTGCGTTTGTCGCCCCGGAATCATATAGCATAGGCACTCTTACTTCGTTAATGTATACCTTATCAAACATAACCTTACTACCCTCCAATTTTGATTCTTGCTCTATGGCCCTAACAGCTTCCCCTCTCCCGGCTAACCTATTATTTTCCTGTTCCGAATCACTAGAATCTCTATCGCTATTTTCAGTACTAACCCTCCTACCTCCACCTCCTCTTTCGGAAATCCTAGCCCTACCTTTTACTAGACACACCTTAGCAAAATGATTTTCTTGCCCACATGCCAGACACTTCTTACCCCTTGCATAGCAGACTTTACCTCCCTGTGTATGTAATCCCCACAACTAAAACAATCCCTACCTCTGACCAAGATAAACATATTTCTGTTATCATTATTATATCTAGATGCTTCTCTTGGAGAGCTTCGTGATACTGATCCGTCTTCTCGTCTTCTAGTAAACTTTTGATTGTAACTGACCTTTGGTTGTAACCTATAAACATCATCCTGTCTACTTGTACCATCTTCTGAATTTAGCTGAGCTTCTCCATCATTTGCCTGTTCTAAAGATAATATTGTAGCTAACACCATCTGTAATGTTGTATTGTTATTTTGATGTCTCCTAATAACCTCTTTTTGCCATGTAGACTGGTTCAATCCAATAACTAATTGGTCTCTTAGACGTTCATCTAATGTATTACGGAACTCACAGTGAAGTGCCGCACTCCTCAACCTAGCCAAAAATTTAACTATTGTCTCTCCCTCTTTGCGCTGTTGCTGTGCAAAACGTTTCCGCTCAGCAAAAATAAACGTCGGTTTAACGTAAAACTCAGCTAAGACTTGTTTAACCTCATCATAGGTTATATCTTCTACGTCAATGTCAATAAACTTATCTAAAATAAGTTTAAAACCCTTCTGGTCCTACATTACACATTAACAACTTTCTCCTGATGTCATCATCTTCTGGCTCATTCAAACTCTGTACATCACATTCAAGTTCGAATCTTTTAATGTAATAATTCCATGATTCAATAGATGGATCGAAATTATTAAATCTAAATCTAGCAATAATATTTTCTTTTATACCTGTCATATCTTCACTGTTCTTTCCTCCTCTTCTATCTTTCCTCTTTGGTCCCATTATCCTCGTCGCCAAATATTGTAAACTACATTTAAACTAAATGTAAAACACCAAAGACAAAAGCCATGATCTCTCGTTTATTTGAAAAACCAATACAAAGATAACAAAACATAAACATTATAAAATCTGTCAGTTTAAAAGTCAGTCAGTGTAGCCAAACAAATAAATAAATAATAACTAATTAACTCAATATACTACAAATTTAACTATAATAAATATCTAAAACATTTCTTATCTCTAATATAAATATCACATAATTTAACATTAAAATAATTTCTATAAATAAACATAACACATTTCAAATTTATATATTTTGTAGTCCATATTTATACTTCTATAATTCTTAATTTATTCTCCTCCATATCATACTGATTTTTCTTTATTTTTCAATTTTATTATATAATACATTTAAGCATAAAGATCATAATTTTTTTTTTTTTTTTTTTTTTTATTAATAGTAATCTTTGCATGCTGGGTTAAAAAAAAACCTGTATATAAAATAAATACTTCATTATAAATATTAAATTAATAACTTCAATTGATTAATTGTTTGGTAATTATTAAGACACACATACACAGAATTCCGCCATGACGCCTATCCCATTAGGCGAATTTTCAAAGGAAATTCGCTAAAAAATACATAAATTTATAAATTATAAATAATGGTACATAGTAAATAGATTAGATTAAATTTATTAATTTATTTAATTTTGTTATTTATTTATTTTGTTTATTTATTTATTTTATTTTTTTTGGTTTTATTTATTTCTTTTTATTTTATGTTCTTTATACAGCCATACATTTTTATAAATTTCTCCATTCTCAACCATTCCTTCCTGTCCATGCTACTCGTTGCCATGCTACGAGTTGCCATTTACCATGAGGGAAATGAAAAGAAAAAGGAAGACCAATATTGAGATGGGACGAGAATGAAGAAAAATTGTGGAGAAGCATGGCAACTCATTTTTATAGTAAATAAAAATTGTTTGTTTCAAATTTAAAAAGTTATTAATAATTAACAAAAGTTTATAAATATAATATAACCTGTACGACGGGTTCAAAGCAGAGTCCTCGCTCAGAATATTTTCTTGAGGACTCTTACAACGTTTATACATCCAAAATTGTTTATCTGTTTTTCTATATTGATGTATAAATAAAAACATATTATTTGATTTTCTTGTGGGTCAATCCATTTCAAGTGATCCAGAGATGTTGCTCGAAAAAAATGAAAATTGATAATTTTTTTTCTGTGTTGGTCCTACCCATAGGTAGTCAGTCCAAAACGCCTAGTATTAATTTTTTCTACAGCCTCCTTCATTTTCAAAAATCACTTTTTAGTTCCCGAGACACCCAAATTTTGAGTTTTTTCGCCAATTTTTGAGGCTTAATATTTCTGCTTTGGCTTAACCTAGCTTAATGAAACAAGTCTCGTTTGAAAGTGTCCAGTTTGGGCTTTATATAGGATTCAATATTTTTTGTTATACTGCTGCTAATCTACTCGTGAGTTTGCATAATAAATTTGACCACAAAGACTGAAAATACACTTTTTCATTATTTTCTTTTAACAAGGAAGATAATATTGAAAAAATGGAAATAATTTTTTGGTTACTAAGGTGACCATAAGGAACAAGAAAAACATATTTTAATGTTCCAAATTTTACCTTTTGGGGTCAATGAATTATTGAAAGTTAAGGTTTTCATGATTTAGGCGTTTTTCAGGGCGATTTATCGTCCAATGGGACTGGGGCGATTTTTTTCTAATTGAGCTTAAAATGACCTCTATACATTGCAGTTTTACGCCCAATATGTAACATATTGTTTATTTTGGTTTTAAGGTACTTTACAGCGTTTTTAAAATCAGCAGTTTTTGAGTTTAACGATTTCACAAAAATATACTGATTTCTATTGAAAAAAGGGTTTATCCAGGGGTTTCTTTGCTAATAAAACATAGTTAAAGGTATATATTATTTTTTTATGGAAATAAATTCGACATCACCACCCAAAGTGACAAAAAAGTCAAAAAAACGCTGTTCCATTACCATAAAACCTAAAATATGACCAGTAAACCACATATTTCAAGTGTGGAGTCTTTTTGTATGTTTTTTGGGCCTGTAAGTTGAAAGAGAGTGGTGGTGGACCAAACACAGAAAAAGAATTATCAATTTTCATTTTTTTCGAGCAACATCTGGATTGACCCTTGTGGATTTTTCCTTTTAGCTCGCAGTTTTCTTAAAATCTTTTCCGGCTCTTAAGGGTACTTAAAGCAAAATTTTCGTTACCTGAGATAGATAATGAAATTGTCGTTTAACTTCCACTTTGGAAGGCATCTATACAATGGATGACGGACATTATGTTTGTAAAAATTACAAGTTGGAAAAACAAACACGTTCGAGCTTTGCAATATATTGCTTTTATGTCCACAATGTCTTCCATCCCTGAAAATACCTCTGAGAAACTTAGGATTGGAATGATCTACTTTTAAGCTGTCGACCTTAACCTATAACATTTTTTAATATAGACTATCCTTAAGATTTTTTCCATAAAACGAAAAAAAATATATTTTGATACAATGCAAATGTGAATACATCATATTCCAATGTTCCTAAATGTTTGAAATACTCGAAACTTTGGGGTTTAAACAGCCCCTGCATTTTATTTACACATTTCTAACCAATAAGCGTTGCCAATTACTGCTACTTGTTACTGCATTTGTCGTTTCTCCAATGTTTAATACAAATAATCTTTTGATTGTATTTCTTGTTTCTTACTGATCAAAATGTGTTTAAATAAATTGCGATATATTCAATTTTTGAAGCCCTTTTTATAGTCCATTTAACACTTTCTTTGCGTGCACTATTGAATTTAAGCAAGAATATTTATTTTACTTATATTTCTCTTTATTATAATGTTTGTAAAAACCACTGCTCACGATTCTGTTATAAAATGTCAACAGATTTATAATAAAAAGGCACGATCATGTTTCCTGAAGAAATACTACTTTATTGTTCATATTTCGAGTAAGTTAATCTTTATTCACAATTTTTTTTAAAGGAAAAAAGTATAGGAGTCATCGGCAAAAAAGGCTTAGATGCAAAGGCGTGATGAGGCCATCAGAGAACCCCTGTTTCTTTAAGATTGTTGTTTCCGTTACAAAGTTTGTAAAATCACGACTTTTTCTTCCAGTTATAACAGCTTTCTAACAAAGCGGTCATAAGAAGTTTTTCACGGGAGTTGTTTACAATCATCCACAAACGATCCCATCATTTCCTTGTTATTTCCCGACAAAGTAACTTCTTTTTTAGCCGTATCCTAAAGCTAAAACCGACGTATAATAAGGTTGACGAATAAACGAGCCACGATATTCTCAACACTTCACGAAATTTTCTTATTCTATATACATATAACACAACTTAATGAGGCAAACAGAAAACAAGAAACATTTCTTATTTTCATTCTACGCAAACAACTAATCAAAATAGAAAAGAAATTACATTCACAAAGTGTTTGCATGATACATGAAATGATTTAGGTCCAGTAAAAGTTTATTTTCATACTCCCCTAAAGTTGCATTATCACGGAATTATTTTCACGATGCATTTCTCTTATACTTTACAAGTTGCTCTCTTTGTTTCTTGTACCTCTACTAATGTCATTGCCTTTCGTTTTGCATGAATCATCTAATACGTTCAATAGTGTGGTTTTATTTACATTTCATAATTTTTATATGTTTGTAGAATTGAACGCTTTGAATCAATTTGGCTGAATCATTTTGCTATAATGTAGTCTCATAGTCATTTGATCGAATGTTTCAAAATATGAATAGTTGACACAATATTTAAATATTCAATCTCTCGCACAATTATATTGTGTAGTCTCATAAGGTTTTTTGGGACATGAACTGGAGTATACTACCCTACTCTGCACTATACTTCTTCACACTCAAATTTCCCTAATGGAGTAATCTAGGATTAACTAGAGTAAACTCAAGATTAGATGCATAGACGAACAGAAAAGAGTAAAAGTGCATAGCTAAACAAAATAAAATATTATATTTTACAATTTACCAACAGTTATTGTTCAATTTCTTAATTAATACTTTAATCAAGTAATCAATGATCAATAATTTTCTTGTGTGCCTTTGTTAAAAAAAAAAAAAAAGTTCTTTGATTGCCTTACTTGTCGTTCAAATTATAAAATGATTGCCTGGAATTTGAGTAAATAGTTACTATATCATTAATCTGCTCTATTTGATGTAAAGTATTACAGAGGCAATTGCTAGTTGTTAATAATATTTATCTCCAGACAGTGTATAATATAAAGTTTATTGACTAGTTTTTAGAAAGTAAAGAAGCACTTTTCACACCCAAGGAAGAAAAAGTTACTTTTCACTCCCTTAGGAGTAAAAAGTAACTTTTCCTCCCCGGGGATAGCACGCCCAAAATTTATATGGGGGAGCCCGACCAAAATATTGGCTCAAAATCCGTTTCAGGTCACAAGAAGTAGTTTGCAGCAATACATTTTTTTTTAATTTTGGGGGCAGCACGGCCAAAATTTATAAGGGGAGGCGACCAAAAAAAAAATGTTTCACTGTCTCAAAATCCATTTCAGGTCAAAAGACCTGATCTTGTATGTACTTTGGGAGTAAAATACAACACTCCTCGGCTTCGCCTCCGGAGTTAAACGCATAAATACCTCTGTTTCGCCTCGGGAGTTAAATACTTTGGTTCCCTCGGCTTACGCCTTAGGAACCAACGAACTGCTCAGGGAAATATTATCATTTTTTACTCCTTTGGTGCATAAATAACTATCGTTCAAATCAAGTACGTACATGTATCTCCTTACAGCTGGGAAAAGAAGGAGATAAAGTGTAGTTTACAGTAGGATTTGTCTTAGACGCTTCATACCCAAGATTATTTTCAAAATATAGTGTAAAGTGCTCTGTTTCTGAGTTCATTAGATATATGTGTCGTACTTTAGTATCGGAAAAAGTTAAAATAAATATTAATCACTTAGGAAGTATAAATATATTAACCATTTACAATACAATAGACAACATAGAAACTACAGTCTATCGTTTAGTTTAAAAATCCCCAAGGTCATAAGTATTTTGGGGATTGACCAATCAGAGAAGCCGCTGCCAACCTCTCACTTAAAAAGAAAAAAAAAATCCCTACCACAATAACCGCTGTAGGGAAAAAACCTTCTTCCCGGCAATCGTTCACTTTGTTTGTGGTTCTTCTTTTGATTACATCGTTTTGAAAACTACTTTCAAGTTAATCTTAAAAATGATATTTTAAAATAAAACTACACAAAAGAAATGTAAAAAAACATCGCCAAGAAAATACGGGTAAAATAACCTGATTTGTTTACATAGTTTTTTCCCGCTCCTTTCTTGCAGGGATTTTTTTTCTTAAGAATCAGTGGTGTCTAAACTGACCTGTCAAGATTTTTAAACTAAACGATAGACTGTAATCATACTGTTTATTATTTTACTTCACCTCATTTATTTATATTATTTCATTCTAGTGTCTTTCTTTACTTGCAATGAAGTAACTAAACTCAGTTAAATTCCAAATGTATTATTTTCAAATATATCTTTGCCGTAAGTAAAGGTACTTTTTAGAGTCATTTTATTCTTGTAATTTAAAGTCAATATATATCTGCTGAGTTAAGTCTATAAACACATAAACATTCCCTGCGGTCTCTGGAAGGTAGCTGCGTACTGCGTACCTGACAAGGTACAAATAAATTGCATCCCTGTATTCGCAACCTTACCTACAAGCTTCAGGTTATTTTTAAGTAATTTTATACATCTCACGTGTTCACAGAAGTTTTTTAAAATATAAAATTATTCGAACAAGAGCTTGACACTGAACATGTACTGAGAACGTTCATTTTTATTGAGTGGCTTCTTGTTTTATAGAATTTTCAATCGGTTTACCTTGTTCTATTAAGAAAATAAGTATAAATAAACATTTCTCATCTTCATTTTGCTTAAAAAAAGTGAAAAAAAAAATCATTTGTAGATAAAAACTTTATTCTTTTGATATTTTTTTCTTTCTTGCATATTTTTAAGTCTTTAAAATTGTTCAATGTATTATGTATCGTCTATGCAGTGTTTCTCAACAAAAATATTTGTGTGATTTTATTATTTATTAAATTAAGTTATCATTCTAAAATTAAGTATTACTTTCCGAACAAGTTGATTAGCGAAACATCTTTTTTTGTAGAACTCCATAATTATTTGTAAAAAGGTTGACTTCTACATTTATTTTTAAAGAAGGTATATATTTTAACCCCTTTAGGTCATCTTCAGACCTAAGCAACAAACAAAAAGTACTAGTCATTTTGTAAAAAAGTTTTATTGATGTTTTCCACTTGTTGTTTGTTGTTTAGGCTTGAAGATGACCACCCATTTTGCTATTGATATATTTTTTCTCTTTTCATATTGTTATAGATGAACATGCATACGCTACGAGAATGTAGTTTTTTATATTTTGTACTTGTTGTTTGTTGTTGAGGCTAATAGGCTAACAGTTTAGGCAATATGACATAACAATAATAAAATATTACTTTGTCTTTTCGTTAATCATACGATGTAATACATGTGTAAAAAAATTCAGCCTGATCTAAATACTTTTTGTAGATTTATGATTTTTTAAATTGTTGCTTAGAAATTATTGTGGGTTATTGGAGTCACACATATTTCATATACTACAGGGTTCGGGACATAAAGAAATATTAATTTTTTACTGTTTCATTTCGATCCGAGAAAGCGATCGAAAGTTATTGCGTCCCATAGAAACGTCTAGGGAACAAATATCTCGTACACACATACATACATATTCTTGATCAGTGAGTCCTCTCTTCCAAAATATCCACCTATCCTCACCCCTTCCATGACCCCAACCTCATAAGCTTATTGTTTTGAAAAACATAGACACATTTACGTAATATTATATTAATATAGATTAATGCGGTGGCTATTCTTAAAATCTGAGACCTTATAATTGCAAGGTTCCAGGATTTGAGGCTACAATGTTTTTAATTTGTAATTTGTGATTCAATAATTTTTTAAGTCGTCAATAGTAGCAAACGCAAATCCTTTTATTACAATTTAAAGTCCAAATTAATCGTTATCGGTAATACAGTTGTAATGATAAATAAAATGTCTAAGAAAATAAAATTCTATAAATCAAGCAGTTTAGAATGTTTCAATCTAAAGACGAAGACTCATAGAAGACAAAGTAATGAAATAATCTCTGATATCTGAGAATTCTTCTTAGTCATGGAGTAAAAAGTATTGGAAGTGTGGAGGGAGGAACAACAGATAATAAAGAGCTTTAGAAACACTTTAACCTTATGATTTTAGCTGGCTATTGGTCCTCTCTTAATTCTATAACAGAACTTGTAGATTACCTTCCTTGTACGTGAACCCATCATTTCTTCGAACCTGTTCCAGACTTACTCTAATCCTAAAGCTTTATTCTGATTTTTTGAAAAACAAGTACATATTATTCAACTTGACTTTTTTAATTTTATTAGACTTTTTTTAATTTTAATCCATGTCGTTATGTATCATCTTTGATTGTTGGTACAGGATTTAGTTCCTAGACGTTTCTAAAAGAATATTCGAATGCTTTTTCGGATATGAACACAAGATATATAAAATGTGTAGGACGTCATTTACCTACAACAATGAAGCAAAAAATTAAAAAAAATCAACTTAACTTTCGGGATGAAATTATTTACGCGCATACTACAAGTCGAAATAATATTTTAACTTTAACTCAGAGAGTTGTTTTTGCGTAGTTGATCTATATATATATATTATAATATATATATATATATATATAATATATAATATATATATTATATAATATATATATATAATATATATATATCAAAAATTTTAGCTTATTCAAAAGATTATACGATACCCAAAAAAATCGTATATTTGTAAACTATATTTGATTGACATTAAGAGATTTTACAGTAAACAACTACATTAACGTAAGATCGAATGAAGTATGATACTGTCTTAGGTTTAAACAATTAATTATGATAAATATGTAACCATTATAACCATCTATAGATGAATAATCAATACGAAAAAGCCTCTCCACAGTGTTAATTTATACAAATCTAACCGAAACCGGCTTTCAACCTAAACGGTCATCATTAGTGCCGGAAAGAATAATATATAGATGTAGGAGAGTCTTATGACTAAGACAGTTATAATATCAAGACTTCAGTATCAGTCATGATATCATAAGACTCACCTTCACCTATATATTTTTCTCTCCAGTACTGATGATGGCCGTTTGAGTTGAAATACTGTTTTTATTACATTTAATACATTAACAATGTGGAAAAGCTTTTTTTCTTATTGATTATTCTTATACACTCCACCTGCTATCGACTATAGTTGCTTTCCAGCAATTTTCCCTAATTCGCTATTTGTTGCAGAGACTTTAAGTTTTGTTCACATGCTAAGCAAATTATGCTTATTAAGTCTAGAGTCCTTCTGATATCTTGCTTAGAAATTTAATCTTTCCTAAAAATAGGTGGGTTTAAAAACAAATAGCTGTCATTAAAAATCAAATTCTCTCTAAAGCAGTTGGCTGAATGAGAAACGCAGCCAGTCAGTGCTGGTATAGTGTTAGACAGCCAACAAGTCATGCTGTCTACTAATGCAGTTAATTAATTAAGTAAGTTAATTAATTAATGCCATTAATTAATTAAGGGCAGGAATCATCACAGGAATTGTCTGAAGTTATTCACAATATTAACAAAACTACAAACTTGTATTATTCTAACTATTTTAAGATTTATAACGTGATAATTTCTTTAAACAATTATAACTTGACAATTTTCAGATGATAGTAATTTAATACCTTGTTTATCTTTTATTTTGATTTAATCAAATGTATACCTTCTAATTCCTGTATTATTATTTCCAGGCTGGAGATTAATGATATGATGTGGATAAATCAAGAGTAATCCCGTTTCTACTTCAACCACTGGATGTATTTCCAAGGTAGTGATACATTAATTATATATTTTGATTGTATTAGTTTTTTGATTATATATCCCGACCTTATTTATTATTTTATATTATTAGTCTTATTAGATTTGATATCATTAGTGGCGACCACGAAGCAGTCTCAGATTATCAAAATTCTTATTTGAAAATAGTTGCCTTACACTAATTTTAACTATTAAATATTTATATCAATATTGTTAGTATAATTTGTATAATCATCTTTTAAAATCGAAAGAACAGACAAAATTAGATTCTGATTTACTATTTTTCTTTAATACAGTCTGTAATTTTTTAAGAAAGTAATTTTTTGATTCAAATAATCATAGCCACTTGATTATAATCTTAGGCCTATAATTCTTTTTGTTTGTTACTTCCCATCCCAAGTTACTTATTTATTTGGTTGACTATAAAAAGAGTAGAGTAGGCGCCATTTTTATCTGCCTGTACTTAATCTCATTTAATTTAATTTATTTAATTATTTGACTAGAAAATAATCTAAAATAATAATCTATTCTTGAAGAACTTAGAAGTTTCTACTATTGTAGAAAACTTTAAAACGTTAAAAAGTCCCTTCTTCTTGGTGTTATATGTATTTGTATTTTTTCTCTACCTGTTATGCATTTTTGCCTTTTTAATGTTGTTTAACCTTGTATTTGTCATTTTCATTCTTTTGTAATTGTATTCGTTCTGCTTTTCTACAAATGAATCCTATAAGTTTTACATCAATCCAGTGTTTCAACATACGCAGAACGTTCTCTGCAATTGTTGATCACCAGTGTTCACGCAAGAACAGTTCTTCACAACCGTGAATCTTGCGGTTGTTCACCGCAAGATTCACCAGTGCACCTGTGGCCTCGGACGTAGGGAGTGTTGTAGCTCCACTCAACAGCAAGAATTGTTACGAGCCTTCTATTCTCTTCACCTGGTCACAAGTCCGTAAGTCAGAGCCCAAATCACCGGTAGCAGCTTTGCATTCATGGTCAGCATTGTTTTCACACGCTTTCCTTTCCTCGTCCTCAAGTTATTATTGGTAGGTCATCATCGTATACTGTCCAGTTCTTCAATTCTGTCCTTTTCATAAAAAACACCTTCCGTTCCATAAAACCAACCTTAATAGCTCATTTTTCCCATGGAAATTTGCTAAAATAAGGATAATCATAATTTTATCTCCAGGAACATTAAAATTGTAGTTCCTAATGGTAGATTATATCAGAAATTGTAGTTCCTAATGGTTGTTTACATCAGAACTGTAGTTCCTAATGGTCGTTTAAATCAGAAATTGTAGTTCCTAATGGTAGATTTCATCAGAATTTTAAATTGCCCAACTATTTTAAATTGTTTAACTGTTGACGTGTTAATACTCGACAACTTATTTTGTTGGGATACAAGATTATTGTTTTTACTTTATTAAAATAAAAAAAAACTAAAGTATTTGGTCCTGAAAGCATTTTACTATAACCATTTTCTTTTCATTTATTTTATATCATATCA
Source organism: Microvelia longipes (assembly GCA_018340805.1). Classification (NCBI taxonomy): domain Eukaryota; kingdom Metazoa; phylum Arthropoda; class Insecta; order Hemiptera; family Veliidae; genus Microvelia; species Microvelia longipes. Next base: position 30,997,897 of record JACMZG010001911.1, on the reverse strand, counting down.
TTTATTCAAATATTATATGACTCGGGACTACAAATTTTAATTCTCTTTTTAGTTATATTTTGTAACCTCAATGAATAAATAAATAAATCAATCAATAAATAACAAAACCTAACTGGATTTTTATTATTATTTTTTAGAAAGTTAAAATTATTTACAAATGATCAAATAATTTATAGATGACATTAAAATAAAAACGCCATAAAATGTTTTATACATAATAAAGTATACTAATTCTTCCTTACACCTAACTTTTTAAAAAACCACAAGGTGTCAACAAAATGTCAAGTTCTTGTCATGGATTTAGACAACTGGAATCTCTGTATGCCAATTGTTATCTTGGATACAATTATGACGTTATTAAATTTGTATCCATCTATTTGTTTGAACCATTTAAAATAAATCAAAATTAGTAAAACGTTAGTAAATTTCAACCAACGAGTTTTAAGGATAAATTGACATTTATCTACTAAATATGTTCACTTTAAATATTTTTAGTGTGAAATCCAGGTTAAACGCTGACATTCCAGCATATTACTTTTAACCTGAATTTTAAAATTTGTATTTTCGTATTTTTATAATTATTAAAGTGTTGAATTCTTAAAATGGTTTTGACATTTTGGAAAAAAATATACTTAGCAGCTGTTGTTTCCTTGTTGTGATTTGAAATGAGTGCCGTATTAATCTTTATTGTGTACTTAAGTGGTTTAAAGCGTAGTTTTAAATTTAAGAAATAATTTATAATACCTTTCAAATTTATTGCTAGAATTTCTTTCAAATAATTATTACAGATATTTAATTTGTTACAGCTGAATATGTGTGTGTACCATTATAGAAATAAACTATGTTTATAATTTTTACCATTTGACATGATACTCGCTTCTAAAAATTATCTTAGGAACTATATACAGCAATCCATACAAAATAAATTATTTAGTATTTATGTAAAAAAAAAGTGTATAAAAAAAATCTTAGTCTAACGATAAAAGTAAGTAGGCGAAAAAAAAATTTAAGTTCCAACATATCTTATAAGTCTCTTAAAAATGACTTAACTTTTCTATCCGGTGCACAATTTTCTCCAGTTCTAATGTTTTATTTTTTCTGAATGCCTCGATCGTTTTCATTCTGTACTTATTCCACACTTACCTACTAAATAGAAGTATATGTGTTACCATAACAAATTACTCCCTTTTTGTTGTTGTAATTTTAGTTAACATTGTTTTATAAATCAATATCTGTTTGAAGGTATCTCAGAACATTTCCTCACAACTTCGGGCTCGAAGTCGATTGTGGGGGCCGCTTCGCGGCCCCCACAATCGACGCCGCGGAGCGGCCAAGAGGCTAAGTCTTTTACTTAAGGTTTCTTGTTTTTTTTAATATATGAGTTACAGTTTAAAAAATCAAAATGTTAAAAATAAAGTTTTAACAACTATATTTCCAATCCGATATTAAATAAGATGATATTAAGAACTCTTTTTTAGGCAATGACAAAACGTTTAGGGAGTTAGACGTTCGTGTCTATTCTACGTGTTTAAGATCTGGTTGAGTTGATGATGGTCAGATCCTCGAAAATTTCCTAGCTATTTCCTGGCGATTTGACACGGTCAGGCACTGGCTCATTATTTAACCTATGGGTAACCTTTTCTTTATCACTTCTCTTGGAACTTACTTAAAATCTTTTTACGCTGACTCAATCCTTTTTAACTAAAATACCTTGATTCATTTTAACCAAGACCATAACATTTACTGGCTTCGTAAAAATTAGTTTATTATTTGAAATTGTTTATCTTAAATCCTAATAATTAAAGCATTTGGAGGTAAATTATGTACGGTATTTTTAACATCGCCGCTGAATTGTTAGTAGATATTATTAAAACGCATGATTGAATGTCATGATTACCCGATGGTGACGGTGGTATTACTTGGGTCTCGCTACGCTCAACCTCAGAATAATTAAATGTCTTAATATTGTAACGGAAATTTTAGTTTGAATTTTTAAATTTAAAAATCTGCGGGATTTTTATGGAGATTTCTTGAAAAATTTTTTTATTTTAATTTTGGATAGTTTTATTTTGAGTTTTGTTTAATTTGATATTTTGATTGGTGCATATTTCATTTCGGCTAAATAATTTCTTACGTTTATTTAATTTTTATTTTGCAGTATAGTATTGAGAAGGCGTTGATTTTTCACTCGCACCTGAGGTTAGGAAATTTAGGTTGTCCGCTTGTGGGCTTGTCAAATGAGGGACTTTATTAATTTGAAAGCGTTTTCGGTTTGTTTTTGATGTAAGAATTAAGTTTGGTTAAATTATGTTGTTCAGGATAGTCTGTGAAAGCTATAATAGTCACCCTTCAAATGAAGGTAAGATTCGTAATTTTATACTTCTAAGTCAATATTATTCGCCATGTTGCCGTAGCTCGCTTTTCATGTTTTCTAATGGTGCCGTTCTCGATTTATTTTACAGGGTTCTAGTCTTGGATAAGATGGCAGATCTAGGCATGGTACTTTGGTTCTAAATTTGATTGAAAAAGCATTATACAAAATATATTTTAGTCAACGTTTATCCCCTCTCCTCAACCAACCTCTTAAAAACATTCTATGCTTTTAATTTAAGTTAGTTTTAAGCATTGAATATCTTTATTGAAACCTAAAGTATAAATTTTACTTTTATGTCACCTTTCATTGCGTTGTAATGGAAAAATGTATATTTAACTATCTTAAATATCTTAAATATATATCTTACTGGTTATGATCTGTTACCAGGTTGTAACAGATCATGCACCTTCTCTTTATATCATGAACTTGAATATTAATCAGAATTAATATTCTTGTATTTAAAAATCTGCCATAGAAGTTAACAATATAGTTTTGATCTTATATACTTTAAATGAAATGAGTTATTCTTTATTGAGTACTTAGTTTGTGAGTAACCTTACGTCTTATTAATTTTTAAGGTTCAAGGGGGGTTTCAGGCTATTCACATCGACGGTGTTTAAGTCCATTTGGACTTTAAAGAAGACACCATAGGTTTGGTTCTTTTCCTACAGTAATCTAAAGAGAACCTGGCGCTCTATTTGTTATTTGGAAGCAGTGAAACCATATAGTATTCTGAGACTTAGTTCTAATTAAGCCCACCCCTGCGGCCACACTGAATTAGTTATTTAAACAAAATGTTATAATATCTAGGATATCATAGCAATAGGTTAATTAAGCTAAGAAAAGAAAAACATTAGATATAGGCTTCAATCAAATAATATACGGGTAATGCATTCGTGACCAGTAATTATACTTGGCAGCCTAGTTTTTTGTTAGTATGGTTCTTTATAGGAACATTACCTTTATATTTATATCATAACATTATTAATATATCATATAATTTGATAATCTAAATCCCAAAAAAAACATGCGTGTGAAGAAAGAGCCAAGTCTAGCGTAAAAAGCCAAGTCGTAGATTCCCAATAATGCTTGTAAATAAATATATGAGGTCTTGTGATGTGGCCATTACGCAGCTTAAGATAGCGTGGTACTAAACATCTTGTATCTAGTGCAGACTAATGCTAACTAGAAAGACTTTTAAGACTTAAGACTTGACTAAAAAGTATTTGTAGTTAACTTTAGTGTAGAAATAAACTATAATAATATATTCCGCCTATTTGATAAGCTTATTATAAATTTCTGGGCGTGCTGGTAATGATCAAGTCACAAAGTGAAACCGCCAAGACCTCATAAATTTACAAGCATTATTGGGAATCTACGACTTGGCTTATTCAATGATCTCACAAATTTTTACGCTTAAATTGGCTTTTTTTACACGCATGTGTTTTTGAGGGGATTTCATTTCTTTTTGTAACCTTTAAAATTACTAAAATATTAATTAGTTACAGCATATTACACCACTTATTTATTTCTAAACAGAGCCATTTTCTTTAATTAAACAATATATAAATTGCGTAAAAATATTTTATGTTCTGCTAAAATAAAACTATCGAAATTCTTAGTTTTTGTGTGCTCTACTAGATAGTGCTAGCTGTCAAAAAAAAATTTTATACTTTAATTTGAGGTTAGGGTTACCTTTCAACTTAAAGTAAAACATATTAGATAGAAAGAACTGAAAATGTTAGATTTTGATAATTTATCATTGATTTTTACATCAACATTTATCTATATACCAAATTTCAAGTGTCTACGATTGCTGGACACACACACACAGACAGACACACACACATAAAGTATGATGAAACCAACTCAGAACGATATGAAAAGGCCGAAATGGATAATTACGATAAAACCTTGGTTTCATATTTTTTTGGGTGAACAAAAACTTTGTCTTATACCTACCTAGTAGGTGAGGAAAAGGAAAAAATCTTATTTTTAGGCCTAAAATGTTTATTATTTTTGTTTTGATTTAAAAACCTCAATCTTTAGTAAGTTGGCTGTAAAGGTTATAACTCTGTCTTCATATCTGAAGGTAGAAACTATTTTTTCACCTCACCATGGCTGGAGGGTAGTTACTCGGCACGCCACAGCTATCCCTCCCATCATTATTAACTCATTATATTTTTACCTCCATGTTTTCTTCAAAAACTTCTTTTAGGACAAAAAATTACTCTTTCTCTCGTAGAATTATTATAATCACTAAATTTACACCGAAAAAAGAAGTTTTTTTATTGTTTGATGCCCGCCCCCAACATCACGCACACGAAACCCCTACATCGATCCCAGGTAATAACCTTCTCAATTATAATAATTCACCGTTATATTCTTCTTGCTATATAAACTTGGTTATTTTTATCATAAATTTTAATGATTTTACTCTTGATTAGTTTGCACGTATTATACTTTGACCACTCTTTTAATTTTTTCATCATATAAATTACTATTTTAATTTAACTTTTAAGTTAACTTAATTTTATAAACTTAGTTAACTTAACTTTAACATTTAATTTAACTTAAAAAGTAGATACTTTGGTTTTTAACTACATCAAGCAGACACATTTGAAATTTCCTTACCTGCTTTTAATTATAGCCGAGTACTATTTGAATGAGGTCTCTTAGGAATGATTATAGTATACCTCAATCTTTTGAGACTCGACATAGGAACATTTTCAACTTATGAACATGGTTGTTGACGATAAAAGTTGCTTTCAGAGAAGCACAGACGAAGTTCTATTCTTATTTTCATACGTTTTGATGTATTTTATTCTATTTTTTTGGATCGGACCCCCCCCCTTCCCCAAAAAAAAATTGTTATCGCGCTAAACAGCTTTTTTTGTTTTGGTCTGAAAAGGATTTCGAGCCAATAAAAAACTTTTCTTTGGTCAGGTATCCCTAATAAATTTCGGGATTGCTGCTCCACCAGGGAGTAGCCAGAGATACCTTTAGGGAGGAGGGGTGGTATTATATATATATTTGTGTGTGTGTTGTATATATATATATAGATATATATATATATATATATATTATATATATATAATATATTAATATTATTATATATATATATATTTATATATATATATATATATATTATATTATATATATACAGGTGTTTCATATAAAGGTCCACAGAAAGGAGTGATAGTACTCCTCAAAAGAACAAAAAATGTCCTATAATATAAACCCGATCTCAACCGTTTTCCCACAAGGTCAATTTAATATTTCAAAAAAATATTTGACCTCAATCATAAAATTGTTAATAGGGATTTAACCATTCAAGCTAGAAAGGCTAAATTGGGTTATTAGAAAGCTGAGTAAATTTCCTAAAGGACAAACTAATAACCATGTCAAATATTTTTGGAACTACTGCCAAAATTTTGCATGAAACATGATTTTTTTAAAAAAATGAATTTTATGGAATTTTTGTACTAGGGCATTAGAGGAAGTAAGAGATGAGCAAAAGTTCAGCCAAGAACGGAAAAAACTTCTCTTATGACTGACCTTTAAAAAAATGTAAATATTTTTATACATTCAATAGTCAAAAATGTAAGCTATTGTTGCTAGAAGTTGCAAAAACTGATAATTTTTGTCGTATAAAAGTGAAAATAATGTGTTATTTTAATAAAATATTTTATTTTCGAAAATAATTTAATAATACGATTTTTAGACTCTAGAAGGTAAAAAAACCTATTTTATTCTTACACATTTTTCTCTAAAACCACTCTTTTCCCTTGCTTTGAGATTTTATGTACCATGTAATTAAACATTGTAGACATATGCAAAAATGCCAAAAAAATATCAGTTTTTCTAACTTCTAGGAAGAATGGCTTAAAATTTTGACTATTGAATGTATAAAATTATTTAATTTTTCTTAAAGGGCAATCATAAGAGAAGTTTTTTTCGTTCTTGGCTGAACTTTTGCTCATCTCTTACTTCCTCTAAGCCCTACTACAAAAATTCCATAAAATTCATTTTTTTAAAAATCATGTTTCATGCAAAGTTTGGCAGTAGTTCCAAATATTTGACATGGTTATTAGTTTGTCCTTTAGGAAATTTACTCAGCTTTCTAATGATACTGATTTCGCCTATCTAGCTTGAATAGTTAAATCCCTATTAACAATTTTATGATGTGAGGTCAAATATTTTTTTGAAATATTAAATTTGACCTTGTGGGAAATTGGTTGGAGATCGGGGTTTATATTATAGGACATTTTTTGTTCCTTTTGAGGAGTACTATCACCTCCTTTTCTGGTGGACACTTTAATGAAACACCCTGTATATATATTAATATATATATATATATATATATATATATTACAAACAATTAAAACAAGTTTATGTTTGCTTAAAAAAAAAGCCCTTAATTTTTAAATCAAAACTAGTTTTTATTCAAATAAAACAAAGTTAATAAGTCGAATTAATAAAACAAATTTATTTTTTAAGACAAAGTCACCTTTAAACTCTAAATTATTATAAATAAAAAAATTATAAAATTAATTAATTATGTTTATAAAATTAATTTTTTAAAAAAGTATATTTAAATTAAATGCTTTTTCTTGCCTGAAACATAGTTTTTATATAACGTTTGCAACAGTTATATGAACAACGGTTGCTTAAAGATAAATGTTTAGAAAACAACTGTTATGTTATTATGCAAAAATATCATATTATTATATTTAAAATATTAAACAATTATTATGTTCAGCCTTGAAAAGATAAAGTTATATTGATATTTGACACAATATAATTGTGCGAGAGACACCTAGGAATGTAACAAGCAAAATGCAATGCTACATCTGGGAACTGTTCCATCATTCGACATTCGTCATCATTGATGGCTCGACATAATGTCATGTCCCACTCTGTTTCGTTACGTCTAACTCATCAGGGCGCCGACAGAGCCTGAACTCACTCTGACCTTCAATTAATTCCGAAGAATATAATGTGAAGTACTTACCAGAGACGAGCGGTGCTCTCTTACCGCCATCATGCATGGCAAGCAAAACATATATCATTTGATACTACCGAGTTTTGCAACTCATGAATAGTTGACACAATATAATTGTGCGAGAGACACCTAGGAATGACATTATGTCGAGCCATCAATGATGACGAATGTCGAATGATGGAACAGTTCCCAGATGTAGCATTGCATTTTGCTTGTTACATTTCCTAGGTGTCTCTCGCACAATTATATTGTGTCAACTATTCATGTGTTGCAAAACTCGGTAGTATCAAATGATATATGTTTTGCTTGCCATGCATGATGGCGGTAAGAGAGCACCGCTCGTCTCTGGTAAGTACTTCACATTATATTCTTCGGAATTAATTGAAGGTCAGAGTGAGTTCAGGCTCTGTCGGCGCCCTGATGAGTTAGACGTAACGAAACAGAGTGGGACATGACATTATGTCGAGCCATCAATGATGACGAATGTCGAATGATGGAACAGTTCCCAGATGTAGCATTGCATTTTGCTTGTTACATTTCCTAGGTGTCTCTCGCACAATTATATTGTGTCAACTATTCATGTGTTGCAAAACTCGTAGTATCAAATGATTTTATATTGATATCTCTGCAAAATTAGTATTATTTTTGTACTACTACCCCTTCTCAAAACCAAAATTAATTTAAAATAGAGGTCCCAATAAAGTTTATTTTTTAATAAAATCAATGTAATTTTACAAAATTTAATATTTCCAACTGTATATGATGCTAAATTTAAATATTTATTTTACTATTTCATCTCTTAATTTTCGCTTGCACGAACGCTACGATTCTAAATGTTTTAAATGATTGCTTCATTTATACAATTTTTTTGTAAAGATTTATTTTCTTTACTCAATAAAAACAAGTTTAAAAAGTTAATAAAGTAATAAAAGTTTATACAAAAAAGTGATAATTAAGAAATTTTAAATAAAACTGACGGTGACGTGCTTTAATGCATAATATAGCTATATAGTTGATAAATAATTACTTAAATATTAACTAATTCTTGAAGAATCGCTTCTACACACCAAACTTGCACAATTTACTTTTAATCAAGTTTTTTTGTAATTTTATGTTAAAAGAGTAATTAATCTTGGAAAAATCTTGTTTTATATAAAAACGCGTCGTTTCGTATAGTAAAAACAAGTTATTTTTTGTTATATAATATTATAATTATCAATGGAATTCAATACAGGAATAAATCATTTTTATACAGATTTTTATAATTCTGAATAAAATTTTAATAATTTTACAAGGATATTTTGGAATAAACGAAAACAATGTTAATATGTTTATTTTATGATTAAAATGCCAAATATTGAAATTTTCGACGGTTTTTCTTGTCTCGATTATACATAGGAAAGTTTTACATCGATTTTTTAATTAAAAAGCATACTAAAATAGCGGTTATGGACAGGGACTCGGGCTATAAAATATATGAAATAATTTTAAAATTATTTTAAAATTTTAAAATTTCTTAGCAATATTTTTAGTTAAAACAAGCTTTTATTAAAAATATAATATAAAATAGCAAATGTAATTTTAGAAATAACAGTAATTCTAGATAAGAATCAGTTTAAGGCACAGAAGAGACTAGATTCTATTAGATTAAATAAACTATACTTTACTACTTACACGTAGCATATTCATGTTTAATGCTGAAACATAGAAAGCGATTATTTATTCTAATGAAATCTAGTCTTTTCTTTGCCCTAAACTGATTCTCATCTAGCATTATTAAGACACTCACGAGTATTAATAGAAAATATTTTTTTTTAAAGTATTAACTACTCCAACTTCCAAACTCCAACTTTATCCCCTAATTAGCTTTAATCAATTTCCAACCAAACGCTTTAATCACTTTAAGCAGAGCCAATTTTCGCCTATAACGCCATCTACAGTGCCGGTGAGATGTTTGACGTTTTAAGCATACACACACACACATAAGAGAAATGTGGTATTAGTAGCAGTTAATTCTAGTAGTAGATAAGTTGCGAAGTTAGTAGCATAAGTTATAGAGCAGAGATTAATTAGCCAAGTATATCTCATCCATATTCATTCTAGAATTTTGCTGGACTAGTTGGAATTACAATCTTAACTTCAATTGTGTCCTAATAAACCGCCTTATTTAAAATATACATTAATTCTCAGTGTACCAAATGAATAACTGTTGACAAAAATTAAATTCTTAAAATTTCAATATTTTATAAGAAAACTGTATAAATAATATTGTAAGAAACTATACAAAACGATATAATATTGTATAATAAAACATGAGGAAATACTTTTAAAAAAATATTTATTTTTATTCCAACCGAAGCTTCATTTATTTATTTTATAACCTTAATGGTCTCGAGGAAAATTTAAAACTTTGTGTGGGTTGTTATTAAAATATAAAAGGCGTTACAATAATAAAAGAATTTTGATTGGGTCAAGGCATAATCCAATAAAAACCAATCCCTAATCAAATTTTAAAGCCTGTCACTGCCTTTCTTCTGATAAAATACTTCGAAAGAACTCGATTTTGATTTGATTCTTCCACTAAAAAAGTTTTTATTTATGGAAGGAAAAATAAATATTTTTTTTATTTGAGAACTTAAAGTTAAATAATGTTGAAATCATTTCATTGATGAAATTAAAGTTATTTAAAAGTTAATGTTATTAATATAAAAATAGTCTTTATTTATTTATTTAATTTGAGTCTAAATTTCGTAGGTTTTGTTATTAAAATTTTATAAAAGAAGCATGCATTTTGTAACACATATATTCTTTTATTAGCTGATAGCCTGATAAGTACTTACAAAAACGGGAGTAAATTATTGAGTGAGTATGTATTTATAGCAAATTCTTGTAAATACGGTATCACTAGATCGAATAAATATTTTTTAATCAAACAGTACAAAAGTACACCTTGGATAGGACACGAACCCTATCGAAAACTAGGTTGTTATAAGACGTAATTTACCCGGTTTGTCGAGTCGGCATTTAAAAAAAGGCAAAATACAAGGTATCGAATTCGACTACCTTCCGATACTTTCGGCAAAATCGGTCCGGTATCGATACTTTAAATTACCAAATAGTCTAAAAACTGTAGTAAATAACGGGAAATCAATAATGGTGGTAAATAATTTTTGAGGCTTCAAATCGAATAAACCTAGTCCGGAGTCAATACCACCGTTTAAAGTGACAAAAAAGTAAAAAAGCAGGTCGAAAAAATGTCGATTAAGGTGTTTTTAGTACTTTTTCGGGCTCTGAGCAGAATGAAACTAGTCCGGATTCAAGCCGAGTATTCAAACTCAGGAGTCCGGGGTTCGAGTCGAGTCCCGGGATTTTTTAAAAATATTTTTACTTCATAAGTTTGAAGTAAAAACTTAAAAAGACTACTTAAAACTAAACTTAAAAACTTAGTAAGACTTTGGTCTGCAAGACAGGCGAATTTCCTTTGGACCGCTTGCTTTCTTCCACATCAAACAAGTTCTTATTCATGCTTTTGTTTTATGCTTTACTTTGTTAACACGCGGGTTTTGGCAGGGAGTTCAACCCCATGTTCAACCCTCCCGAGGTTTTTACCTAAATTTACCTATTGGATTTAATAATGCAAACTATTATTATTATTTTACTAAAATAAAATAAAGAGAAAAAAATACATAAAAAAAATCAATGTAGGCGTGTCGCGGTGAGGACAATAAAGAAGAAGTGGACAAGTATTAAGTGCTGTGTCAAGCTGAAGGAATCAGGTGTCTGATTTATAGCGCTGGTCTGCGCTACCCGACAGCCACTAGTCCAGGACATCTTCAGAAGAAACGATAATATCCTGTCTTCACTCACATAACCTTTTATAATTTACTTCTTATCTTTCTGGGTGGTCCACTATAAGACAATGGCGTTTACCACAGAAACATCTAAAGCTAAATGCCTTTCATTTTATAGTGGCAGAGCCTGAATACATGGTCAAAAACATGTCTCTTAAACTCAGAGTGTTAAAGATCTTTTAGACTTAAAAAACAGTTAAAGGTTATAAATTTCAAGATCCCACTTCTGAATTTATAAAAAAACCACTTTCCATTTTTTTATTTTCTGATCTTTACCTTTTCCTTCTGAAAACACCCCAAATTTCTACACTTTTTTTTATCTCTATAAGAACCTATTTTTTACTCTGAATTAATATTAAAATGGAGATAAAGAATGTATTTTATATGATAGCATCTACCAACTTTAAGTAAAATGGTTATTTTCCTACATCAGATCTTTAATAAATTAAAGAATACACTAGTAGAAGACATTTTCAAAGCTTCGTTGACAGAAATGGTTGAATGTACATCAAAAAACCATCTCGGCGATACAAAGCTCTCTGTAGTTCTTGAGACCTCACAACCTTTTTTATCGTTTGAAAAAAGAAATAAAGTGTAGTTTTAAGTAAAATAGTGGAAAAATAAAATATTTAAAAACCTATTTGTATGTGCAGGTGTATGGTTATCCTTGCTTTGCCTAGGTTACCTATAGGCGCCATTGGAACAGACGCAATGATACATAATGAAGGCGCTATAAAATAGCGCCAGAAATAGAAGTTAAAAAGGGAGAGTGAAGAAAAAAGAAAGAAAACATGGAGCGCACATTTCTTTTAAAGATTGTCTATTTGTTTACGAAAATCTTCTACTTTTTTACTCTCTTAAATATTTTATTACAGCAATAATGTAGGCAAATCTGTGAATGTTTCATTACTGCTTTTTTTGTTTCTGGGTTTTACATAATCAATTTATTTCAATTGACCGTTTGTGTGTGCAATTGTACTTATATACAGTGGTACATTTTAAATCATCCAAATATCTATCTTGAAATTTTGAATCAGCCCCCACTAAGTTGACTACCTTACTTGTGAGTTCAAGTAGCCAATTAATTCTTTCATTACTATTTGAAAAGTATAGCAACCTATTCACAAAAAAAGTGTTTTTGCACGATAAATTTAAAAAGTTATCACAGAACATACTATATTGTTAAGCATTTCAAAAACTGCGTCATATTTTGGAGAATTTGATACAAATATTAATACTTCTTTGCTCAGAGCTATTGTTTTGCATATCTAACCATTTTGTATAGAAATCCGATTGCTAGTACATCAGAATGTATCACTTCCAATTAATTCTAAAGGGAAAATAAAGGTCTGGGAAAAATGTCCGAGTTAAATAATATTGGGATCTAATTGTACAAGATATGACGTAGTTTTAGATAATAATTTGACGTTTTAAAAATACCAAAGAAAAACACATATTGGAAATCAGATTGAGAGACTGGTACCAAAATATAATTGGTGATTTCAGCTTACAGTGATCAACGTGGCGATGGTTGACACAAATTTTATCTTGATAGCTCCATCGCATTTGAGTATTGAATATACTACCCTGTATATTGACTTTTTAACAATTTTCTAATCGTAGCCTCTGGCGATAGTTTGATACGTTGAAATATCAACATAAATATTACACATACAATACCTGACTGAATCGTTTCGCTCATAACGGGTCTGCAATATTATTGAAGTTAATTTAGTAAAAATATAATTATTATCTATGAGTCACGCCTTGCGGATGAGTACACGTACGCTATATTAGTTGAGTACACGTACTCTAAGATAAATAAAACGTATTTCATTCAGCAGAATACGTTTTGTTGATATTTTTCTCTTTTTTTAATTTTATTTTGACTATTGTGTTTATTTTGATAATTTAAATCTATTTATTCTTTCTTTGCGTTATAATAAACATAATAAATAATTACTTCAACTTAATTACATACTACACAATTAATCTGACTCTAAGATAAATAAGCTTACCTTCAGCAAAATATATTAGTGAATTTAAGTTATTAAAATACTGATTTTTTAAATTATAGAATGTCTTTGGTTGAATATAAGTTAATCTCACTACGGGTATAGTTATCCCCGGAGGCATATGTCTAAACATTGTGTCTGTGAAGTTAGTACACGAGAGGTCGTGGTTGTATAAGAAATGTTATATTTACGATTAAAAATAAATACATTATAAGGAAAGTAGAGTGAAAACAGTTACAAAAGGAGGAGAAACCAGTTGGTAGATGTTGATAGATTTCAATAAATAAAATGAAATAAAAAGGTTTTAGTAGCACGTCGGGAGAATTTGATTCTTCACTTACCATCAAGACAAGAGAAGGGGTGACATTGAAAAGTGTTTGGGTCCAACATATTTTAAAGTATTTTAAAAGGTACAATCTATCTTATTCGCTGGGATTTGGTAGTATATGGAAGAGGAAAGATTCCGACAAAGCATTCAGATACTTTCTGACCGAAAACGTTTCGGGATAGTCGGATGACCGTAAATCATGAAACGTCTTGGGTGGTCCAAACCAAGTCCGTGTAGTAATTACCCCCACTACTTCGCTATCTTCTTCTTCTTTCCTTCTGGAAGGTAATCATCTATACGGCCATTTTGATTACTACCTGAGAGTGAGAAACATACAAGATGAGGTTTTTTAGTGTTGATGCGGAGTTTATATTGCTTTCTTGTTGTTTCTATGAAACATTCATTTATTATATCTTTATATTTTTATAATGGGTTTTCTAACATGACAGATACTTCATTTTCTCCTAACATAACTTTTTTAATCAACTCAGTGGCTATAATATCCTCAGCCTTTTTAACTCTAAAACAAATATTTAACCCCTACATATCTTAAGAAAAATGTGAAGTCAAAGAGTAAAAAACTTAAAAGTTCATGTAACGTATCTAATAAGTTATACCGAATGTATTATACATCCATCGTCTAGATTAGTCTTCCGTTAATTTTTAATAAATTAGCGTCCACTGATCACCTTGGTGACTAGACTAAACAAATAATAAACTTGTGTTATACTTGTTATAAGCATCTAAATAATAAAACTGACAAAACTTCCGGAAAACATTAGGATTTGTAGAATAGTAAAGAAAATAGGGTACAGGGTATTCCGGGAATTTTCCTCACCACATCCGATTCATCGGATTTACTATGCTCGTCCTTATCACTTCGCGGACTCAATTCACTCATCGTGTGTGTGAATCGAGTACTGCTACTGCTTAGGCTCCATGAGTGCTGAATTTCAAATTGATCGCAACGTTTTTTCGTGTTTTAAGATTTTTCAAAATTTTTGCTGTCATTCTTGAGGGTTAATGACGTCATATAAAAATATTTTCCGAATAGCACAACTACATGATTTTTGTAAAAAGTTTCAACTCTGACATAAACACACTAGGCGCGACAATAATAACAGACACATACAGACAGACAATTTTGTGAAAACCACTCAGGAGGTCTTAAAAACAACTGAAGCGGATAAAAACGACTTCATCCCGGCTTCCGATTTTTTTGCAAACACAAGATTTTTCCCATATACCTACAATATAAATGAGTAAAATTAAAAAAATAAAGAAGTTTTTGTTCAAACAGAATGTTGTTGCCTGTTATTATTTTTACTTTTCTAGACCTACTACCGTAAGTATAAAAAAGTATTGTGTTCGCTCTAACAATCCGAAAACGAGATAGCATTATAGTTATCTGTCTTAGGCTTAATTAAGACGTTCTGATTGGTTTTCATCGCGATGTCTTGTCTCTCTGTGTGCGTGTAGATGTATATGTAGATGTAGCGTGTGCTTGTGTTTATGCTAGAGAGTTCAAACAATTTAAAAATCAAACTTTAGGCCTAATTTTGTTGCCCCGAAAAAAACACTTGGACCTAACACTTAACCTATTTATCTGAGACATTAAAAAAACAATAATAAAAACGCCAATAAAATTGAAATTTGACTCAGGTATACTTCTATAGATGACAATCAGATCTATGAGTTTTCAATTGGATGACTTGGATTTCTTTTAGGTTTTGATTAGCCATACCTCTAAAAAGTATTGGGTTTAATAAACATTTCAGCGAAATGTAATAAATAAATATTTCATGTTACGATACATACAATTATACTGGGTTTCAGCTTCAGCGTTTGGTTGTTCCGTACCAGCGCTGTTCTCCCAAGTTAGAGGAGGAAATAGTAAGCTTGTCGGTCATAAGCCGATAATGTGACTCGTATATTTATTTATTTATTGAAAAGCTTTTACAAGGTTCAACAAGTCATATACATGAAAAACTTACATACATACAATAGAAACGAAAATCATAATTAAAAGTTAACAAATATAATAATAAAAATAAAATAAAAACAAATTTGTAAATCAAATTAAATTGTAAGTGTTCTTTTATATTGTAATATGCTTTGTCAATTAGGAAGGCTTTTATAGATTTAATTTTGGTCTTAGTAGTGGAAATTGATTTGATATCGTCTGGTAGATTATTATAACAACGGATGGTCACATTAAGGGGGGATGATTTAAATGCTTCAGTATTGCATGTGGGAAGACGGTAATTATTTTTATTCCTTGTATCAAAATGATGTACACTGTTGTGTGTGTTAAACTGATCAAGATTGTGAATCACAAATTTACAAGCTTCCAGAACGTAGATGGAGAAAAGAGTATTTTATTTTTTTAAACAAAGGCTGTGCAGGCCTACGAGGCTCTACTCCGAACATTGTTCTTATTATTCTTTTTTGAAATATAAAGACACGATTCGCTTGACATGTATTACCCCATGATAGAATGTAATTAGCAAGGTGCGGATAAGCCCATCCATTGTACAACATGAGTAATACCTCTAAAGAGTTAAATTGTCTGAGTTTTCTGAGTAGAATAAAACAAGAGTTAAGTTTACTAATAACTTTATCAACATGATGGGAAAATTTAAGGTCCGTATTAATTACCATACTTAGTAATTTAGTAAATGGAACAGCTTTCACTGGACTAACCTGTAAGTAAATAGTTAGAGGTCTTTGAACTATTTTCTTGCTGAAGAAGACCGATACAGTTTTAGAGCTATTTACGACTAATTTATAAGCAATGCACCAATCTAAGAACGCTTGACAGATCAAATTCAATTTATTTTCAAGTTCGTGAAAGTTTTTGGCAGAGATAATAATGGTGGTATCGTCAGCATAGATAGCTATATAACAGTCAGGACAACTAATTTTAGCCACTTAGGCAGATCATTTATGAATAGTAAGAATAGTAATGGACCTAGTATACTACCCTGAGGTACTCCCGTGTTAGTAAAAAAAAGTGCTAGATTTAGATTTATTTATATTGACGTGAAAATTTCTTTTTATTAAGTTTTCTTTTATATGTCCAGTTAGACTGGAAAATTGAGTGCAATGTTAGGATATTAGATATTTGTTAGGACAATTACTTAATTTTAAACTATGTGTCTACGTTTGAATGAAAAAATATATATATTTTTCCTAAATATATATATATATTTAGTTCCTATTTATTTAAACATTGTAGAATTGTAGTCGTTCTTTTCCTAATCAAACTATAAACAAAGTTACCTAATTTTGCTAAATATATTTGTGAATAAAAATAAACATAGTATGGAGAGAATATAATAAAGAGAATAAACATAGACACATAGTATAGGACTGACAAATTACTAGACCAAACTCTATACCTGATGACAATTTCATGCCTCAAGAATCTAGTACCTAAAAAAAAATTTCTTCTCATTTATTTATTTAAGTTAATTTTCTTACCTAAATTAATTTATTTATTTTAATCTTAATTTTTAACTGCTATCAATTAAAATTAATCATAGCATTTCAAAGAATATTTTGCATATATTCCTGCCGTAGATAGATAAAATAATATATATTTCCATGCAGCAAAGAAAACACTGCTGACTCGAGGTAAAAGTACCAGCATCAGCTCCGCCTCTGCAGGGAATTTGCCATTTGCCTGTCTCGGCTTTGCTTTGTCATTCAAACTGTTTAATTACTAACATCGGCTGGTAACTTCCATAACCTGCCTCACCTTCACTTCGGAGGCTAATTTCGCTGCAAAATGTAGCGAAACTGCATTTCAAAATTATAGATATTTTTAGATAGCATCACTCAATAAATTACCATCTTTTAGGTTCTACGTTAATTACCAGCCTCAACTTGCGCCTCAACAGGTAACTTCCATAGCCTGCCCTTACCTTTGGTTTGGAGGTTAATTTATTTAATTCGCCTGCAAAATTAAATTTTGCTACGTAGTAGCATAATATACTATAAGCCTAAAATTCTGTTAATATTTAAGGTGTAGGTATTAAGTTTATGCGTGTTTAAATATAGCTTATTGTTATCTGTTCAAATTTAAAAGTTAAACCTAATGTGGTCGTAGCTTTATCAGAGATATATAGCTTCTTCATTACATAGTCGAAAAGTATAGTGATAAGTTCAAATAAAATACGTTTAATAAATACGTAATAAGTTAGTAATTGATCTTTCAGTCTGTTAGTTTTTCACATTATTATCATACACTGATTCTTAACAAGGTATTAAATAAACGTTTGTATTAAATCTATCTTACACACGAATACACTGATCTTCTAATACTTATTCCAAGTCACGACTCTACCAGACAGACTTACAGACAGACAGATAGACATATCTGACAGTTTTAAAATACCAGAGAAAACCCTCATTTCAAAAGTAACGGGGTGAACTGAAGAAAACTTGGTGTAAGTGAAAACCAATCTTCTTTATAAACTTGGGAAGTTGTCGTGTTTATCCTTTTAATGTCTTTTTTAAATCTTTGTTTTTATTTATTCGTATGTTTATAAATATTTTAAATTAAAGGTAGTGTTGTTGGTGTAAAGTTTGGCCTACCTCCTGAAAGTTCGTGTTCAATCCTGGCCGGAGTCTTTCTAATTTTTATACGAGGTATATAAACCAAGCTTTGAGCAACAATAAGACCTGCGTTTCTTAAACAGAAATAAAGGGTAATTAAAAATAATTTATACCGTTGAAAAAGTAAATGGTTTTAACGCATTGTGCTCGTTCAGTGGTTAATATTTAATCACACACTGGAAGAAATAATAAATTACTGATGACAAACTAGTTTAACTTCAGGAAGAGGGAGGATCTTGTGAACTTCCCTCATATGTCCAAGCATATGCTAAAATACATGATGCTTAAAGAATTACGAAAACGAAAATTATTAGAAACCAAGAAAAATTAATTATAGTTATTCAAACTCCAGTGATGTTCAATTCACATTTATTATAAATAAAAGGAAATAGAATAGAATAACATGTGAGGCTTCTATATCATTTTAAATAATAACTGAGTTATTTGTACTTGTTAAAAAGTAATTGGTTATTTGTTCACTTAAAATTAATAATTAGTGTAGACAATAAATTAACAATAATAGGTAGACAGTAAATAGACCATGTTAATCTATTTGGCTGAGCATTTAAAAATATTAACTAATTTTTTTGAGAAAAACATTTCAAACCAAAACAAAAACAAAAATGTTTAAAAAACCTAAAAATCAAATATTTGACTAATCATATTGACATTCGACACAAAAGAGGTAAATCGATCTACAAAATTTTGATATTTTCGCCATTTTGAAATTATTCACTGTAAAATTTTAATAATATAAATTATTTGAGGTATTGATAAAATTTAGAGCTTTACTATATTTACTATAGTAAAGAATTAGGCCACCAAGTATGACCACCGTTCTTCAATGCATTCGTTATCATGATAAAAATTTAACCCCTATTCTTTGATTGAATGCCTATCTACCGTATTTTTCTCGTATGTATTAACCAATGACAAAAGAATATATAGACAAAGAAAGATGGTCCTGAAATTTTTTATTTCAAACAAGAAAAGGGTAGCTCCGTAGCCAGTTAACAGGAGCTCTATAGTATAATTTGGTAGTTTCACCATTCTAACTACGAGAATGCGCCCCTGTCGTCTTATTTTCAGCAAACTACTTCTGGCAGAAAACTGATTAAACCAAATCACTTTCAAATAGATGCTCTTGTCGTTAAAATGGTAATAAAAAATAGCTCATTTCGTACCACTAACTTCGAAATGTGGGACGAAAGTTATAGTAAAGAATGTTAGTTTTTTTAAGCTGCCTCTAGATGTCTCTTCTGTCTCACTCTATACCTATTATAGAGTCAGACAGACTCTACCACTTTTTGACATTCTAACGTTAAGCGTAGTGAGACCGTTGGTCTCATTACGTTTAATGCCACCTAAAGCTTTAGATAATTATGAAAATCTAAGGACAAGCCAAGCGAGTCCGAAGTTGTAACACCCATGTCATCGGATTACTACTCTATTCTGAGCTGTAGCGTAGCGAGACCGAAGTAATACCAACTTAGGCGATAAGTTGGATAATCATGACGTTCTGAGTACTTGTTTCTTTGTTTAAGCTGAAAAAAGGATTATTCGACGAACATAAAATATAGATGGTATTTTAGAACATAATTTCAATTGAGGTGAGAATTATACGTTGTTGACAGAGCCGTAAATCACACTTTATCTAATTATCAAAAATTTGATTTTCATACCTACTCTGCTTTTGGCGCTTATAAACTTATAATCCCTATTAGGATTATACGAGCTTAATTCTCTACTAAACATTGTCAATGCGTCAAAACTATTATTTAGATGTCATCAAGATATGTTTTCTTAAAAATTTCTAGCATATTAATAATTTATCTCTTCCTAGTTCTTCAAACTAGTCAAAATGTATCCATACAACTTTTAACTAAATTTAATTATGGTTCTAAATAATAGGGATTTCGCGACAAAGATGCAAATCTACGTATATATAGTGCGATAAAATTTCGCTACAAGGCGAAAAACTAATTTTATTTGATGAGACTTGAACCTGCTGGAGAGTCCTGCCTAGCAAATTAGAGGAAGATCTTTTGACATTTTATATTGTACTCCGACACATGATGTTAATAATTAAAAAGCTTCAACCCAAAAAAGTGCCATATAAACTTTTTATAGGTCAAATATATTTATTGTGTATTATTTATAAAACAATACGTACGATTTATTTATAACAATAACAATAATAATTTTGAAAGAAATAAATACATCTCACTAAAAGGAATTGATATAAGTATAAAATTTCAAAAACTTAATCAAGTGCTAGAAACTAAATTACCTGTTTCTCTTGATTGGAATTTGTTTGAAATTTATTCCCTGTTTAATTTTACCAAGCAGCTACTTCCCCATTGGCTCTCACCTAATACCTCTCTACCCGCCTCCCTCTATTCCCATTCTATCCGTGATTTTCTCTTTGTCGTCTAATTGATATTGTTTTCCAATCTGATACCGGTAAATGTTTTTAGTAGATTTGTTACTAGAGTAATTTTGTTGATAATTACAATTTCTTGATTCAACAAATTGGTGAACTAAGGGTGAGAAGTGGTGTATAGAATATCACAAAGGACTAATAAAATTGAGAGTTTGATAGAGAAGGGAGAGCTTGGAATGTTTAGTCTAATTTGACACTTCTATGTAATGAAAATTCATTCAATTATGTTTATACTACATTAGAATTACAAGTATCCCCTTATCTAATTTTCTATAAAGATAAATAAGAAGTTTAATCTTATTGATTTTATCATTATTTTTAAAGTAAAAATTTAAAAAACTGTAATAAGATATTCTACGCTGGATAGAAAGAATTAAAATTAAAAATCTTAATCTGTGTTTAAGAGATAATACAAATTTTCCGATTTCATCGGCTGACAATTAATTTATGTACAGAAATCACAATTTTTACTTGTGCTCTTAGAAATTTGTTTATACCGTGGCAGATTGTCACTTTTATTTAACTAATACGACGTGCTGCTACAATATAGTGATGATCAGGAGAGGTTATTTAGCTAAATTACCTCTTGTTTTATTTACCTAGGCAAAATATAAAAGACTTGAGTCCGATAATATTTTACTTTTTATTACTTAAATGAACTTAAAATAATACTATCGTACTAAGGAAAAAACGGGTAAGGGGTACATCGGAACTTTTCCTCCTCAAATCAGATTCGCTACGGTCATCCTTCCTGCTTTGGATAGAATGCATCTGTTTCAATCTCAGCGGTCATCCATACAGCACTGACCACGATCAATGCTGCTTAACTGTTCGTATTGAATAAAAATTTAGTGCACATAGGCAATGGTACACATGAACTAAATTTAAACTCATTTTTATAATTTTACTTTTCCTTATTTATACAATAGGAAAAGTATTGTGTTTGTAAAGAAATCCGAAACCTGGATGTCACCGGAATTATCCGTTTTAGGTGTTTTTGAGGGCTCCTAAGTGGTTTTCACAAAGTTGTCTGTGTGTGTATGAGTAAGTGTGTGTGTGTCTGTTATCATCGTAGCGCCTTGTGTATTTATGCTAGAGAGCTAAAACTTTGTTCAAAAATAAGTCTACTGCAGTAGTTGTGCTGTTATGAAAATATTTTTATGACGTCACTAAACCGCAATAATAACTCAGCGAAAATTTCTCTGAGCAGGCTAAATTTGGTCCCTGAAATCAAAGGCAAATAATGAACCATAATTTTTAAATTTTGAGTCAGTCATTGGGTTCCTTGGAAGCATAGCATTTCTAAATACATTGACAGGCCTAAAACATCCAAATGTCAATGTTTTATACATTGACATTACATATGCGCATGGTTTTAATTGATTTAGCTTCTTATGTATTTGAATATATGATACCTTCTTTTAAAGGTATCATATACATGATATTATTACAACCTTTATTACAACCTGCACAGCACAGATTATTTATTAATCTAAAGTGCACGTCTAAATTTCTTATTACTATGTATTGTAATGAATTCTTATTCTGTTAAAATAAAGATTTTTTTTTAAAAAAAAGAAAGCTATTTCAAGTTTAAAGAAAAAAAAGATAATGTTAACCCAAGATAACTTGGGTTGATGACATCATAAATTGATGTTTTCTTGTAAAAATTCATTTGCATTTCATTTGCATTTTTGTATGACCATATATTTGTGGTATTAGGAAGCCAAAATTTTAAATTATTTATTACTTTGCATATTTGGTGATAAAACTTATTAAAAAGTGTGCGTCCTTTTGATTGAAGATTTAATCTCCAAAGTAAGGGCCTTTCACACTATCGACAAAGCTAAACAGGGAGCTAGAAGCGGTTGTAAAATAATTGCCATTGTATTTTTAATTTAAACTTATATAATTATTATTATTATTAATATTATCAGTTTATATAAGATTATTCTTCAAATAAATTATCGCCAACTTTAGATTACATTTTGAGCGTAACGCTTGCCTCTCTCCACCCTGAGGCGGTTCCCGCAAGGGTTATCTCAGATGGGCCGCATAACTTTAAGAGTTATACCTGATTAT
This sequence comes from Microvelia longipes, assembly GCA_018340805.1. Taxonomy (NCBI): domain Eukaryota; kingdom Metazoa; phylum Arthropoda; class Insecta; order Hemiptera; family Veliidae; genus Microvelia; species Microvelia longipes. Next base: position 30,975,179 of record JACMZG010001911.1, on the reverse strand, counting down.
TATTGATAGACAACATGGTAGACATAACTTAATTCTACGATGTGTACTAAGCTGTTCGTTTATAAGTACGTTTCAATGAGTTAAAAACTTTCCTAATTGCTCATAACTAAATAATTTTATTGTTACGAATTAAAACAATTTTCTTAGGATTGGGCTCTTAAATTATTCGGTCTACCTTAACTTTATACTAACACGAAACATCTCGTTAACTATTATAATTTTAACTATATTAATTATATCTAATTCGTTCTTATATACCATTATAGTGAACAAAATAGGTATACTTTTGCATAAATGCCTTATTTTTATCTTAAAAACTATATTATAATTATATACTGTAGTTAAGTTGTAATAACTTTAATAGGCGTTATTATAAATACATTGTAATAAGATAGCTAAATATTTATGTAAAAAAGTCAAAAACCACGAGGGATCGATTTAATTAAACTATAAAAGAATTTACTTTTTATTTTATAAAGTATAGTATAAAGGGCCAATTAAACGTTATGTTAGTAGCTCTTTCAATCTTTATTTTTAAGCTCGTTAAGATCTTTTAGCGAATTTTCTTTGAAAAAATCGCTAATGAAGAGGCGCGCGTAGCGGGACCGAATTTCGGGAATGTGAGTATATTAAGCAATTTCTTGTTTTCGAAAACTTAAGTAAAACAAGAGGTCTTAGCCTATTGGCATACATAATCATACATACATAAATCAATGTGCATACATAAATAAGTAAGTTTTAAAAAAAAAATGTAATTTTTAGTTACTAATATTTACGTTTATGCGTTCTTAATATCTCTTCTTAATAAACTATTCCTAAAAAAAAATGCTTTTTATGAAACAATGAATCTGGCGCGGAGGTCTGCAAGTCAGGCTACTTTCCTTGGGAATGCTTGCTTTCTTGCTCACTAATTCAGTTCTTGCTCTGGGTTTTCGGTTTATGATTTATAGTCTGAACAGTAACACTTTTTACTTGTTTGTAGCTTTCCTGAATTTCGTAAAGGAGATGTGCATTTTAATGCCATACGTTGTTATAAACTATGCTTGCTTTCGCATACTCAGTCCTACTCAACATTTTGGGTATTCAAATAAATATTAGTTTTTGTCAACCTTCAAAATGTATTTTCTTTGAAAAATCAAGGAAAGTTGGCAAACAAACGAACGAGCTCAAGAAATCAAACATTCCCAAGACATTCGTCCGACTTGCGAACTTCTATAAAAACAGACTTAAATGAGATAGGCTTGGTTAGAAAATCTAAATATTGCATTAAATGGAAAGAAATTTGATACTAATATTTTTATATCCCGTTAATTATTTATTAAGCTTTTGAATGACATATTATCATAATAGTTTCTCCAAAATATTCTTTTCTATTGGTTTTGAACAAAAATCTATATTATATGCCAAACAATTGTTCATTGCTATCAAGTTTCTTAAGATTTTACTCAGTTTTCAAAATAATAAATATTGCTGTATACTCTAATTTAAAAATATACCAAGAGTAGTTACAAAATTACCATATTGGAGTAATAGTTACTAAATCAATAATAAATATTAAACTTGAATAAGCAAGAGTCAATTTGCTGGAAGTAAAGATCTATTACGAATGACTGGGGCCTTGTTTTCATCATATTTTTAAGGATTTAATGTTGGTGCATCTAAATTATTCTACCCTGAATATTAGAAGAGTAAATAACTGTATAAACTGATAAATATTAAATTTAATAATTCATATTTTATGTATTCATGATGATACACATAAAAATCCTGGTGTAAGCCAAGCAAACTTCCTCCGAAATGCTTGTTCTCCTTGGTCCATGCTCCATTTTTGATTGGGTAATCAGCCGCTTTACCATTTGTCTCAATTTTTCCGGAATTTTCAAAGAAATGCACTTATATTTTTATCCTAAAGGTAATACATTGCTATAGAAATAATTCCAAAATGGGTACTGCACAGCTTTATCCCTTACATTTTATTACTTCTTCAATTTTAGTTCATTGTTAAACAAAATTTATCAAGCTTTAAATATTAAAAATGAGGTAGTAAAACCTTACCAAGGAATAAAAAATAAGCTTAAAAATAGAATACTAAACTTATTATTTCTTTACTACCAAGTGATGGCATTATTCAACAAAAAGGTATTTATTAGGTCTATTATCCATAATAAATATCTTAAACAACTAAGATACGACACTTCTGAGCTTATAAAATATATGTTTTTATTTTTCTATGAAAGTTCAAAGGAAATCATTTTAACCCAAACGGCTGCCCTTTTTATCTAAATCCTCCATTAAAAGAAACCTATGAAGAATATCTGTCAAAGTTATTTTTTCTATTATTATATATTAATAATGGAAAGGTATGTGACAAGTTTTTATACAAAATGTATTCTGATGGAAGAGACCAAAAAAAATCATGTTTTATTCAACGTATTTACGAGGTGGTCAATGTTAACACGTTTTTGTCCTCTTGTTGGCTTATTATTACAGTTTTTATTCTGTGGTGATCTTTTTCAGGGAGAAATTCTTTAACATAGAACGTCATTCACGTTGTTTCTTTCTCATTTTATAGAACTAAATAATGTTTTACTTTTCCTCATTCTTACCGTAGGCATATAGAAAAGGTATTGCGTTTGTACTAAAATTCCGGAACCGAGATATCACCTAAATCATCGGTTTTAAGCAATTTTAAGACCTCCTGAGTGGTTTTTATCTAGTTGTTTGTCGGTTTATGTTGAGTTTGTTTGTTTCTTTTATCGCAGCTCTATATGATAAAAGCTATGTTTATGCTAGAGAGTTTTAAACTTGGTTCACAATTCAACCTATTGGTATAATATAGGTTCTAGGTACAACTATAAGTCAAATAATTTTTCTATGACGTCATTTACCGTCATTATAATAATTTAATAAAATTTCAAACATTCATAAAACACTGGAATATGATTGGATCGAAGAAATGTGCTGAGCTTCATCTCATTTTCAGTATTAATTCAATTTTCTTCAATTACATGTATATATGTACGTTTTTAAAAGAACCCTTAAAAATCAGAAAAATAACCAACTGAGTTGAAATTTAGCATGAGTATCTCTTTATATAATGCACATATATACTAAGTTTCATTTTAATACGGCCAGTATCGGATTAACATCGAGCATTGGTCAGTAGGCGGGAGGGTGACCGCTGGGATTAAAGCAGATCTTTTTTGTCTATGGATAAGCAAAGTCGACCGAAGTTATGCCAAAAAATAAATTAAGCGTTTTTATATTCAGACGCCTAAGAAAGGAAGTAGCGAATGCGATATAGTAAGGGTTAGTTCTAAAGTACCCCGTACCATATTTTATAAAATAAAAGGAGGCATAATACTTTGTATTAGCAAATAAATAAGTATTATTATATTATGCTTTTAGGAAGCAAAATGGAAATTAGCAGACAAGGTTATAAAGTAACCCCTGAACCAAGGGCAGGCTGGATTGCTGAGGCGTAATCCGAGTCTGGTAATTAACCCATTAATCTGACGAAGCAAAGCCGAGACAGGCAAATGACGAATTGCCTGCTTAGGCGGAGCCAATACAGGTAAAATTGTTAGCACTAGTCAGCAATGTTTTCTAGCTGATTTGTAGTATACTATTGTATATGCAAAACATTTTCATTCTTTTAAATGTTAAATTTTATCTGTCGTAGACAACAAAGAATTAAAGGTTACAATAAATTATTAAATTTCGATAAGAATCAATACTTAAATATAAGAAACGAAAAGAAATAGGTTTTTTGTATACTATCTACTAGATGTACAAGACTGCTTTGAAGCTGTAATACTTACCTTACAATGTCAAATGGAGTTTGGAGTAGTGATTTGTGAATCCCAACGATGAATCTATGTTCACTTTCTATGTACTCTTATTCCTATTCATTAAGTCTTTAGCAAAATTAGTTTACTTTGTTAAAAGTTTTTATTTATATCGTGCTAAGTTTTAGGTTAATATCTTTATTTAAACAAAATAAACCAACTAAATGTAAAAGATGACCACACCAAAGATAAAAATCTAACGATTCATAAACTACTAATAAATAATTTAAAGAAGCCATAAATATTAGTCTTGCCTATTCTTGTCTAAAAAATATAATATTATTAGGTATTTTATAAAAATGTTTAATCCTTAATATCCAAATCTCCAAATTACTTCAAACGTTTTTCCACGTTATGAATTTTATAAATTTGAATCATGTTAATATAAACATTGATTGATATAAACACACACACTTACCCAAAAATACAGACAAACAAATTGGCAAAAACTACTCAGGAGGACTCAATGACACCAGAAACGGATAATTTAGGAGAAATCCCTATATAGGATTTTTAGTGCCAACACATTACTTTTTCAATGCACCTACTTTATATATGAGGAAAGTAAAAAACCCAAATAAAATTGATTTATTTATATGTTTGTGTTAACCATACTAAGCGGCTTCATTAATTTAGATGCTGCTATTTTATCAACTCTGATACTTGCTTTTGGATATTATCCTACAAATCGGAATTAATATCTAATTTTTTAATTAATATTCTTTATACATAGTGTTAACAATATGAATTAGTATTATTGAATTAATACTATTATTATATTATGTTGAATTAATATTATTAATTCAACAATTGGACGTTATAATTCCTCTTTAGCTTAATGTTTTTAAGTGAGACCCAAAACTATTTTCTAATATACCTAACTTATATTGCGCTCGAGTGATTTTTCACCAGCTGATGGTGGTGGGATATTCATATCTAACACTCACAATGACGATAGCTAAATCATAAAAATTATTTATATAATTTAATTTTATGAGAAAGACTTTTAATATTTTTATTCTTGTTACGTTACTCTGTCGTGTTAATACCATAATTAATTAGTTGGTTGATTCTAGTCTTGTCTAACACTGACATCCTGTTACTAATTACTCAAGTATTTTTTCAACGCATGGCTTACAGGTTTAGAAATTTTTACAAGTTAATTATATCTTGAACGTTGTTTATATTTCGAAATTCCTCCTACAATTAAAAGTATAATTATATCATTTATATTATTTCTACTTTTTTATTGAGCTATATATATAATAATATGTAGTATTTTCAACTTTTTTTTCTAGAAAAACAATGTTTGAAAAGAATGTTTCTTTTTTATGGTTGTCGCGGATGGGATATATTTACGTTTCATTTTAAAATTATTTGACGTTTATAAAAATTTTAATGGATGTAAAATTTATAGGATTTGATAAACGTAGAGTTTAGCACATAGTGGTAACGGAGGCTATCTACATAGATCAAATGGAACACCGGTGAAAGCATAATTAAGAAAAAATATTTTTTAAGTAATTTCAGCTTCAGAAAACATCAGGAAAGCTGTAGGACCAGCAAAGCATCAGCGGACAGTTCTTATTAGGGAACAGCAAAAAGGAATACGCAGGATAAGAATTTTGCCGAACACTAAATTGAAAAATTAGGCATATTTAGTCGCAGGGATATTTTAAATTAAGAGACGTACTTAGGAACTCGCCAGTAGAGAATCAGGGAGTTCAAAAACATTGACGGGGAATTAGAAGGAGAGACTATGATTAGATTTGACATTTACGAACTGTTATTTCACTTGAAAATTGAACAGGGAGAACTAAGGAAAAAAGTATAGATGAAGTATATTTTAGATGGAGGCCGAGTTCAGAGGCATAAGTATTTAAACTTCTGGAATTATTTTATAAAAATTGGAAAGGGATGAATTATATTTTTAATTAAGGGACTCTTTTGAATCAGCCATAGATTCTAAAACTGTTTTAGAAAACTTAGATTAATTTAATTCTTATAATATAGCAGAGGATCTTTTTAAAGGAAAATATGTGAGCAAGTCAGAAAAAATAAGTATTTTACATAAACTGAGAGCCTTGAAAAGAAATAAAAAAAACACAGAAAAATTAAGACAGAGGTAGAATAAAATTGAAAAATGCTTTAGATCACTGCATGCTCTTGGAAGAAAATATCGCATTTACATATGGTGCCTCTAATTATATCTACATTCCCAATATAATTTTAAAACTTCGCGCGAGGCGTGGTCGCATAGCGATCTATCTGCCCGCCTGCTCAGAAGAATTGTCTCTTCTATATAGATTGTTGTTTTATGTAATTTAGCAAATTTTTGTTTTGTTGGGCCAATATCGCCCTATAGGCAAAGTTAGTGTTTTTATTAATAATTTTAGACCTATTCCACCAAAATATCACAATAAAGTTGTTCTATAGCTTACATTGCCATTAATTCTGTTTTACTGCATCAAGGTGATTCAGATCTGTAAAATTTGATTCTGTTTTTCTGAATCGAGTAGTTTTAGTTTTGCTATATCAACTTTCTTCTGTTCTGCTACATCAAAGTGATTCTATTTTGCTGTGTAAAGTAGATTGTAGATAAATTTAACTCCGTCCGGCAATATCAATTTGATTCTGTGCTGCTATATCATATATATGGATTCTATTCTGCTATACTAATTTGGTTCTGTATAAATTATTCTGCTCTGCTACATATGAATTGTTAAGTTTGCTAGTTCCATTTTATTATGTTCTGCTATATTATGAGTAGATTCTATTTTCCAACATCAATTTAATTTTGTTCTCCTATACGAATTCGATGTAACTTTGCTTTGTCTGAGTAATATAAATATTTTGAAAGGAATCTACTGGTCAATAAGTATTAGAGTTTTTCTATTGTCGAGCCATTGTTTGTCTGACTTTGTGACATTTTTTTGTTAAACAAACGTAAAGGTAAGTTACAGGTACAATACGTTTTCGGCTTTTCTTCTTTCTAAAACTTTATTGTCACCAAATAATAGATGCAATAATACCTCAACCTATGTCGGCATCTTTACATCTCTGTAATAAGATCAGGGTGGTCTCTACCAATACAAAGTACTCCTATTTTAAACATCAAAGCAAATCTTATTCGGAATGTAAACAATATGATAAACGACTTAGAAATAAATCTAAGTACAGCAGCTATTTATCTTTACTTAAAAGTCGTGTGACGTATTGGTTTTAGATTTGATCTAAAATGCTATTTTCAAAAAAGGTTTTGGCTTTGTGAGTCTTGGTTTGGCATATTTTATTATACTAGGTTTTACTCATTTTCAAAAGTCATAATGTTGTGATCTACATTTTTTGGCCTATCAAATTTTTATCCTGTTATACTAGATTCTAAACTGAACACTTATTACATCAATACAAGCATGATAGTTTACTACTTATAAATATTATAAAAACCAATACACGTTGTTATAATATTTCATAAGAAATGAAAAACTTTGGCTCATTTGAAAATAGGTAACGGTTAATGTATATATATATATATATATATATATATATATATATATATATATATATATATATATATATATATATATATATATATATATATATATATATATGATGTGGTAAAACCCATAGGATGTCTTGATAGTATATGTATGAATTATAAAGAACATTTTAACTATTATTTTCCAATGGAAAATCGGTTGTGCTAAATGTTTCAAATTTCCCAAACCAATAGAATAATTAATAAAAATTATGAATATGAGACACATTTTTACTTTTCCTCACATAATTCTTTTTTTTAAAATATATAGAAAAAGAACAGCTTTCACCCTATATGAACAAAATTAAAATTTCATCATTTCAAAGGACGGATCCTCTGTTATTGTTTTAAATTTTTTCACGTACCAACTGAAACACTGTTACGAACCACCTGATATCCGCGATTCAAAGAAATAATTGTCAGATTAGCAACACCAATGGCGGGAAAACAAAAGGATGATCAAAATGAATTTATCTTAGGATTAGCATAAGAGCTGATCGAATTTATTCATTTATTTCTTTATTGTTACTTAATTTGTGATAAATGAGTTAAAAACTTATAAAACTACCAACAATGCTATGAAAATTGTCAATGTTTCATAGATAAGTACTTCGATTATTCCAAGATTTTAAATATAGAATTAGGCTCTTATCAATACAGCCTTGGGTTTGTTCGTTTTTTAATTGGTATTTACCGATTACCTGGTTATGGTTATAATTTATTAAAAATATAAAACATCTCTTTTATAATTAATTGTGATTAAAATATTAGTTTCACATCAAACAAAAAGTAACAGATGTTTGAGAATGAGCATAAATGGAGTCCATCGTAATAGAACGAAAGAATAAAAAGTCTCTCCACAGTTAAAGATTTTATTAAAAGTAAAGCAGAGCGCTTTCGACCTAACAAGAGGTCATCATCAGTGCCTATTAAACAAATAAGACAAAAAATGTCAAAACAAACTTATACATAAAATTACAAAATTAAACCAAAGAAAACAGATAAATTACAAAATTATTTCTGTTTCAATGAAGAGTTCTACAGTGGCAAAGGAGGCTTAGCTATGGGCGCACCTTTATCTCCCTTAGGTGCTAATGTATTTATGCATTACTTTTACAAAGAGTTCATCGATGACATTAATAACCCGTTTAGAAAATATATCAAGTTCTGGAAGCGGTATGTAGACGATATTTTTGTGGTCTGGGTTGGTTCGATTAGTAAACTTAACTCTTTTCTGAAATATTTGAATAATTGTAAACATTACCTTAAATTTACCCTTGAGGTAGAAGAAGGAGGCAAACTTAACTACCTAGATGTCTCAATATTCAGGAAAGATAGTCAACTAAGTTTTGAAGTTTATAGAAAGCCAACATCCACAGACAACGTGATTCCGGCCGATTCTTATCACCCGTGGTGCCACAAAATGGCGGCTTTTAACTCATTCATTCATCGTTTACTTACCCTCCCTTTGGATCGTGAAGCTTATTTAAAAGAATACAACACCATTTGCGATATAGCCCGGGTCAATGGATATCAGGTGGAAATAGTAAATAAAATAATAAGGAAGAAAGAGGCCGCGCTTGTGCTTAGAGCTATGAATAGTCAGTATGGCCAGGACGCGATAGAACCTGAAAATATCAAGCAATGGTGCTCCATTCCTTACGTCGGTACTTTATCGCAACGTTTAGGTAGTGTTTTAAAGAGTAGTAACTTAAATGTTAGCTTCAGCAACCGCAAGACTCTTAAAACCTACCTTAGTAATGTTAAAGACCCGATCCCTTTAGAATCGCGCAGCGGAGTGTATAAAGTCCAATGTGGGGAGTGCCAAGCTGAGTACTTAGGCCAAACCGGAAGGAAACTAAGCACAAGACTTTCAGAGCACCTGAAACGAACTTCCAGCAAATTCTACGTACACCTTATCTCTGAAAACCACGTGAACGCGCCGCATAAAGCTTGCATAGTTCATTACGGTGATAAAGGTCGCAAGTTGAACTTTTTGGAGAACTTAGAAATATTTAGAAGTCAGGACACTGTTGGTGATCTTAATTTGAACGAAAGAGGGGAGCGAACGCCGCTTATCAATGCGCTACTACGGGCGCCTCACCCTGCATCCACCAGTATGTGTCTTGTTACAAGCCTACTCAAACCATCTTGATTCTGTTTTATATTTTAAAAACTACCTTTTTTTCACACTTATCTCGCCTCAACGGTAATATTTCTATTTATTCATTTTTTAATTAATTAATTTCTTTATATTTTATGTATTTATTTATTTATTTTTTTTTTATTTATTTATATTTTATTTATCACTCCATTTCTGTAATTTATCTGTTTTCTTTGGTTTAATTTTGTAATTTTATGTATAAGTTTGTTTTGACATTTTTTTGTCTTATTTGTTTAATAGGCACTGATGATGACCTCTTGTTAGGTCGAAAGCGCTCTGCTTTACTTTTAATAAAATCTTTAACTGTGGAGAGACTTTTTATTCTTTCGTTCTAAAAAGTAACACTTCATAACATAAATAAAATAAAACACAATGGTTGGAAAGTATCATCATGTCAGTAAAGTTAAATACCTGTTACTAATTTAAACAATTTAATGTATTAAAAGAGTAATTTTGTGGGGTTGTGCAAACTAAAATTATATAATTGTAAAATTAATTAGTAATAAATAATTTAAAATACAATATTGTGTTTTATCCAATGATTTACTTTAGTGAGTTTAAACACACTAAAATTAATTAAAACAATCATTTCAAGAAACTCATATACATATTATAACGCTGCAACACCCTTATGTTATCACCTTTCTATCAGCGACGGTGGTGCTACTACGGACTTTGAATCGCGAATAGACTGTTTTAAGAAGTACCTTATATCCTTAGTAATTAACTTCCAAACAAGATAAGAATTACACTCAACACTTAAAATTATCACTGAATAATGAATAACTAAAATCTGGCAGGATACCTTATCAACTTGAAAAAGTGATTAGGCAGGGCGTTGGCGACAGTTTTTACTGAAAAAGGTATGATAGGCCATTACAGTTCCATGGTTGAAGTAAAGGTGCATTAACAATACTGCGGTAGCGACGCGTCCGTCCGTTGCGTGCGATGACAGCTCAAATTCCAACCTATGTAATCGTATGGGACGTTTACATTAAACAACTACATTACAACTTAAACAGCTTGCGGCAGCGTTGCAAAAATGGAAATTTTCGCAAACCCACTAAACCCGTACAAATGATCCTACGATTAGCATTTGATTGATTACAAAACACTTTAGAGACCTGACGCAAAAGAAACCTTTCCGTTTTCAAAGTTTTGGAATTTTTCTTACCCCCTCTTTCGATTTAGAGAAGAATACTTTTGTTTTGTTTGGATTTTGATTCTTGCTGTGCTTAAAGTCGTTTTATTCTGTATTATTTTAATTTGATTTTAATAAAAGAGTTATGTTTTAATCTAAAAAGTTGAATATTATCTTGTTATTATAACAGAATATTGTTATTTTATTACGTTTGTTAGTGCTGTATCTTTTTAAAGTGTTTAATTTTTCTCCTTTTAGTTTATTAGTTTAAAGTGGTTTTTTATTTCTATTCTTAAATCAAATTTCTTCTTAATATTATTGGTGTTCGCCAATTTAAATGTTATAGTTTTATTATCTTGATCAGTTTATTTTATCTTAATGTTATTGTTCTGAAATGCTACACATTATTTCTGTTCTCTTGGTTTTACTGCCTAAATAGTATTGAACTAGTAGATCCGGGAGTTGAAATGTTTTTTAAAACACAAGACTTAATACTTGATACTTTGCCGATTTAATCAGGTTGGTCAGTTAAAAACTAACACCATATAAAATTTAAAAAAAAATTATCATCAGACATGATTTAAAAAAATTAAAATTCAAAATAATGAAAAGATTGAAATAACATTGTAAAAGACACAGCTCGTCCAAAACCTTTTCTTCTTCGTCTTTTATATCTTCTTTTGAGAAAAATATATTGTCGTTTCCAAAATTCGGACTATAGTGCGCTGTGTTAGCAGCTTTTGTGGCCGTAGCGTTGTTATTGTGGAACCATCATTTTCCGCATAGCAATGACCGTTACGCTCGCAACGGACGAACGCATCGCTACCGCAATATTGTAAATGCACCTTAATGGTGATTTGGCAATTGGCGATAAGGAAAAGGCTTAGAAATTCTTTTGAGGAACTCAGTTAGTGGTTAATTTGCAAAGCTATTCAACCTACTATTTCTATACAACCTGTCTTAAGATACTAAATAAATACTCCCAGCATGCAAACATTTAAACCATTTGCTAGAATTTACATTAATTTATTAATTTTTAATTAATTTAATTATATACAAAACAACGTTAAGACATAAGACATATTTTAATTTAAATAAATTGCTGCCACTAAATAAAAAAAATGTCATTGAAAAAAAACAGTTTTAACTCTATTCAATTTAATGGATACATTAACATTATTTTTTCCACTAAAAGAAATCCCACTTATGTATGGAATATATTATTCGTTTAAATACAGATAAGGTTTATTTCAGAATGACAGAATCATGAGGTTATTAAATCCTTAAATTGATAGAACTACTTAGTGAATCTACAAGATATTATACTTAAAATCACTTTTATTTTGAAACTAACTACTTCTAATGGAAGCTCTGTTGACTTAAATTTCAAATCATACAGATAGACTATTAAACATATTTATCGGTGATGTTTAAAAAGATTGTAATATGAAATGAATTTAAATTAATAAATGCGAACCATTAAATAAACAAAATTAATATATAAATTTGATGTATGTAGTTTAAAACTTACGTTAAAATTAATTGAATTATTAAATTAATTTAAATAAACATTATAAATAAAATAATGCTTTTTAATGATAACCTTGCATTTTTTTAAAATTCTTTTTGTTTTAAAAGTACTTATGTTAAAGGTACTTATATGGTTGAGGGTGTGGCGCTCAGGCTTAAAATATGCAATTACAATTTATAAAATCTTTTGACATGAAGGGTTGTAAATTTTTATTGTGTGGTATATGTTTTGACAGCTTAATAATATATGTGGCTAGGAACGTCGGGTCACCTTTGTAAATTTAAAAGGTATAGGCTTTACAAAAACTTTCCCTCAAACAGGTAAAAAAGTCAAGCTAATCGGTGTCTTCAGGTACACTGTCAAAACATGGTATCACTTATTGTTTGATAAGCCATCTCATGTTACCCATAATGTTTACTAAAAAGAATGTAAAAATGTAGGGTTTGTTGGGGGAAAGTCAGTGCCGCCAAAGAAAGACCACCCTAAAGGTGCATCTACCTTGACTTTATGCCCTTGCACATTAGGTGTCCTTCACCTGGTCACCCTTTCAAGTGATTGACACAAAGTTCAATACACAAAAGAGTATTTTGCGTTTTCTTTAGTTTTTTTGGGTAAAATTTTGTAAACATCAGAAGTTAAGTTCCGACGAGGAACTGAAGACGCAAATTGAATTACTCCTTTAAAAAGGGCATTTGTTTGACCTCCTCTTTTTGACTCTTTCATAATATTTCCTAAATACTTTGATAGGGCATTGTATATTGCTTTTAGTATATTTCATGTATATCAGTTAATTTGTAAAAAACATCGAGGTTATCTTTGTACATTCTGGGTTATCTTTAAAGATACCAATGGTATGAAGGTGTTTTCGGAGGTGACAGTGACCAGTCAGTAGTCCAGTTACTGTTCAAAGGTCTCCTCTGCTTAGGCTAAGGAGATCCTCAATCATTTTGGGACATGAGGATCTCCCCCTGAAGATGAAATTCAGGGGATGAAATTCAGATGAAATTCTTTACCTCATCCCAGAGAATTTGTTCCAATGGTGCAGATGATTGGTTAAGATCCAATCTTTAACTACATCTTTGTCTATAGTTTTATTTGGGTATGCGGCTACTGTGGGTTCAGGGCTCACAAGAGTGGTCTTAAACCCCTTTTTTGCAAGGATATCTGCTTGCTCATTGCCTTCAATTCCATTATGGCCCTTAGTCACCCATCTGATTGCTACATCAATGTTGAGTGACAAGGTCAGAAGGTTTTGTAAGTCCCAGACAAGCTTAGAGTTAACTTTGTATGAACCAAGAGCTTTAATGGCTGCTTGGCTGTCAGTAAAATTATTAATAGAAGTCTGATTAGGATTATTTTTAATATTTTCTATTAGACAGGCATGAATAGCAAATATTTCTGCCTGAAACAATTTGGCATACTTTCCTTAAAGGAAATGAAGTTTTGTGGGTATTTCTTTAGATAGTTACTCCCTTTTTGGGGAGTACTATACTTTTTTGTCTAAGAGACCTACTTTAGTTTGTTACTCCCCTTTGACAGATCAGACTGGTTACTCCCCTTACTTTTTTCGGTGTTATTACTAATCTCTATATATTTTACAGTTTAATACGCTCTTACCTGGGCATGTAGAAAAGCATTGGGGCTTTTGTTGGGTTTCGAATAAGGGGAAAGAGAAAAATATGTCATTTTAACTAAGGGAAGTAACCATTTAAAAAAGGTCTCTGAGTAACCATCTTCATATGGTTATTCCCCAATAATGAAGGGAATAACCTTTTTCAGATAGTAAATCCCGTACAACGCTATCTTATATTATATAATTTCATTCTCTACAGTTACATTTGTTTTAATTTATAATTTTTAATGAAATTTTTCATTTTCTTTGACATTTTCATTTCATTTGAAAAAAACCTTAAATCTGTTTATATCTTTATTCTTTTTGTAAAATAGTCAATTTTTATTTTGCTGAGGAAGTCTAATTGTGTACGTTTTAACTCACGTAAAGTAGAGTTGATTTTGATATTATACAAGTGTTTTCAAATTAAGTACAACAATACAATGTCTTTACTTTCATACTTCTGTAACTCTTTTATGTATTATGCTAGCATTAAATTTGCCTCTCTGCAGTCTATGTTTATTGCTCTTTGTTTTATGTTTTGGCGGGTTACATTTTTACTTCAACAATTCATATTATACTTAATTACTTACACATTATGTATTTATAACTTTTTATTATTTTGTTATCAATTCAAGTATAATTTCATAATTATTATTTCAATTTTCATTATATTTAAATCTATTTATTTATTATTAATACTTGTGTGTGTCTCCATAATACTAGATAAGAATCAGTTTAAGGCACAGAAGAGACTGGATTTCATTAGATTAAATAAACTATACTTCACTACTTACACGTAGCATATTCATGTTTAATGAAGCTTATTTATGCCAAGAAAATTTTATATATAACATCAAGTTGTATGTTGAAATATTTCTACTTGACGATAAAGAATTTTCTTTGCATAAATTAGCTTTATTAAACATGAATATGTTATAGTAATGAAATATAGTTTATTTAATCTAATGAAATCTAGTTCCTTCTGTACCTTGAACTGATTCTCATCTATTTATTTACGATTTTATCACTTATTTATTTATAATATCTTTATCATATTTATTTTATTTCTGTTCATTTTTTCCACTATACCTTTTATGGTACTCTTATAAAAAAGGTATTCCTCATTTTTCCATGTATTTCCATATTCTGCCTCATTAGAGGTTGAATATCTATAATTTATTTATATTCAATACTTTGTCCATACTGGCGCTCCATGGGTACTATCTATCTATCTATCTATCTATCTATCTATCTATCTATATATATATATATATATATATATATATATATTATATATATATATATATATATATATTATATATATATATATATATATATATATATATATTATATATATATATAAATAAGGTCCTTATTCTATATATAGAATTAGGACCACTGATAGATGTCCCTTTTCTAAATATGTGCTCTATTTCTTTGTTTTTATTATACATTTTATCGTCCTTAAACCTTTCTTTTTCTTACTTTGTTAGAAGGGAGTAACTATCTTCATAAATCCCTTGGTTATTCAGCTTTGGCGAGTAACCATCTGGGGGAGTAACCCGTTTTGTGATTAGCACGAGCCTCTTATATGCCACTCCCAGGCCCCACAGTCCATCTTAGATCCATCCATCTGTATACTATACAGTATCACCAGAGGATTGAGGTGGTTCCCCAAGGAAACTATCACAATTGAGTGTGAAGGGTTTTTTCATAGGAGTAGTGGGTGGCCATGTAATCAGAGTTCATAGATATGGGACTCTGAATTTCATTCACTATTTTGGAGTGACCTCTAATAGTTGGAATCTTCCAGTTCCCACTGTTCTGCAGTCTGTAAGCCGCCAACCTAGCCTCACTCTTGTAATTCAAATATTTAAAACATCAAGCTTATGTTTTTATTAAAAGATTCTACATAGTTTGATTGACAATGTGCCCATCGCTTGAACATTTTATTAAATGAATAATTTTATTAAATTTCATTAACGTAAATTAATAACCTAATCCAAAGAAGTAATTAATTTACTTTAATATTATCATCAATACTTACTTGGAAAATTAACTATAATTTTAATAAATTCTAGTCATTCAAGTTACATAAAAAATAACATCTTGTCTACAGGCACAACAAATATGTCGAGGAATGGAACACATAGGATGATGAAACAACTAAGTTCTCTTAGCAACACCATAATTCAAAACCTATCTTCTATTTACTCTTTTACTAAAGGTAATCATCCTTTTCAAAGGTAGTTTTGACAAAAAGTGATTTATCACTTAGAAGAGCGATAGAAATCCTAATGTAATATCATTGGATTACTTGAATAGAAGTGAAAGATTTTTCTGAAAGACCTTTTACCTGAAGGATAAAACATGAGGCGTGGGAGAACCAACACATCTTTTCGCTTTTATTGTGAGCAAAATCTCAAAAGCTTTTTGGAAGTAAAAGATTTACTGCTAACATCTGTTGCGGTTTTTAGCAGCCAATCCCCAACAACCTCAACATCCCTTATTGAATAAGGGGTGGAGATTTTTTGCCACCCCATTTTAGTGAAACATCCCCAAGTAGTTGTATACATAATGTTTCATCATTCTTATTTCATGCTTTTTTTTTATTTTTTCTTATTCCTTTTATCTTCTTCACTTAATCTACCTATATCTTTTATTCTTCTGATGTTTTTTTTTTACCTTAAAACTTTTTTATCATAATCAATCAAAGTTTATTTGAAAAGAAACACAAGTTCTTACGTTATTAGTGTCTACCTCACACATAGTATCCACATTTCTTTTTTTGAATATTATGACAGGTATAAACAAGCCTATTTACAAATGTTTTAACAAATATCAACATCTTTCAAATAACTCATTTTATTTGCCTTTTCTTTTGCTATAAGTGATTTAATACATTGCTCATTGCTGCAGTGAGGCATGGACATGAGCTAATCGAGCACGATGTACTTGCTCATTACTAACTATAATATAACAAATCTCTCCGGAATTAAATCAATCCAGTACATTTTAAAAGAAAACAAAGCAACTTCTTGTTTGTCTTCTGGGGCATATTAGTCCTTATTTATTAATCTTCGTTTCCTAAGTAATATGATAAAATTTATATTTTTAAAAGTAGAAGTAAACTATGATCTTTACTGACTCGTAATAGCCAGACATATTAAGTTTCACCTATAATCTAAGAAGGTAAAGAAGAATGAAAGTTATAACGTGTTCAATTTCAAGAATTTCACCATTTATTTGTCATTATATTAATTCTTAATTAATTTTTCTTGTAGGGAATTGTTTTACTTCGATTTCTTTCATTATAGTTTTTAATGGCCTATCAAAAAAATATAAATAAATTAATACAATAAAAAAATAGTATATACTTTATGGCGGTAAAAGGACCACAATTAAGTCTTAGTTTAGTCCTAGTTCAATTTTTATTCCTAGTTTTATTCCTTTGGAAATTAATTTATTGACTTGCTATCGCTCGTCAATAAGTGAAGAGACGAAAACTGGTTTAGTTTTATTTCTTCTTATCACAGCACTCTACAACTCAAGTCGTCGTATAAAGAAATTTAACACTTCATAATTTAGAATCCACAGCTGGACAAGGGTAACCTAGAGATAACCACAGTACGGTTTGGTGTAACCTACTGATAAGAACCATTTTCTAAACAAAAGATTTTCCCCATGTATTAGCATAGGACAAATTTTTTAGGAGGTGTTTTTTAATATAATTTATTGTATTTAACTCTTGAAATGTTATGAAATCGAAAGTTGGACATCTATATTTACGTTAGGAAAGAAAACAAGTGTGGTTTGTTCGATTTTTCCGAATAAAATACGGTAGTGAAATGTGACCTTTTTTTGTGCATTTTGGACTCTCCGTTTTTTGACTTTTTTTAATATAATTCATATTATTTAACTCTTGGAATGTTCTGAAATCGAAAGTTGGACATCTATATTATCGAAAAGAAACAAAATGAGTGAGGTTTAGTAGATTTTTCTGAAATAAATACGGTAGTAAAATCTAATGTTTTTGTTTACATTTTGCACTCGTTTGTTTCTGGTGTTTTTGTTCTATTTTTGACTTCTTATTAAGATAATATCGTATATTATTGGTTTCAACGACAAAGGTAATTCGTTTATACTGAAAGAAGTATGTATATCAGCATTTGTGGTATGGAATATTAGTAACTTCGTAGATAAGTTGCTCGAGTCACTTCTGTACATTGATGCCGTGCATAATTTAAGTGAAATGTCAACATCTTCTATTCATTTGTATAATCTAGAAGACGTGCATGCTAGATTTTTGTTAATTAATAAAGGATGCATGGAGACATTGGCACAAGTTGAATCAACTTCATGCATAAATAATTACTGTTGTAAGATGTCAATGTCATTTACTCAATTATGTTAAAAACCAAATAATCTGTCAATATATAACTGTGCAAGAGACACCTAGGAAATATAACAAGCAAAATGCAATACTACACCTGGGATTTGTTCCATCATTCGACATTTGTCTTCATTGATGGCTCTACATAACGTCACTCAAGTTTTGTCACGTTTAACTTATCAGGGTGCCGACGGAGCCTGAACTCACTGTAACCTTTGATTTAAAATTCCAAAGAATATAATGTGAAGTATTTACTAGAGATGAGCGGTGCTCTCTTACCCACCATCATGCTTGGTAAGCAAAACATGTATCATTGATACTACCGAGTTTTGAAAAACATGAATACTCCCACAATATAACTGATCGAGAGACACCTTGGAAATTTAACTTGCAAAATGCAATGCTACAAATTATCTATGTTCATAAAAATATATTGTAATGTCAAACTTTATGACTCACAACAACGAAGCTATGCCCACCTCAAAAAGTCAAGTTTCATCACGGTGAAGCCTTCACGAGCATCTGTTGCAACCTTCGTGCGACTGTAGTCAAACTATTTTATTCTTAATTAGGATTTAAACTTGTATTAAACCTTTCTTTCATTGTTAAAATTTTATATTATAATAAAATTTAGTGAAATTGATTCTTTTATTTTATTCTAATTTCTCTACCACCTACACCAATTTGGGAGGTTTGTCATATAGGAGCCAGGGTGACCCTATCGACTCGATTGAAGTAGACATTAGTTGATTCATATGGGCTTAAGTCTGATTTAAATAAACTCAAGTATGCTTTGTTTTTATTTTTAGATTTATAGAATGTATATTCCTGTCGGTACAAGACTAATTAAGTTAACTTGAATAAATAATTTTAGTTGGCCCAAGTTAATCATTTGACTAGTTTTGAAAATATCCTATGTCAGCTTGTATCCACTCATGTTAAATTAAATCTACTTATTGCTTCAGCTTTTATTTATTTGAGTTGAATCAAGTTGAATTGAACTGAATAGACTTTAATCAGATCAAGCGATTTGAATCAACTATCCACTCGATTATCTGTTGAGTCGACAGTCGACTCATATAAAATCGGTTTAAAAGTCAATTTGGCACATCACTATTGTATTTCTCATTAAAAGATCTGTTTATCTACAATTTCTACACCCCCCCCCCCCTCAGGCTTTGCCTTGTGGTTACTTGTATACTTTTGTGTTAACTTTTTTGTATTCCTTTTTCTTTTTGTATGTATACTTGTAAATAAAGGAATTGTTCAAAAACACAGACTCATGACTACTCAATTTTTTTCTAATTTAAACAGACTCATGATGATATCTGCCTATTTTTCTTATTTTCGCTTATCATATAAAAATTGGGAATCGTCTCAATTTTCCTCTGAGACTTTTTTTTATGTATTGCACCTTTCTAACAATATAAAATTATCAAATTGAAATTTTAGATGCTACTAGAATTCATAATGTTCTGCCACAAAAAGATTTAGACTGAAAAAAGGATCAGTCATACCTACTGTAATCAAATGCAGATAGCTTCTGTGGATACAGTAATTGTCATTTTGTAGTTTGTGATATTATAACCCTCTCAATAATTGAAGTCTTTATAAATAAAACCTGGCAAAGAGGAAGGTGCCATGAACTATAAATGTGAATTACATTAGAAGTCATATCTCAAGTTTCATTAAATTTGCTATACCCGCAAATAGAAACACGGTATTCTATTACCCTAAAATAATAATAATAATGCCCGTTTAGAGCCTTGTAGCTCATCAGTGATAACCCCTGCGGGAACCACTACGGGTGGTAGTAGCAACCGTTACGCTCAAATTGTATTCAAAAATTGGCGATAATATTAAACAATAATCTTTTATCAACTGAGAGCGTAACCTGGGATGGTGTCAAAGGTCAGTGTAAAGACTATCGCCTTAACAACCTCGGCCACGGAGGCAGTATTCTATTACACTATTTACACAATATTCAAATGCTGTAGTCTTTTTGCTGGTTAAGTTTAAAATTGCATCAGCTATTTGAGGTAATGAGGTTTACAAGAAAATTCATTCATATATCCTGAGAAGTCTGGGAACTACACATGTGATGCCTCTCTCGATTCAAAAAACAAGAAAACTATTTTTAACAAACAAATAATTATCACAAATTTGTATGCTGTCTGCCTTGACACTGATGGACACCTCAGTCAGGTATGTGTTTGACTGAACAAAGCTCAAGCTAAGGTATATCAGATCTTATAGATTTAGGGTGGCCCAGGCACCTATATGACAAACCTCCCAAATTGGTGTAGGTGGTAGAGAAATTAGAATAAAGTAAAAGAATCAATTTCACTAAATTTTATTATAATATAAAATTTTAACAATGAAAGAAAGGTTTAATACAAGTTTAAATCCTAATTAAGAATAAAATAGTTTGACTACAGTCGCACGAAGGTTGCAACAGATGCTCGTGAAGGCTTCACCGTGATGAAACTTGACTTTCTTGAGGTGGGCATAGCTTCGCAGTTGTTGTGAGTCATAAAGTTTGACATTACAATATCATTTTATGAACATAGATAATTTGTAGCATTGCATTTTGCAAGTTAAATTTCCAAGGTGTCTCTCGATCAGTTATATTGTGGGAGTATTCATGTTTTTCAAAACTCGGTAGTATCAAATGATACATGTTTTGCTTACCAAGCATGATGGTGGTAAGAGAGCACCGCTCATCTCTAGTAAATACTTCACATTATATTCTTTGGAATTTTAATCAAAGGTTACAGTGAGTTCAGGCTCCGTCGGCACCCTGATAAGTTAAACGTGACGAAACTTGAGGCATGACGTTATGTAGAGCCATCAATGAAGACAAATGTCGAATGATGGAACAAATCCCAGGTGTAGTATTGCATTTTGCTTGTTATATTTCCTAGGTGTCTCTTGCACAGTTATATATTGACAGATTATTTGGTTTTTAACATAAATTGAGTAAATGACATTGACATCTTACAAGAGTAATTATTTATGCATGAAGTTGATTCAACTTGTGCCAATGTCTCCATGCATCCTTTATTAATTAACAAAAATCTAGCATGCACGTCTTCTAGATTATACAAATGAATAGGAGATGTTGACATTTCACTTAAATTATGCACGGCATCAATGTACAGAAGTGACTCGAGCAACTTATCTACGAAGTTACTAATATTCCATACCACAAATGCTGATATACATACTTCTTTCAGTATAAACGAATTACCTTTGTCGTTGAAACCAATAATATACGATATTATCTTAATAAGAAGTCAAAAATAGAACAAAAACACCAGAAACAAACGAGTGCAAAATGTAAACAAAAACATTAGATTTTACTACCGTATTTATTTCAGAAAAATCTACTAAACCTCACTCATTTTGTTTCTTTTCGATAATATAGATGTCCAACTTTCGATTTCAGAACATTCCAAGAGTTAAATAATATGAATTATATTAAAAAAAGTCAAAAAACGGAGAGTCCAAAATGCACAAAAAAAGGTCACATTTCACTACCGTATTTTATTCGGAAAAATCGAACAAACCACACTTGTTTTCTTTCCTAACGTAAATATAGATGTCCAACTTTCGATTTCATAACATTTCAAGAGTTAAATACAATAAATTATATTAAAAAACACCTCCTAAAAAATTTGTCCTATGCTAATACATGGGGAAAATCTTTTGTTTAGAAAATGAATTCTTATCACAACTGTTCTTCTCGTTCTTCTTTGGGTTTCTTCGTTTTCTTTTTGTTCTTCTTAGAAAGAATTGCCAACTATGAAGCTGAAGTCCAGCTGTCTATTACAAATACATTCTTATAAAAACGTAAAGTAACAAAATTTTCCAATTCTAAAATCTACTTTTATTACCCTTTCGTTTTTGAGGTCATACCATCAAAACAACTATCGCTTTTAATCATTATTGTCTTTTTTTAACTCACACTCTAACTGCCATTTCCTCCTCTAATTAGTGCAAGCAGCAACATTGCATAGGCAGACAAAACACAGATTGATATTTATGTTGGTTAATCTGGGAATCAAAATAGCAATGGTGCGAGCCTTTGGTCTTTTCAACAACCCTGCCCTGCAACTCCATTAACTTCATATTATTATACTATATAATGTAATATATTATTATATTAATATACTTCATAAATTCATTACATACTATAATTATTAACCATTTAAAATCGTTTTCAATAAAGTCATAGCTTCCTTTTATTACTAACATTATCGTCTTGCTTGTGAAATTAGTAATTGTAAACAGTATAAACGTAAGAGTTGGATCAAATTTAATACACAGCAAGGAAGGAAGATTTTAACTGTGGGCTAATTTCGCTACTCTCGGTTTTGACTCGCTTGCCAAAACCGTATAGCTAACACCTTCAGCAAGGCTAGGGAGTTAACTATTTTAAATCCCCTGCCCTTAAGGCTTTAGGATCTAACAAAGCTTTCTGATTAACAAAAAACTAGGCGTCGAGTGGTAAACTCCACCCCTAAATTGTGTACATAACCATTACTAGGTAATTAATTTTCAGAATTTAATTATTTTCTTATTTAAGTAATATTTTTACAATATATTTATATGTGTACAGTTATATATTAAATGGAGAAAAAAAATTTAACATGACAGCAGTACAGAAATCTGTGTTAATTGCCGGTCCTTCCATAATTTACTTTGAAAATTTTCCACTACTGAGACTAATATTTGAAATGTTTTCTTGCAACCAAAAATAATCTAAACCTTTCTTTTATTATCCTTTCTGTGGCATGAAATTGGCTGTTATTGTTAAGTGCTGAAACCCAAGAAAAAGTAACTATCAGAAACAAAAAAATGTGTTACTAAACAATAAAATTCTCGTTTAAAAACTCATGTTTGGACATAAAAACTTCCAAGAGGGGTAAAGTAACATTTGTTTCTTATAGCTTTTCTTCATTTTTAATAAAACAAATCTAGCACACATGGAGTGTTTCAGGGAAAATCACACAGCCAGGAGCATCTCAAACACGTGTTTCATAACACTTATTGAAACTAATATCTAGGGAAACCGCCATTATCATTTTATTCTGTTAAAATAAAGAAAGTAAGGGAAAAAATCAGGGGAAATATGTTTCGTATCATCTTCTAAATCGCTTACAATAATTTTCACCCTTGTTTTTTGTTTCCCACCGATAAGAGAAAACGGAATCATTTTCGATGGGTCTTCTTATAGCTACAAAATCGATCATCGTGATAAGAAAAAAAGAACTAAATATTAAATTTATTTTCTGCACCAAATCATGTTTTGAAAAAGATCTAAAAAAGGGAATATATTTTTTTGGTTTGTGATTTTATGAAATAAAGTGACATCTGTTACTCGAAATCCAATTTTTAAAAAAGTGTTAAATGCTTTTTTTATTAGTTTAATAAGGATGAAAAAATACAGTTGACTGTCCACATCTTTTAGTATCCACAAATAGGGTGAATTAGTGTGATCTGATCAAATTTTTGAATAATATAAAAATATTTATAATTATCAATTTACTGGTGGAGAAAAAAAGTTTTCTTTCTGCCAATGAGTTCTTTATTTACATGATAATGGTTGACCTGACAGTGCAAAAATATTTTAATCTCGAGGCTTGCCACGGTGCTTCAATATAAAAACCGTCGAGAAGACCCTTGGAATTTTATGTAGTGTGTTTCATAAATGTTTAAGATTACAAAAACGTAAGTTTTATATCTCATCAGATTTCATTTATTTTGGCTAGCTCCCTTATCATCAGGGTAAAATTGAAAATTTTGAAATGAATTAAACGTAAAAACTAGACCTATCGTGTTATAGAATGTATGTTCAAGTTGTCAATTCAATGTAAAATCGTACCCGATGAATAATTGGCCTTTTCCCTATATACATATATCCAGTATTTTTTTTTAAATATTCGCGATTCAAAGACCGTAGCAGTGCCACCGTCGCTGATAACAAATTGATAACGAAAACGTGATCCTTGTTTAAGTCATAGAGGTATATACTAGAGGGAGCATAGCATATCTTAATACATTAAAAGACCTGAAACATCTTTTTGGGGCTCTCAGGGGCTTTGTGTAACTTCATTGAAACCTCCTTTAAGAGAGAGTTAAGGTTAAAATAAATGAATTGTTTTTGGCTTTCCAGGCATTATCTGTGTTTTAATATGTATTTTAAACGTTTTGTAATATATATTACTGTATCTTTTCTGGTTATTTGATTGAATGTCGAAGGTAGTCAGGTTACTTTTTCGATGTTTCAAAATTAAACCAAGGGACTCTCTGGTATAATAATATCTCTATTGTTTAAGTCCTTACGGTTTTTCTTTTGGTTTTTCTTATTTGTGACGATTATTTCTTTATATTTTTTCTTAAAGTGCTTTAATTTAATTAATTTCAGGGCGTATAAACTCAATAGAATCATTATTTCATTAAACAAATAGTTTTAATGAATTGTCACGAGTATTAAAATTAAGTGAAATGAAGTTGAAAATCTTAATATAGTGCTTTATTTTATTTATTGTTAATTAATTTTATTTTGAATAATTTCAGTTTGCACAAACTCACAAAATTACCTTTTTATTGCATTAAATTGTTCAAATTAATGGTAACAGGTATTTAAATTAACTGATAACAAGCTGATTTTCACTATAATGGTGATTTAATTTAGTAATTGTTATTCAATTTTATTTACTTACTAAAATAATTAATGACTCACTAAATTCACTCTTTATTATTATTTCTGGGTATAATCGAAAAAATCTAAGTCTGTAGTGATAAGTATAAGTTTTTTTTTGGTTGTAAAAAAACATTTTAGATATTTATTCTCAGTAGTGAAAATTTCAAAGTGAATTAGAAACTGACAATTAACGATATAATTTCTGTATTACTATGTCACAGTTTAATATACTGTACATAAAATATATTGTAAAATATTACTTAAATAAGAAAATACATTATTTTAATTCTGAAAATAATTACTATAATGGTTATTGTAAAATTTAGGGGGGATTTAAACGTCTATTTTGTGTAACAGACAGCTTGTTAACACCTTAAAGCTTTTTGAATTTAAAATAGTTAACTCCTTAGCCTTTTTTGTTGATGCTTTGATAAAAAATGCTGTTATTAACAATTAACAATTTTATACATACTTTAATAAACTTTAAATATCGAATCTTTTATGGCTTAGTTTCTTATTCCTAGCTCAAGTTTTTAAAAATTTGTCTTTCAATTCAACTGAGAGTCCACCGGTTGGTTAGATTTAAGTGGGTCCGTAGTTGGTAAAAAAATATGGGGCAATCGAGACAAGTCCCGTGAAAAGGCGGGGCTTGTAGCGCGGTAAGTGAGTAGGTTTCAATATTATTGCACCACGGAGCCATCACTCCGAAGTGGTGAGTGAAATCCCTAAGATCCTGCCAATTTTGAGGCAACATAGAGGTAATTTAGGCAATTTAGAGACTCCTCTAAATCTACTCAACCAAAGATGAACTCCACCCCACCCCGGTGAGCTTTACTTAATTAAAGTTATTTAAGTTTTGCCTCTGTCCAGTGGTTTCAATCTTTAGTAGTCTTGTAATAAGGTATTAAAAAAATATTTTTATAGGCTCTATTTTGTCTGTCAGGCATTTTTTGTTTTAGGGTATGTTTCTCTCAATTAATTTTAACTAGCAAATTTAGTCTAAAGCCAAGTAAGACTAGATTTTAAATAAAGGTTTATGAGTCGTTGTTTGATTTATTTAAGTGATTTTCAAAATAGCTTTTTGCTATACAAATATCGGTTGTTTGATAGTATCAGTAGCTGAACCGTTATCTATAGTCCGTATCTTACTATGCAGTCAGCCAGTCCATAATATAACTTCTCTTAGCAGCAAAATTGTGAGAAACCTTTTTACTATAAAAAAAACCAAAATCTCTTTGTTTTTAGCGAATTTATCATCCTACAGTTATTCCTATATATCTGGTAATATTTGTCCTTTCAATAATTGGGCAGTTACAGTTAAAGTTGTACAAGCAGATTATAGCATTTATTGTCTCTATTTGTGTATGTGTGGTTTGTTTGTCAGCTTGTCCATTTGCTCGTATTCAGAAAGTCATAAACTTTGATTTGTCAGTATTTAGGGATACTAAATTACAGTGCAGCCAGTATTATCAATAAAACTTAACTTTCGACAATATTTTCTGTTTCTTCTCAGCTATTTGCTGAACATAGGTTTGTTAAAAAAACTGTAAATAGTTCCAGTCAAGTTGAGTTAGTCAGGGAGTCTAGGCGTTTAACACTACTGTACTAACGCGATATTATATTCTAGCTACATCAAGAAAGAGTATTTACGCGATTGGTCATTTACGCTAAAGGTTGTCTCCGCGATTGTACACCTAAGCTACAAAAATATGTAACTAAGATGCCCAGTCGCGAAGACGACCTTTTAAGACTTATCGATATTTGACGCTATAACGCTCTTTTGCGTTACCCAGTAGCGTAGACGTCCAACTCTGTAAATACATACAGTATAAGTTTATTTACGAGAAAAATTAAGAATGGACGTTTCTGCTACTTCTTATGATAGACATATTTAACAAGAGAGCTACTCTGTAATTACTTAACTGGGCGTTTTAGCTACACTATTCATAATAAAAAAATTACTTTAACAACCATTCACTTACACACAAATTCTTAAATTTTAGCGGAGCTAACCATTTTTGATTATAGGATTTTACTAGAAATGTACGTCTACGCGATTGTACATTTAGCAATAATGTACGGTCGCGTTGTCGACCAGTCGCGCAAAACGAATCCTATCTTAGTCTGGTACCTCAGTGATGCCTAAACGGTTCCTTAAAGAAGAGAGGAGTCAGATGTGTATTCATCATTAAATACTTCGTTAAACTCTGTATGTCTTTTTAGATATCTTTTTATGGATAAAAAATTGATTAAATGGATTTAATCAAGTGTTCTCCTATATAATACCAAACTGCCTGAATTTCCAAATCAAAATTTCATCATAAACTGAATCAAAGTCTTTCTAGAAAAAAATGAGAAGCCTAGAAAAATAGCTAAATTCTTTTGTCTCAGT
Organism: Microvelia longipes; assembly: GCA_018340805.1. Lineage (NCBI taxonomy): Eukaryota > Metazoa > Arthropoda > Insecta > Hemiptera > Veliidae > Microvelia > Microvelia longipes. The sequence goes on along the minus strand of JACMZG010001911.1, from coordinate 30,947,848 downwards.
CAAGGTTAGGATGTAGTCAATTAACTTGAGCTATGGCGTCTTCTATACCCTATTCTTTTCTAAATCCAATTGTGGTCATACACTCTGTACTTGTCTTCGAGAAAGTCATTAAAGATGTTTTACACATTTTTCAATAATTTTCCCTACACTGTCAATGATATAAGTCTTGTGTCGCCTTTCTTAAAAATAGGAGTGATAATTGCAGTTTTATAGAATGTTAAGAAACATTCCCTTATTTAAAGAGTTTCAAAGTAATAGTTATTGGTGTTGTCACTGATTACATATTATTTTTAATAATTTTTACAGTTGCGTTGTCATATCCCGGTCCTGATCCTCCTCTTATGTCCATTATAGCATTAAGTACGTCCTTCGTCATCAAGATATAACGTTCATAATTGCATCAACAAATGAAAATTTTATTTGCGATTCAACATTATTTATTTCACTATTTTAAGGTAATATTGCATTTGCCATTTAATAAAGATTGAAGTTTGAATGCCCACTAAAGTAATTATAGAGCCAGATGATAGACTGTAACTCTGACACCTACAGCTTGACTATAGAGAGCCTTGGGTTACTCCACAGCATTTTTTGTTGTAAAAACTACTCTGCTCATTGTAACTAATATTCATTGTGAATATATATGATTGTATTGTATAATAACCTTATGAAAAAGGATTCTATTAACAAGATTATAAGGTTACTTTGCTATTGAAATCTAATTTGTTTCGGATGCATAATACTGTTGAATAAAACCTTTCTAACCTTCGCTTATTATTTGATTTAATTTTTTAAATTATCCGTTCATTCTAAGGACATATTGAATTAGTATAATTCAATAAAAGAAAGATTATTTTTTATTCTTTCACTCTTACAGAGGGAAAAAATGGAATAAAAAAATATCACCATAGTATCATTAAATATAAGACGCCACAACAGTATATCCTTTTAGCGAATTTTTCTTAAAATAAATTCGCTAATGACATGTCTCAAGAAGGAGGGGGGGGGGAGTGCCCGGGAGTGAGTCCAAAAGCCGTATTTGAGGTCCGTAATAACAAAAAATACGTTTCGCGAAATCTTTTGATAAAAAATATTCATCCATTCCAAATATTCGCAAGAAATAAACACACACACACACACATATATATATGTGTGTGTGTGTGTGTGTGTGTGTGTGTGTGTATGTATGTAAATGTCCGAAATGTATATATTATATTATATAATATATATATATATATATATATATATATATATATATATATATATATATATATATATATATATATATATATATATATATATATATATATATATATATATATATATATATATATATATATATATATATATATATATAATATATATGTTTAGATATTGATATCATGATGATGATATGATGATACAATGTGCATAGTAAGCAAACTGCACATTTTAATTCACGTATGCTGTGTTATATTAAAGAATGGGGAGCAGCCCCATTTTTATTTTTATTTTGCAAAAAAAAGCTATTCGTATCATGAATAAAGCTTAACATGATGCTAAGTGCAAACAATATTTTATTGAAAATAAAATTTTAACTTTTCATTCAGCCTATACTTGAAAAACTTTGACAATTGAGAAACTTTTATAATAAAGTAACCTCAAGTATGTAAATAAATAAATAAATAAATTTTGCTTACACCCAGGTTCATGAAAAGTTAAGGATTTTTTACGAGTACCTCACATTATTGAGTCACCTGCTAATTGTCCCTTTCTAAGGACGGAACATGAAGGGTTTTCCATGCCTGATATAACCGGGATCGAAACCCGGAGTGTCTGTGTAGTAAACACACGTGCTAACAGTTGCACCACCAGAACCTTCTATCGATTACCCTTTCTGTTCATATTTAAAACCCAAGGTATAACATTGTTTGAACCTTGCTTTTGTACATTTTGTTATTTTGCTTAATTGGAAGAACCAACGATCCTTTTCTTTATGATAATATATTTTTAAATAATAAACATCTTCATTAACAAAACTTAATTCTACTTAACTAAAATTAAGTTCACCTAGAGTAGAGCTGCTTACAAAATATCTCAAAATGTCCCGGCACCACATTCTTGAGGGGCTCTTTAAATTTATAAAAGTTTTATAATTTACTTTTAGTTAAATATAAAAAATAAATTTAATTTAGTCACAACATTTTTATTTATTTTAATTTAACAACAATAAAATGAAAAACCTTTAGTGTTTAACCTAAGATTTTTAATATTGTATAATATTAGGTTGCTCTCATGTTGCAGTCATGCTCTCAATTGCGCCTAATTCGTGAACGTTATACTATTTCTGCAATACATATATGTGCTGCATCATTTCTACTAAACCTAAAGATTCAAAGGGACTTCAGGTCCAACCAAGAAGTCGAAATCAAAGAACACACACACTGCATCTGCTTAGAAAGAATATAGTGGGACTTACTTTTGATAAAACACACTATACTTTATCTTTTATAATTAGGTGCCAAATATATACTTCTACATTCTTATTAGATGACTTCTACTTCTAAAAATATAAGTTACAAACACACACACGTGTTTTATATATATATATATATATATATATATATATATCGAAGAATCAGCTACCGTCGATACTTGCTGTTGGATATAAATGCCATCATCAGCAGGCGGGGCAACACTCGAGCTCTCAACTAATAAAGTTAAATCAGTGATTAACTTCTAGTCTCAATAAGCACGACGAGCCATCTGAAGATAAGGGAGGAAGAAGGAAAGGGTTTATAAAGGGAATGTGTACTGAGTACACATACGGTAGCTGATTCTTCGATTGCTTTCTTCAACTTGCGGTTTAATATATATAATGTATATATATATAATATATATATATATATATATATATATATATATATATATATATATATATATATATATATATATATATATATAAAGATAGACAACACGGCTCACCGACATCGTTGAGTCGAAAAAGAAGAGGAAGAATGTTACTAATTCTATTTAATTTTTTACGTATATAATGTCTTTCTTTTAGCTGTTTTCTTATAATTATCCCTGGCACTGATGATGGCCTCATGTAGGTTGAAAGCGCTTTGAATAAATTAATAGTTTTGTGGAGAGACTCTTTTCTTCGTTCCTTTCATTATGAACAACTCCACTGGTGCTCATTCAAAATCATATCAGTGATATTTACTTAACGTATAGATTACAAATAAATTCTTTCTGAAATAAATTATATCATTGATTAATTTTTCATTAAAAAATTAACAGCCAACCTTTCTGAACTTTTTAAATCAAGAACATAAAATACTCAATAAAATAAAGTTAAGTTTCACTCTACTGGAATTTGAGCTGTAAATATTAATAAGAAAATATTTTTTTAAAAGTGAGTCGCCCCAGACAGATTCTGTTTTAATTAAATCACTGTTTTAATTCACTCTTACACATTAAACTTTTTTTTATTGCATCTAACTCTCTATGATGGGATTTAAACAAATCAATTGTAAAACTATTTTCTATTTTAATTTAACATTTATTTTTCGAAAGCAAGCAATGTAAGTAAAAAGAAAATTATAGATATAAAATAAGTGCTTTACCAGATAATTATTAACTATTCACTATGCAATGATTAAACAGGGACTTTTTTCACCTTTTTTCATCGATTATAATAAAAACTAGAAATAGTTGGTAAATATTTAACACCTGATACATTTTGATAAAAATATGCCCTACCAATATATTTATACTTTTTATTCTCTATTCATCACAAAAACTGTGGAATAATTATAACACTTACACTCAAGTATCCTTTTACTATACTGAAGAAAAAAAATACGAAGTAATCATTTTTTGTGATTGATCCTAGGTGTCTATAATAATAAAATAAAGTATTGAAATGTTCATCATAATATTTACCATTAATGCAAAACATTGTTTTAACCCGTGTATCAGAAATAGAAATAATCCCTGGATACCTGCAACAAATAATTATGCCTCATAATATGGAGCCTATTAATCTTTTTCATAAATTTCATTAATCTTACAAGACCCTTAATTCAAGCAATACTTTCAAAACTGCTTCAAAACCTGTCCTCCGTTATAATTTTCCTCCTGGAGTCTTGTAGATCAACTTCACCAACTCATGCCCCTATGAATTAATGATAATTTATCAATTCTAAATTTTACTATCACTACATGAATCTCAGAGACAGTTTAATCATAGCTATATTTAAAGTTTTTTTGATACATTTTTATTAAATAGATATCATTATTTTCTTCTTACATTCTTGTTACTATTTGAATTACATAACTACAATAGAGTTCTTATTTTGACTCTAAACTTTTTGTAACAGTATATGACTATATGTCTTAAAAAGCTCTGAACCTAACATATATTTGATTGAGATCATCTTTTTGCTTATTCGGTATCCTCAAATTCATCCGATTTCAATTCTAAATGATTTTATTCTGATAAATGGTTTTAATATTCTTGTTAATGTAAAATTTAATAATGAATGTTACCTTAATCAAATAAGGAATGGTAAAAACGAACATGAAAATTTTTAAAAGAAATATGAATAGATAAAATAAATTTAAAAAAAGTAAAAATAAAGTAAAGAATATACAAAGATTTAAATTTGGATAAAACAATTTTACCCCCCCCCCCCCAAAAAAAAACACTGACTCTAATCCACAAACTCTAACCGCTGACACTGACTTAATTACCAACCCTCAAATATCTGTCATCTGTATGATTTTATCTACTGCATCATCAATCCCTCCTGAATACTTAAAGGTCGATTTCAGCAACTCTGCCCCCATACACAGTTATCCCCCCAAATATTCAATTAATAACACAAAAAAGCTTGTTTGAACAAAGAAGGACGAGTCACTTAATCATATAATTTAAGGTAAAAATAAAATTAGTGAAATTTAAATAAACTATATGAATGCAATATCGTGTTTAAATATTTATTTGTTACATTTTAATAAAACCTACGTCCCTAGCCTACCTAAAAAAAATTAACTGACAAAACCTAACTAAGTGAGCTCATCCCTAACTGACTAAGTCCCATCCGAGTGTTCCTATCCATGCAAGCAAACCTTAACCATCCCTCCTTCTAACCTAACCTACAACTTAATATATATTAAGTTCTTATTATAAGAACTTAATCAGTTAGAATTCGTTATATTTTAATATATCGAATTCTGCATTTTAAATGTTACTAATATGCAATATGAAAAACTAATGAATTTAAAAATAAAAAATTTCAACTTGAAGTAAAAAAAAGTTCAGCTTCATTGTTACCAAAATAATAGCTTCTTATGCAGTAAAAGAACTTTATATTATTTTTTTATAAAACGCTTAGCTGTATTCTAAATTTAGAACTTTTTCCAAAAACACAGACTTTAACCTCTAACCCACTATACCCCTCCCTTAAAATGCTACCTGCTCAACTCTGCAGCCTCAGCTCCTTCCGTCCCACACAAACTCTAAACACCCCGAAAACCCTAATAATCCTAATAATTTACCCCACACATTTGGGATTTGTTTTTAATAATTTATTTAAAAAGTAAGTTCCATTTTCTGATTAAAAAAAATGTTATAATAATTTTAAAATATTATATCCAACAAAATTTCAACTGAACTGTTTTAATCAATGCTAGAATACAATTAATTATTTCTTTGAAATAATGCTTGGCTTTATGACTTTGATAGACAGGTAATCACTTGATCAACCTGTTAATTTGTAAATACTTCAACACTCCCTCCAGGTTGATCTCTAGGGATTGCTTCTACTCCACATCTCTTCACCAGAAGTTTAAACTGTGGTGCTGGAAGCGGCTTTGTTAGAATGTCGGCTAGTTGATTCTTCCCATCTACGTGTACAATGCTGAACTCGTTGGCTGCTATCATTTCTCAAATATAATGATACTTAGCATCAATGTGTTTGGTTAGTTTGTGAAATCCTGGATTCCTTGCTAGCTTTACAGCACCAAGATTATCTACCCTGAGTGTTGGTATCGCCTGAATATTTTCTGACACTGAGATGTCAGTCAGAAGTCGCCTAAGCCACACTAGTTCTTTTGCTACTTCACTTGCTGAAATATACTCTGCTTCAGTTGTTGATTGAGACAGTGACCTCTGCTTTCTACTTCCTCAGGTGATAGCTGTCCCTCCAAACTTACAGACAAATCCTGATACTGACTTTCTAGTAACAGGGTCAGTAGCATTATCTGAGTCCGAGTACATTTCTAGACCATCTTTGAGATTGCTATAATATAAACAATAATTAGTAGTGCCCTTAAGATATCTAAAAATACGTTTAAATCCTAGCCAATGATACATTTTGGAGTTTTGCATGTACTGCGCCAAATGGTTCACAGCGAATGCAATATCTGGCCTGGTTGCTACCGATAAATACATGAGACTCTCGATAGCCTCTCGGTATGGATAAGATTTTTCCAATTCCTGTGAAGTATCAATCTTACTTCCACCCTGATCAAAACCTAGTTCCATTGGTGTCCTTATTGAATTTGCTTCACTCATACCAAATCTTGATAATAACTTCTCTGTATATCTCCTTTGTGTTATCATGATGGGTTCTTCTGTCTGTTTCACTTCCATTCCTAAGTACTGCAGTACTGCTCCAGAAGTTATTTGAAACTCCCTCCTGAGCTTTTCAAGTAATTCCTCTATTGCTTTTAGAGATTTACCTGCAATCAGACCGTCATCTACATACAAGGTTACAATAATTTTAGGATTTTTAGAAAAATACAAGCATGGATCAGCCTTGCTTTGTGTCATACCAATCTTCTTGAAATAATCTGAAAATCGCTGATTCCAACACCTTGGAGCCTGTTTGAGTCTATATAAACTGCGTTGGAGTCTGCAACACTTATCTGTTCCATCATTGTAACCTTCTGGTTGCACCATATACATTTCTTTATCAAGATAGCCATACAAAAATGCAGTTTTCACATCAAACTGTTGTAGAATTAACTTTTCTTTTGTATCGACTGACAATACAGTCCTTACTGTGTCAAATCTTGCTACAGGTGAAAATGTTTCTCGAAAGTCTACTCCTTCTTTCTGTGAAAATCCCTTCGCGACTAATCTTGCTTTAAACCTTCCCTGCGTTCCGTCAACATTCGGTTTAACCTTAAAGATCCACTTACAGTTTACAGGTTTTCTTCCTTTTGGTAATGGCTCTAAGCGCCAAACCTGATTCTCTATAAGGGATTTATATTCATCATCCATGCTTCCTTCCATTTACTTGCCTCTGGTGAGCTAAGAGCTTCGTTGACTGTAGTAGGTTCTAGAATACTAGTGACTAGTCCCCAGTTTGAACTAGAGTACCCAGATACTTCTAAAAGCGGTAAAAAGATACTTCTAAAATTCTTCCTCTAAATATTGTTAAAGGAAGCAATACAAAAGTATTTTACCTTAAATTCTCAAATCTAAGTTTGTTACGGTAGAATTTAAGGTATAATTAGAGGGGGTCCATTTTCTATAAAAGTACCAGAGTGCTTAAATAGAGGTTACATTAATAGAACCTGCACCAAGTGCTTTCATGACACCTCCGTTACCAATCATAATATCTTGTGGTACACTAAACGGTTTATAACATGAAAATCACTCTTTCTTTTTCTCGTAAGATGCCTTGTTGCAGCTGAATCACAAATTCATATATCATCATACCCAGACATTAGAGCTGTTATCAGCATTGCTGAATCATTGCTATGAGTCTTTAGTCTAGTTCGAGATTTGTTTTCTGATTCGTTATTGTTACAAGAATTTTTAAAATGGTTACCTCCACAGGCGTAGCAACGCAGTACCTTTCCACTCTTAGTTTTTATCTGACCTTTACCTTCTGAGTCCCTTTTCCTTTGAAATCCTTTTTCCTTTTTTCTTGGAGCTACAAGTGCTGAAGAAATGCTGTCAACTGCTTCCTCTCTTTCTCGAAGTCTGATTTCAACAATGCAAAGTCTTTCTCTTAAAAGATATATTGTCCTTTGTTCTTTTGGTACTGATTCCCAAGCATTCACAAAGTCCATATATTCTGGTGGCAAAGTGTTGAGAACCCTATTTAGAAGAAGAGAATCTGGTAAGTGAACAGAGTCTTCTCTTCCAAGTATCATCTTTGAGCTTGGACCATAGTTTTTCTAATTTTGCTATATGTTTAGCAATACTGTTATTAAGATGTTTTTCTTTGATACTAAAGAACTCATTAAACAGCCTATCCTGGCGTTGTTCTGTTCTTTGTTCAAAGATACTTCTCAATTTATCCCAAATATCCTTTGCTGATGAACACATATTAATTAAAAAAAGGAATTGAAAGAAACAGTCTCTCCACTGATTTTAAAGATAATTTATAGACAGAGCCAGCTTTCAGTTTTAACAAACCATCATCAGTGCCTAACCAACAAAATACAAACCAAATAAATTACAAAAAATCAAAAGAAAACGCTACTACAGAATAACAATAAACAGCAACTACTCTAAAAGTACAAAATAAATATAAAATAATAATCATAAATAAATAAATAGATAACATAAATAAGCCAAATATATAAAATAATTGAAAAATGGTATATATAATTAGGTATAAGATCAATATAAATGCATAAAAATGAATATAAAATAAAAATAATTCAAATTATAAAAATTATAGTAATAAACTATAAAAAAAAAAAAATGTATAAATAGAAATAAATAAAATATCGATTAAATTAAGGTAAATGATATAGATAAATTACCGGCGAGTCAAGAAGAAAGAGTCAAGCAACAGGCATAATTGAGTTGTTCAAAGTGTTGAAACGAACTGATGGAAAACGTGGCGCCGCATCTAGTGCGCCCTGTATGAGCGTTGCCGCCCCATTTTCCCTTCTTATTCAGCGCCCTATCTCCATTATCTTTCACATTCCTAGAGATTTCAACGTTTTCCAAGAAATTCATAACACTCCCTTTCTGCGCTGTGTGGAGGTATGCAACTTCATGCTGACTTCTAAAATGACCAGCTTCGTTTATATGTTGGTCGAACCTGCTTGTGGTTTTACGGAAGTGCTCTTTTAACCTGGTAAAATAGGCTCTACCTGTTTGACCTACATATACACTACCGCAGTCTCCACATTTCAACGCATAAATGCCACTCTTTTCTTCAGGCTTGATCTTATCTTTGGCGTGAGATAAAGCGCTGCGTAAGGAATTTAAGTTGCGATAACCTACGCTGAAACCATTCCTCCTCATAACCTTACCTATTCGCTCTGAGACCAACCCCATGTACGGCAATCCACGCCAGCCAATAACGCTGTCACGAGGTTCGGGTGTTTGAGAGCGATTTATATGCTGCAAGGCTTGCTTCCTACGATGTCTACTGATGATAACACTCACAACATTTGCATCGTATCCGTTAGAAACCGCTATATGACGGATGTTAGCAAGCTGTTTATCATAAGCATCCTGCTCTAATGGAAGCAGGATTATGACTTTATGACTTTCCATATATTAATTAGTTTCCTAACTTGTGGTGTTAAGGAAGCTACAATTATACTTTGAGCTTGGTACTCGATCTTTAAATTTTGTGCTACAATTTTATTATATTCTATGCTTACATCATTGCTGGCATCATCTGGTATTGGGTCAGGTTTCTTAAGATTTCCGTCTACTGCTGGCATCAATCCATATGCCTGAAGGTGAATTCTTACCTGAAATTTCCAGTCTACCCAGTTGGATGCTCCTTCCAATTTATCTATGCTGATTTTAGAATTTTCCATTTTTCAAAAAAATTAGACAAATTTTAGACAAAAATTGACAAATTTTTGACAAAAATTGACAATTCAATTTCTTTGTAACTGATGAAACATTAACTTCTTACCTTCTTGGTTTTCGTAACTTACTAGCCTTCTTCTAGTCAAAGCTTGACAGGGCCCATAACCTATTAAGAATTATATCCAACACAATTTCAACTGAACTGTTTTAATCAATGCTGGAATACAATTAATTATTTCTTTGAAATAATACTTGACTTTATGACTTTGATAGACAGGTAATCACTTGATGAACCTGTTAATTTGTAAATACTTTAACAAATAAAATTATTAAAACCGATCTCTATTATATTTAACTGTGCTGGACTCTACTTCTACTCGATGAAATCTCTAAATACTTCTCTAACATATTTTATTCTTCTCTCTTACAATTTTAAAACGTCAAAACTATCTAAACAAAAGATAAATATCTCGCATCCGCGACACTCCGGCCGCCGTTTCTTTGAAGACGCTTTCTTCGCCTTGGCGATCCTCACACATCAAGATTTGCGCTGTCTCCACCTCTTTATTATACTGTTTCCAATCCTTACTCAGCTTGATGCTTATTTTACGTGATTCGTTTTTATCTTTTAACTATTTGTTAACTCTAACTTGATATAAACTAATACTTTCTTTCAATAGAAACATAAAATTAATTAAGTTCGGACCTTGTTTTAATAATTTTTTTTTGTTCTTACTATTGCTTTAATATTTTGTTTCTTAATAAATCTTTTTTGAAATTGTTTTTATAAAATCTTTTCTTAATTTAATTTTCTTCTTTGTTTTTTCCAACAAAACAATAAACAATGAAATTTAACTTCTGTTAAAATTTAACTTCTGTTAAATTTGTCTTTTTCTGACCCAATCTGAAAATTGGTATATTTTTCCCAAAGTAAATAATATCCTTAAACTAATAAAATACCCTAGATTTAAAGGTTAAAATAAAGATTTAAAGGTTCTAAATTTTCTTTTTCTATCTCCATCTTCATGTGTTTGCGGTTATATTTCCTTTTCTGTTTCTTGGTTCGCCGTGTACTTGAAGTTGAGTAACTTTTAGTGATTGACTGAACATCTAGTTCAGTTTTATTCCCCGTATCAAATGAAACTTGGCGTTCAAATCTTTTTGTTTATCTATTCTTTATCTTTATTTTTTCTCTCTTGCCTTCCGATTTTATGTACTTTCTTAAACTGTTCTTAATTTTATCTTCTTTGAAGTTGTCAAATTTTTAGTTCACCTTCTCTGTCAGCATATTTAGATATTTTCTCTTCGAATAGCTGTAAACAAATGTGCATGAACTAAAGCCTGTTTTAATTTGTTTTTCTGGCATATCCTTACAATACCTACCACCCAGTATCCTACCAATTTTAGAACTAACCAAACAGAGACCTGGCGTAACCTTTATCTTTTCAAGCTCAATCAGATCAAAATAATAATCATTCCCTACAAGTAAACCTTTCTTTTTCTTTATATTGTCTTCCAAACCATCTTTAAGTACAAATTTGAGCATTTTTTCTTAATTGTCAGTCCAATTTAAATCTCTGAATTCTTTATAATTGATGGAATTTCATTAGCTAAAATATTTAACTCTTTTCCGTCTTTTAATTAATTGCCACCTTGACCATTGTTGTCAATGAACATTTCGGTTTATCCGTCCCAAATTCAAATATTGACAGGCGCTCCTCATTATTTTTTTCTAATTACAATCCTTTGACCATATTTTCCTAAACTTTTCTGTTTAATTCTTCCATGTTCATTTTTCAAGTCACATAATAGTTCGTCACTGTCAAATCTAATTATTGTCTCTTCTTCTCATTCCTCGTCAATTATGACTAACTTCCTGATTCTCTACTGCCGAATTCCTCAACTGATCTCTTAACTCAAAATAATTATTAAAGTAAGTCTGACTAAATCTGTCAAATTTCTCTGATAAGCCGTCAATTTGGTGTTTTTTAAAAGTCTTTTCATGTATTCCTTTATGCAGGTCTTTAATAGGAGCTGTAAGCCTATGCTGAGCAGGTCCTAGAGCCTTTCTAATGTTTCCTTGCGTAGACATGACTTTTTTCGTATTGTTTCTTAATTTTAATAATTATACTTTTCCGGTGTTTTCCGTTGTATCGTATTAGCCTTTGCTACCACTATGTGCCGGACTCTACTTCTACTAGATAACATCTCTAAATACTTTTCTACAATTCTTTTCTGTTTTCAATTTTCAAAACGTCAGAACTATCAAAACAAAAGATAAATACCTCGCATCCGCGACATAACAAACATATGTTATACATGTACACATACATATAACGTTAATTTTATGATTTTTCGAAATTTTCACTGAGTGATTAATGCGGTTTAATGACGTCAAAAAAATATTTTCTGAATAGCACAACTACATCGGTAGACTGATTTTTGCACGTTTCAACTCTCTAGCATAAATACACTAAGAGCTACGATGATAACAGACACACACACATACAGACAGACAACTTAGTGAAAACCACTCAGAAGGCCTTAAAATAAAAACACCTGAAACGGATGATTCCGGTGACATCCGATTTCGGATTTTGTGCAAACACAATACTTTTCCTAAATACATACGGTATTAATGAGGAAAAGTAAAAACACTAGTTTTTTCTCTAATATTTACAAACTTTTAATAAACTTTATTTAATAACATCCAAATAAATGTTAAGATGTAAAAGCAAAAAAAATACATGCACATTATTTTGCTCAAAAATCTGATCCGTCGAGTCGATCCCTCTGATAATCTGTCGGACAGACTCGAAGGATTATTAAAAAAGCACCTAGTGTTACCCCTAAGACTTGAATAAGTATGTTATATATGCAATACAAGTATACATTGCTGGTTAAGTACAACGTCTAAGAAATGTGTGCTTGGTTTACTCGACCTTATTTTGGTAATACTATTTCCAGATTGGCATTTTTAATATAAGTACAGAACCTAGAGATAGCAGGGAAACAAAAGTCCTGAAAAGTAAGATAGAGTACACGTGAAACTGCTTTAGATTAAGGGTATGAGATGGGTTTTGCAGTTATATTTTTTATTCATTCGGGCAAGTAAGAACTTGTCCTTTGAAGTCCGTTTTAGCCCTCGGAATAGCAAGAGGTTGTCACTGTAACCTTTACATACTATTAAGGTAAAAGAATATTTTATTTTGATGATTGATTTCGTTTGAAGGGTCAAAATAAATAAATGCACTTATATAGGTACGAGACATAATTATATAAATAAATATTATTTAGGTATTGGATCCTGCCAGTCTCTAGTCTCGACTTCTAATACAGGTATTTATTCCCCAATGTGCCTTCATAATCATTGTTGGCCCATCTTCGTATAAGTTTTGTCTGGCCAACCTCTGCGATAGGGCTTTTCGACAATATGGCTTTTTGATGAAACGGACAAAACTTGCCATTTGTAACCAGCTGTGTTTTGTAACCTTCCTTGTACAAAAATTCCGGGTTTCTTCAAGGCCATTAGTCTCTTGCTTTAAGTCGATTTTAGGTAAGAAATCAAAAAATATCCTTTACATCATTGATCTATTTTAATAAAATTATTTACTATTACCTATCTAGAATCATAACAAGTATATTTTATCCTGAAATAGAACGTTTTTTCCTATTTTACTCTAATATATGCAGTTATGTCCGGTCTGTTTTCCGACAGACCTTACCCGCTGTTAATGATTTTGTTTGTTTATATTCATATTTTATAGTTGTTCTAACATTTTTTTGTTTTGTGTTTTCAGGATTGTGTAAAGAAACAAATCAAAATGGTGAGTTTAGTCAATTCTTTGTTATTGTAATTTTATAATGAAACCTTATACTGGGGTCTAAACAGTACAGAGGTGGGAAAACAAACTTCCTTCGTGAATCATTATTTGTTTTTTAATATCCCAAAATAGTATTAACTCGTGACTTTACTCACGTATTTGGGCTATGAATACAACTACGAATGTCAAAAGAACAATTCTTGCCGCTTTTTAGTGACTACTGTAATTGTAAAGGGGGTTATGCCAATGTCTTGTTGCCTGTTATTGATGAAGGTTACTTTGTGTGACAGAAATTCTTCCAATGCAATAACAAAATTGATTTGTTAAGACACCAATGCACAAAAACAAAAAGCATTTTGTAAACAACAGATGCTTTGTGTACAAAATATTATGTTGACACACTGTAAATTTGGGAGAGATGGCTATATAACATTGCAAAATACAATGCTATATCTGGGAACTGTTCTATCATTTAAAATTCGTCATTATTAATGGCTCGACATAATGTCATGTCCCACTCTGTTTTGTTAAGTCCGACTCATCAGGGCGCCAACAGAGCCTAAAATCACTTTGACCTTCAATTAAAATTCCAAAGAATATAATTAGTACGTTCACACACACTCTAGATCCGCGGAATACGTATGCAATACAGTGAACTAACTTCACGGTTCTTGCAGCGTATTTGTTTAGTCGATCGAGTGATAACTGATCCCGCCAAAACATGGCGTCTTGTAAAGTGAACCTTCACTTTTGGTTATAAGGAAGTTTAAAACTAAAAATATATTTAATTAAATTGTGATTTCTTTGCATAATAATAAAGTTACACTAAAAAAAATAATATTCCAAAAGTTATTTGATCAAAAACGATTATATAGAAGTGAAATAAAGTAAAGTAAAAGTTTGATGAGAAGGTTATCCGTTAAATACGATCGTCTCTAAAGGTACACACACAAAAAGACAGCGTATCGGGGGATCCATTTAGATTCCATCTCCTTAGTTCTAGCGTATGCGATCGGATCCCCTCCGCATGGTTCATACAGCTTAAATTACCGTATTGAGAGATCGTATCCCATACGATACGCGGATCTAAAGTGTGTGTGAACGTACTAAATGTGAAGTATTTACCTGACACTAGAGGTACTCTCTTACCATCATCATACTTGGCAAGCAAAACTTGGTAGTATCTAATAATGTATATTATCTTTGTTGTTCTTCAGAAAATTTCAGAGTTGCAGATTCTTTTTTTAAGGAAAATTTTAAGGAAATTTATTTTTTGAAAGTTTCTAGGTTTTTTCGGAAGTCTGTTCATTTGTTATTCTATTCCACTGTAGTTTTTAATGAGTCAGTCTTAAATAAATAATGATGAATAAATAAATCGTTTAACATCTAAATACTTGTTTACAATTATTTAATTACAAATTATAAATAAATAAAATAATATATATTGACCATTTGTGTCGGATAAGCTCAAGGCTTGTGAGCAAAACAAAAGTCTTACATTAGATTAACATTTTAGATTAAAGTTCTTGAATTGCAATTAATATTTGAAGGGGAAAAACAAATATCACTCACAAAAATGTACTAAGTTAAGAAGTGCTCATGAGAAAAAAGTCTAATTAGTTGCTCATTTGAAGTAATTTAAACGAACCTAATATATAAAAATTCACACTTAAACCTCTATTGGATGTGGCGTATTTCTTACACAAATTATTAACATTTTATACTAAAATTTACAAATAAATGCAATGAATACAAACATTTTGAGTACCCTAAATAGTTTGTTTACATTTACTAGGGTAAATCAAAATGGCTGTGCCCAAAGAGAAATTTGAGCTAACTCCCTGGTGGACAAATTGTGAACTACATGCCAGGTCTGACAGTAATCGCATTTGTTTCCCTTTTTGGTTTATATATTACTAAGTTTTCACTAACTCAAAAATTGAGTTCATACGCCCTAAAATTAATCAAATTAAAGCACCTTGAGAAAAAAATTAAAGAAATAATGGTCACAAATTATAAAAACCCCATAAAGACTTTAACAATGATCACCCTTTCATTATCAATTTCTTATCTGCAATGGTGGTACTGCGACAAACTTTGAATCATGAATAGATGGTCTTTCTATTAATATTTCACTCATTTATCACAAATTAAGTGGCATTAAAGAAATAGATGAATGATTTTGATTGGCCCCCATGCTTATCCTGTGGTAAAAATTTTTGTATCACCCTTTCGTTTTCCCGCCATTGATATTGCCAATCTTACAACTATCACTTCAAATCGCAAATAAAAAAGTATCACCAAATAACTTTAAATATTATTTATCTTAATCTATTTTTAATATTATTTTAAGGAATGTCAATATTTTAATGTCAAGTTTTTAACATAATGATAATCTGATAGCTACTCTACCTGTAAAGATCCTATGTTTTGGTGGATCTCGTTATGCTATAATTTTATTTGATCTACTGCACAAATATTGTACCGTTTTTAAGTAGAAACATGAAAATAAGATTATGTACAAGTTCTTATTATGAATAAGATAAATGAACTTATAACTTATGTATAAATAAGTTAGACGTAAAAACCTGTGTATTAATTATAACAATGTAATTAAATAAAATAAATAGTAAAAAATCTGGATTGATATTTTGAATGTGATATGATCATTTGATAAATATGCTGTGAAAACATAATAATTGACTTCAAATCTTGAAGTAAATTTGACTATATCCCTATACATTTCTAACAAATGATTTCAACCCTTATTTAATAAAAATATGTTTTATTAATCTTAAGAGTCACAAAACAATGACCAAATTTATAATTTTGCTAACAACATTAAATTTTAGATAGTATTGAGGCACCTTGTTTTAAGTGATTGGTGTGTAGGTGTATTTAATAAATATGTTTTTATTTCAATTATAGCATCATTTATTTTTGTTTATATCTTAAGGTTTGTTTATTAATGTGTTTTATATTGTAACTTCAGTTCTTACATTTTTTTAGACTTAACCCTATTAAAACATGTGTAAATAAATATTGTCTTTTGAGAATAGTTGGCTAAAAATATGTTTGTCTTTATGGTTTCTTATTTTATACTGTTAATGATAATACATATTTCCTTTGTAGACAATTGCAGCCAAGCAAGAAAGCAAAATGCCTGATCTCAGTGAACCTGATCAGGCCACTGATGGTCAACACGATTTATCTGGTACAGACTCAGAACCTGAGGATATTCCTGATCTAGAGGCCACTGGATCTAGTTCTCTTCATCCTGATATTAGCAGAGCTAAACAATCTAGGGGAGAAAAGAAAGCCAGGAAAATTATGTCTAAACTTGGACTTAAACCTGTGAGTTATTATCTATCTGATATCTTTTTCTGTGTTGTTTGATGAAAATAGAACTCTTTTTAAACTTGGTGTTCTTAAAATTATTGACGAAACTATAGTAGTTCTACAAAGTTAAAAGATATCTCTCATTGCAATCTTATCCATATTTTCTTTATAACTTATTTCTTTGGATTTCTATAAAACCAGGAAAGCCCTTAAGTAGTCAAAGTGCATACTTAAAATCTAAATACTAGCCTAATAAATTACGCACACCATCATATGATGACAGAAGTACCAGCTCCCGAAACATTATTAATTGTAAATAGTAGTGTCAAGGAATTAACTGACTAATTTGGTCTTCACTCAGTATTGCTTTTTGGGAGGTATAAATTTCTTTGTATTAAATTAATTTAGTTGTAATCATTTTATTTTGCAATAAAGGATTATTATATGTATTATTGTTATAAAAAAAACCCATATCATATCATAGAAAAACCATAGTCTGCCTATCCAGAGCCCTTCATATGATGGTGCAGGCTCAAAATTTTATAAAATCACACAATTTTCAGTTCTCTTGAAGTAAGTGGGTCGTGTCCAAAATTGAAGAGATAATTTTTGAAAGTTGATAAAATTTTCTTTATAATTAGTGATCAATCATCAATTCAAATGACTACAACCAAAGTTATGACTTTAGTTGTCATAATTTTGTGTGTAAGTTATTTCATAACTTTTGTGTGAAAGTTATGAAATTGTTAATTTATGCAAAGTCAGCGAATTTCTTTGTAAACATATTGGCTTTTGGTGCATTTAACAAGTGTCATATCTTTAGTTGTAATTATCTGATTTTGACAAAAATACTCGTTTTTGCACACGACCTACAGGGAACCACTTATTGCAAGAATACTGAAATTTGTACAATTTTTTAAAATTTTGAACATGTGCATTTATATGAAGGCTCCACTCTGGATAGGCACACTTGGTTTTCCTTAATAATTTAAGGTAAATTTTCAGAAAAATTTGGTTTGAAGTAGTACAAAATCAGTCATATTTTTTAGACCTCTTGGACTATTAATTAAATTTCATAATATTTTATTGATTAATGATTATTATGTTTGTGAATTGGTGTAATTATAATTTTTTTTTAAAATAGTGTTGGGAAACTAATGGGACAGTTGAACTAACAGGTTGAATACAACTTAACTAGTGTAAAGTTAATTACAAAGTCTATTTGAACATCTCTTCCAGTAGCTTATTCTTTTTACTGGTTTAATGATTTCTAGGCTTTGTTTACGCTTCTATTAAATATATTGTATTTTGTTTGTTTTTAGATCCAAGGAGTATCTAGAGTTACCATTAGGAAATCAAAAAATATTCTTTTTGTTATAAATAAACCTGATGTATTTAAGAACCCGGCTTCAGATACATACATTATCTTTGGTGAAGCTAAGATTGAAGATTTAAGTCAACAAGCTCAGGTGGCTGCTGCAGAAAAGTTCAAGGCTCCCGAAATTTCACCATCTACAGAAACAGGAGCTACTACTGTAAGTATTCTATTATATTTATTTTTTGTGAAGAACCGATAAGCTTTGCTTTGAGCTATCAAAGACGACATTAAATGGATGTAATAAACTGTGTGTTACTGTATATCAGAGAAGATAACTTACTTTAAAGTTATTGTTCGTTAGTTTTGCATTTCTATTGGTTGGTGTCATTCTTAGCTCTTGACTAGAATGACAAAATCTGATTGGTGGGATCAGTTAGGTTATAAGCTAATATTAAAATTGTGGCTTCATTCTTCCCCAACTTGATCTATGTTTAACACTTTCAAATTTATATAAATAATAAGATCAATTATGAAAAGCCCCAAAATTTGTGTTGGATTATTTTATAAATTCTTACTTTTGTTGAGAGAATTTAGCATGATGTTGAATAATAAAACACACTAGAATTAAAAACAATTTTATTACAAATTTTCCTGAGCTGTCAACTGGTTTTAGCTGTGTGTTGTTCTCTAGTCACTTTTTTAGTTGTTTTAATTATTAAAATGTTTAGAGAAGGAGAAATAAAATAGTAGAAATATCACAAAAACTTGTTCACTTTTGAAAAATGATTTAGTGGTTTGATAAAATGTTAACTGAATAGATAATGCCAATAGAATGTATTTTGGTGAATGCTAATAGAAATTATTTTCTTGCTGATTTTCATTTGGCTGTCTTTTGGGGTCAAACCCAGAACTATTAGTATTATCTAGTCTGTACTAAATATAAAACAACATCATCATGTCTGTTTTTCTAAAGGTTGCACATTTTGCTTACTAAAATATGAATTTGTTTTAGGTTGTAACACCTATCCAAGAGGAGAGTGAAGAGGAAGAGGTTGATACTTCTGGTATTGAGGAGAAAGATATTGAATTAGTTATGTCTCAAGCTAATGTTTCGAGAAACAAAGCCGTTAAAGCTCTTAATAATAATCAAAATGACATCGTCAACGCGATAATGGTATGTTATTGTTTTTAGTCAACTTTCAATTTCTCTGTTCTAATAAGTATAGATCAATAGATGTCCACTGTATTACTTAAATTTCTATCTTAGTCAGCTTTCATGTGTCAATGATCAACAGTGATAATTAAAATTATTTTAAGAGAAATCCAGAAAAGAAAAAAAATAATTTTGTGATCAGTAGACAATGTAATGAATGATTGATTGCTTGTTGTGAAACTAAAAAAGTAAATAAAAGATTAAGATTTAGGTCATTCGGTGGTGACTCCGTCAATGTAGCTGTAAAATTTGACGTTCCGTGTCCACTTTGAGATACAACTTCAGGCATGTAGGACATCATGGAACATAAAGATGTTATTAAAAAAAGTTATAAGAAGGTTAATAAGAAGGATGTAAATATTATTGAAACAAAATACAGGGAATGTTTTTTTTAAATACTTAACTATATTTATGTATCCATATTTTTTAAAGACTATGAAAAGAAATGTTCATTCTTGAGGTAAATTTTAACCGAAATCATGATAACGTCTTTACATACCTTTTTTCTCTCCCTTATAATTTTTATGATACTCTCTTACCTTGAGCTAATATCTCTGGAATTTTGTAGTGCCTACTGTAAAGAGGTTAAAGAAAATGCCGTCTCCTGAAAAATTTAACAATTTCACTTCTTAGGGTTTCTCCAGCGTGTTTAGCTGCAATTTACTTCAGTTATAATATTGCAGTTGAGTACACTGGGTTCACTATGGTTTTCATCAATGTGTGAATAAGAAGTATTTTTTTCTTGTTTCTACTTTACAAATATGTCTACAGTCCATTTGTTAAAGAAAAAAATGTGGCAGCTCAGGTTTGCTAAAATGAATTAACAACACAACCTATTATCCTTCCAAAATAGGAGATAGGAGGCACTTTGTTTTTGTTCTTTATTATATGTGTTTAAAGAAATCAAACTTTGAAAATAGCTCCCATCTAGTCTTGCTGTAAATAGTTTTTTTTCAAATCAGAAGAGTAGGAATATATGAGAACACTTTCTTTATAGTTTCTGCTTATTAGGTGGTCTTTACTTTGGTTCTGTGTAGTGATTAGATTCATTTGCTAGGCCCTCCTCTACTTTTTGCTGATGTTTGTTCTTTAAGAGAGAATACTCAGTCTTCCCACAATAATCTTATCTTTCACAGTAACAAAATTTTGATGACTAAAATAATAACTACTTTACATGGTTACTTCAATCTGAAAGTACCAGTTCTTTTTTTAAGATTTTTGAAGAAAGTTACTGTGTAACAAGATTTGATATAGATTGAAAATTCAAACTAGAAAAAAGGTGGCTTGATGTGTGCTTACAATTGAGTAATTACATGGTAATAACTTTCTATATAAAAGATTTATAAGATACTTACTGTATAAAAGATATGAAAGATTTGAGGAACAAGAAGTAGGGTTTATTCAATTTTATCGTCAATATTGATATTACCTTTTTCGCTTAAGTGATTAAATAATTAAAGTTAAGAGTTATTTATGTTAAAAGTTTATCAAAAGATATTATTTAGTTTTACCTAAAAAAGATCTACTTGAATTAGATTTGAAAGAGAGCTTGTAAATGCTTCATGTTGATTTGACTTGAGATAGACTTAACTTTGAGTAGATTTGAAGTAACTGTGTAAACATAGATCCTTTGAAAGGTGATAAAATATTGAAGTCTCTGAGTTAAAAGTATAAATTGAATATGGAGTCTGTATTTACTTTCTTTTCAGGACGCCATTAACAACACTCATAATAAAATTGTGTTTTCTTTTTTTTGTAATTATGTACCTTGTTGAACAATTTTACAAATATGATAAGTTTGATAATTGTTTTAATTTTTCTTTGTTACAGGAGTTGACGATGTGAACATAAAACTAATCTGTGTTTTCTTAATAATAAAAATTTGTTCTCTAGTTTGTTAACTATTCACTCTTTTAATTCTATTGTTAAGGCTTATAACTATTGTATTTATACATTTAATGAGTTAATTATTACTTTACTTTTGTATGAATTAATCCATTTCAGTAATATTCTCAAGTTGAAATGTAAGAACAAAAATCGTTTGATTTAATCGAAAGACTGTGAATGTAATCCGGTGTGTTATCTTGCTACCATAAAGTCATTTGTTTTAGTTTTTTCAGCTATTTTTTTTTATAATTATAAGAAATAAAACATCATTATTATCCAACTACTAAAGTTTGTATGATTTACTGTTCTTATTTGGTAAATGATTACCTTATTGATTAATTATCCTTATCAATTAGGCAATGAATGGATTGCAAAAGATCCACTTTGAAATTGCATCCTTTATAGTTTACCTTTCACTCAGACACTTATAATCTGCGAGTGTTTTTATCTCATCAGAGGAGTAATATAGTAAAACTAAATTAGTGGTACATCTTGGTTATACAGTGGTACTTGTATTATTTATACAATACTAAAGGATCCCTGCTTTTACCAGGTCATGAAAAAGTCCACCAATGAAGGAGGTGAGAGTACTCTTCAAGAGGAACAAAAAATGATCTATGATATAAACCCCTATCTCCAACCGTTTTCCCACAAGGTCAAATTTAATAGTTAAAAAAATTTGACATCATATTATAAAATTGAAGATTTAGGTCTTCCAGTGGTGACCGCGTCAATGTAGATGAAGAATCCGACGTTTCGCTTCCACTGTGGGAGGTATCTTCAGGGATGTAGGACATCATGGATAGAAACACAATGCTCTACAAAACTGAACTGAAGATGGAGATTGACGCGGTCACCACCGGAAGACCTAAATCTTCATGACAACAACCGCGGAAGCCTACGCAGTTTATTATATTATAAAATTGTTAATAGCGTTTAAATTGTTCAAACTATGAAGGTGAAATATGTCTTGTTGGATAGCTGAGAAAATTTTCTAAAGGACGAACTATCAACAATGTCAAATATTTTTAAACTACTGCCCAAAAATTTGCATGAAAAATTGAATTATATGGTAGGGCATTAGAGGAAGTAAGAGATGAGCCAAAGTTTAGCCAAGAACGGAAAAACTTCTCTTATGATTGCCCTTTAAGAAAACCCAAACTTCATCGTACATTCAATAGTCAAAATTTTAAGTCATTCTTCCTAGAGGTTGGAAAAACTGATATTTTTTGGCATTTTAGCATATCTCTACAATGATAATTATATGGTACATAACATAATTAAAAATCTCTAAAACAGGAGATATGGGTGGTTTTAGAGAATAATGTGTAAGAATAAAATATGTTTATTTTACCTCCTGGATTCTAAAAATCGTATTATTACTTTTTGACTTAACTTTCTTCATCCTTCTTGACTTAACTTTTGCTCATCCTTTGCTTCCTCTGTCCTACGATACAAATTCCATAAAATTCAATTTTTTCAAAAAATTGTTTTTCATGCAAATTTTTGATCAGTAGTTCCAAAATATTTGACATTGTTAGTGGTTTTTCCTTTAGGTAATTTACTAAGCTTTCTAACTAGGCCAATTTCGGTTTTCTAGCTTAAACAGTTTTTTAACGCTATTAACACTTTTATGATGTGAGGTCAATTAAAAAAAATATTAAATTTGACCTTGTGGGAAAACGGTTGTAGATCGGGGTTTATATTATAGAACATTTTTTGTTCTTTTGGAAGAGTACTACCACCTTCTTTGGTGGACACTTTATATGAAACACTCTGTATATGTCAAACAAAACATTTGGTCTTTGAGTGACATAATGTAAACAAATCCTATTGGTTGACTAATACATTTGAAAATTCGCTTATATTGCCTAACCCCTTGGCTGTACAGTAAGACCACCGCCCCATTCCACATTAGTCACATGGAGTAGATATGAAACTAAAGATTAGTGCTGCTTCATATATCAACTACTAATGGTAATAAATAAAAATTGATGAACATTGTAAAATATTCAACACAGTCATGTAATAGAAGTAGGAGAAATGTGGTGTATGTTTCAAAATTTAATTTAATTTCTTCCCAGAAAGAAATAATTTGACAAAAGTATGAGTTGATATTTTTGTTGAGATAATGCAAATTCATCTGTTATACATTTTTAGCAATGAATAAGACTCTGTCCTTAGTCTCACTTTTAAAGTTTATAGAACTCTCACATTTTAATAAATAAGTAAACTATTAATGACTTAAGTTCTATAATTATTTTAACAACTAGCAAACAATTATTTGTGTATAATTGTTAGCTAGTCATTAAAATAATTATAGAACTAAAATCATTAATAGTTCACTAATTTATTAATAAGACAGTAAAAATGTTTGTTTAGCACCTTCTATAATATCCAATGTACTGTAACATATGCAGAAAAAGGAATGACTCCTTCCACCAGCCTTGATGACTTCATATTAAACTGATTTTAGGACGGGGTAAAAAAAACATTAGTTAATTTTTTATATACAACATCTATGATTAATTCTACATTTGATAAAATATAAATAAATTCATAATATTATAACAAGTATAAAATAATTAAAAATAAACATGTCAAGTCAACAGTTTTCTGAATAGATAGAGAATGTAAAATAAAAGAATATTGATGAATGAACACAAAAGAAATTTTAGTCTTGATATTAATGAGTTGAAAATGCAATAAATGAAATTATATAATTTTAACCACATTTAGAAGGCTAAATGAAAGTTATCTACAATAACCTTGAAGTTATTATTTTAGATTACAAAAAAAATAACCACATTTATATTGGTTATTTACCAATTATATCATTGGATAGTTGTAATTGATAATAAAGTATACAATATTGAAATTATTTTGAATAGTTCTAAATTCAAGCATAAGATGCTGACCAAAAAGAAAAAATATTTTTGATATATTTGGTATTATATTTTTGTGTAATTAGACAAGTTCCAACTTATCAATTTTGTTTTAACCGACACATTTGTCAAAACTAACTTAAAATGTGACAACTTGGGGGATCTAGCTTTAGGGATTTTTGTTATTCCGTTGCCACCTGCTGGTCCCCCAAGGTGGCGGTTATAATCGGTAAGACTTGGGTACTTCCGGAGTGACAGGAAAACAAGAGAAAACCATTTTTATCTGAATGTTATGAAAATTAGTTTTGATTAACTTAGTGTGTACGTTTGATTGAAAATTTTTCATTTAGTTTTTCCTTTTGATAATTTCTTCTAAATTCCTTCTTATTTTGATTACTAAATTCAGTGAGGCATTAGTGCATACTTTTACTGTTTCTGTTAAATGAATTCATACAACACATTTTTCAATACAGCTGATTTCCGTGTTTCTTAACTCTGTAGAATGCCATTTTCCCTTTGGCACATTTTTTATTAATGAAAAAAAAAAATAAAACAGAAATCATGGTACTCTGTGCCATTTCGGGATGTCCGAATACAGCTTGAAAAGCTATTATGTGCTAGTTTCCAAAAGATAAAGTAAATAATTGTAAAAAGGTGGGAGGGAGTCACTTGTGTTTCCATTTTTCACCACTATTTTGGGGGGACCATCGCTAGTGAAGTGTCAAAGGTAGAGGAAGAGAGCAGTCGACAATCTTGCTGTATAGGGTAATGTTGACAACAAACAGCAATGACTGGAAAATTTAGAATTACATTTGTATAGGAAGGAAGTGTAAACAATTCCCACAACTATATAAACTTCTTGGTCAGGCTCTTACACATTAAACCTTACGTAGTTATGAAATTTAGAAATATTTCAATGCTGTAAATAAATACACAAAATAACCCACATTTGCTCAAAATATTAATTTTAAAAATGTAGAAAATACATAATTTTCCAGATAAATAAAATTATAATAAATATTTGATTCTTTCAACAAATGTGTTAGTTTGACTTAGATGGCTAGGAGCAGTTCACATTAATTGAGTGGAATTTCCGTTCCAAGTGTTATTTTCATCATTGGAGTCATTACCATCATTTAGTGTGTGAACATTACCTCGCCTTCTCACATTCTTCTGTCCTCCAACATTTTGTTGACTAAAAAGAAAAGAGATAAATTAGTAAAAGAAAGATTAGTAGATAAATTGTTAGAACAAAAAGACTAGGCTACAAAGGCTAGTCCACCATATACTAGACCATAGACTAGGCCATATATGTATGGCTCGATACAAACAAGGATAGTGTATGACAGCAGACAGCATAAAAAGCTAACATACAGAGTCAAAGTTTTGGGTAATCACACCAAACAAATCTTTCTTCTCCATTTAGGACAACCCTATCCTTTAAATGGGGATTTACAAAATGCATAAAATCTTGCTTACTAATACATTAAACTTACTTTTTAAATACTCAATATAAATGTTTGTTTGGAAAGGAAGAGGGCATACAATTTATCATCAGTCAGGACTCAAACTTCAGAAGTTTAGTACAGTTAGTTGTCCATTGTTGACAGGTAAGGAACTAACAACATAAGCTATTTCCCTGGCTTACCTTCAGACCCTCATTAACATTGTTCTGTATGATGAGTCAGCAAAGTTAAAATTTATTACAATTTAATTTTGCCAGTTTTTCAAATCTAAGTTACATGAGTAACTTTTATTTTAAATTTGGAAAATTTGATTTAGTGTCATTTTGAATATAAATAGCCTCAGGGTCCCACACGTGCCTGTCTTTCCTTCTTATGTCCCTCTCTCTTATATTAGGGGCCCAAGACAAAAAATTGTCAGGGGCTCAATTTTTGCCATAAGCATCTTAAGGCATGTATGCTTACCTAGCCACCCTATAACTCTAAAATGTAGTGCTACCACTATTACTGGGAAGATAAGGGGGATGAGACAGCCTCCAAAATCAATATAAAAATGAGATAACTAAATCTTTTTGATTAATGAGAAATTATTCAGATAAACAGACTCCTTGTTAAATTAGTGTGTTTAAAAGAGGGTGGGGCAAGAAACTAAGTCATCACTTGATATCAAAACCTATTCACACATGAACATCAGTAAAGCTGTGAATCTTCTGATTTAAATTAGATAAGAGCAATAGGCAAGCTTTCTGAAACAGAATACAATGTTAAATAACTATTGCTTGAGATTCTAAAACGTTTAAAATTCCACAATTCTTTGTATACAGTTTTTTTAGAGATCATTAAAGTTTACTTACTAATAGGGAGATCGTCTTGGTTGTTGTTGGTCTCGTGTATTGCTAGGAGGATTTGGGGTTGCATTTGTACTACTACTGGCATCAGGTCTAGGAGTACCAGTAATAAGAGATCTTATATAATAACCAAAATCGAAAACGGGTTGAACTAAACCCCAGAATAAAGCTGATAAAGCAGCTGTCCAACCAGGCCCTCTCATCACAGTTGTATCTCCTTTGACCTGGAAGTAAAGTCGAAGTGTCAAAATAATAAAGCAAACTTTGGTACAATTATAAATTTGTGAAAGGCATCTTAAATCAGAACAAATGAGGCACATAAATCTTACGAAACCAGTGGGTAGCTACTCTGAAGTTCTAGAATAGACAATAAAACTTAAATGCTGGCAAATTCTTAGACTATCTATTGTGAGCTATATCAGTCCTGGTCCTTGAAGCAAGACATGGCATCCCATTGGCTATAGCTCTTAAGTCATTAACTCTAATTAATGGTAGCAAAATTCGTTAAAAGATCATATTACATCACCATGATAAATAATTTATTTAAGTGATGAACTATTTAAAAAATGCCACTAATATTTCGTTTTATTAATTTAAAATAGCATAAATAGAATTATAAAATTGTTTAATATTTTTAAAATACATCAATAACTCATAAATTATTGTTATCACATGTGATAAAGAGTGATTTCCCAGCAGAACTTTATATTACTCTACATTACTCAGTCCTATAGGAGGAGTAAAAAGAGCAGTTTAGAATAAGATTCTTCATGCCTGGAATTCGTTACAAAACATAGTGTAGTGCAGTTTAGGGCTGTTTGGAGTAGAATCGAGGATGTGCCCAAACATAGATCATGCCCAAGGATACTCTGGTGTACACTGGAGTAACGTGCCAAACAAACCTTACTGTTTTAATGAAGAAAAGCAAAATATAGTAAATTTGCTACCACATCATATAAGAGATAAGGAGAAAAATAATATCTCCCTATTGGTTATCTGAAAGGAAGTATTTTGTTTTGTTTTAGAACCAACCATCATTTATTTATATATAAAGCGCTCAACATCTCTACCATGGATAACTTACAATTAATAATTTATGACATCAATCAAGTTAAAATTTGAATAGTAATTCAAGAAACTTACTGGCAATATAAGTATAACAGAAGATGGCAGGAGCTGTAATTCCGATATGGTGCTATTTAAATCTCTACTTGTATATTCTCTACGAGGAAATGTGGTAGCTAGTGTATATTCACTGAAATATTTAAGTAATGTTGCAATATTATATTCATTACATAAGAATTATTATATTCATTACATAAGAATATTATATTCATGACACAAGAATATTATATTCATTACATAAGAATATTATATTCATTACATAAGGTAGTCTAATAATGTAAGAGGTTAAATTACATGTTGAAGAATGAGCTGTTTTAGATATTTATGATAGGGTATAAATATCCCTAAACCAGTTTTGGCTTAGTCATCATCAGCAGATGAGGGAAATCACAAGCTCTAAACTAATACATTCATTACTTAAGAGCTGGAATGATGACACAATTAAGCATAAAATCAGTCCTGGATATAACTTATCAGCAAGTTTCAACAGTATCTGATTCTTAAATTTAGTTAATTGGTATCCTTATTATCACATTTAATTGTAATGAAACGAAAGTATACTTGTAATTTAAGGTCCTGGATTAGAAATAATAAGGTTTTGTTTTTAATGCAAAGGAATAAACCTCATAACTGTTTGCTATTTCTGGTTTAGTATATAAATCATTAGATAGCTTATGAATATATAGAAACTATATTCCAAAACCCATGTAGTACTTGTTTAAATTATCTTTAATGTACGCTATTAAGGTAAAGCACAGGTGGAGTGTATTATAATAATCAATACGGAAAAGCCTCTCCACAAAGTTAATTTAATAAAATTCAAAACCGGCTTTCAACCTAAACGGTCATCATCAGTACCTAAAAACATAACGTAAAAGACTAGAAAACAATAAAAAGAAAATAAAAAAATAAAAATGACAAAACATACAAAATAGTATAAAAACAAGAAATTAAAGCTAAAATAAAACTAATCGGAGAGAAGAATATATAGATGTAGGTGAGTCTACGGTATCATGACTGAGATAAGTTTCAAATGGCCAGTTCGCAGAGGGGGCATTGTGCTAAGTTAATTTTATTAAATTAACTTTGTGGAGAGGCTTTTTCGTATTGATTATGAACTTTAATGTTGTTTCAAAAACATGTTCAGTGCATATTTACAGCGCACTTGTCTCGTCTTCTCAACAAGCTTAGAACATTTCTTTAACCATACTGAACAGAATAAAGTAAGTTAATAAAATTCAGTTAATCAGAATGGGTTTTTATCAAAACTTTAGAAAACCAATAATAAAGTTCAAGCAATTGATAATATTTCACAGGACAGACAAACTCAGTAAATTATTGCAAACAGTACATGCAATGTAAAGGTCTGACTAAATTCAAATATACCAAAATCTATTACAACAAAAATCGATCAATCCTTGGAATTGAGTTACTCGCTTCTAAAAATATCAAGTAGATCTCCACATCATCTTCTTAAAACCTAAACATTTTAAAATAGGAATTGAGAAACTCATATGTCATTTGTTACTAGTTTGCCCAAGAACCATAAAAACTGAAGTCCATATTAAGTTAAATCAAAACTAAATCACAACTAGGCTTTTAGATGAGTAACCTAGTGGATAGTCGGATCAAAAGTCACGAGACATTGTCTACCCAGTTTAGTTTCCAAAGTTTACTCACTTGAAAGGAACAGTTACGTTATTATCGATGAATGTTCTTAATTCCCTTAGAGTAGCAGATGCAGGAAATGTTTGACTTCTTGTTTGACCATCTGGGAGTTTAAACTGAATCCTGCCTTCATCAGCTTGACTGAAAAAACATAAAATTAATAAATTACATTAAAACATTAAAAACAAGGATCAATAAGCGGACATATAAATTCATATATTGTAAAGTATTATCTAGAAATCAGCAGGTCAGAAAAATCTGGTACTGCTTCTTAACATAAATAAGGAATTTAAAACCAAAAAGTCAATAATATACTTATAAACAGAAAATACTTTGAAACATCAACAACATACATACTCCACACAACAAGACCGACCAACTAGACACATAAAATACACATTATACCTATGCTTGACAATTTAAAATGAAGGATTACTAATTAAAATAATACTAATCTTTAAATAACTATAGCTATGTATGTATAGCTAAACTGTAAGACAGTATTACATAATTCTGGTGCAAGGTTCCTCTTGCCAGGCAAAATTACTTTGAAATGCGTGCTTCCATGCATAACAATCCATTTCTTGCTTAAGTCTCTGGTTTATGCTTTATAACTTGAGAGGTAGCATTAGCACTCCTTACTCATTTTTTTCAAAGGAAATGTACTGAAACTGTGAAATAGTTAAACTAGAGCTATTAACTGAGAGCTTTGAATTAGAGCAATATGTTCCAATGCCAAAATTGTGGAAGAATGGACCTTATTGTGTACAACTAATGGATAAGAATATGTTGTGCATTTCCTTTAAAACAAGAAAAAATGAGTATATAGTTAATGCTACCATACCAAAAGTATGTTATAAAGCATAAACTGGATAAATTAAGCAAAGAAAGATGTTGTGATTCAAAAGCACACATTTCAAAAGGAAAGTCCAGCAAGCAGACCTCTAGGACCTCGCAGAATTCTTTTAGTTAAAAATTAGATTAATACAATCTAATTACTACAAATAAAAAATCTCTAGTATCATTGTCAACTTAACATTTACATTTATATTTAAATTATACTAGAAATTCTTTTGTGATTTACTTTACCTTTTTTGTGTTGATATACTTAACATTTTGTACTCTGTAAAAAATGTTTGTATTTTTGTTTTTTTTGGGACCATAGTGTAATGTGTTAAATAAAATAAAAAAAAAGACTAGAATCTGTTTTACTGTGTTAAAATCAAATAGTAAAAACAAGCCATTAAAGAATAGTGGGGAGAAAACAGGACTAGTGTATTAATGGGGCTTGCTGGGAGTATACTTAAAAAAAGTCAATGATTCATCACAGCCTAGAACTCAAAGCCTTTTCTGGATTAAATGAAAATTAATGAATTCATACTTTGCTTTTATGCATATTTTACAGTGCATATGATACTTGAAGAAAAAGCAACGAAGTATGCAAATTATTCCCTTAAAATATAATCAAAAATTTTACATTTTAATCTGTTAATCAAATCATGAAAAATATTTCCAAATTTAATTTACGTGGGAGAGACTGCCTTCAGGATGTTAGTATTAACGTTTTAGAGCTACTTGTCACAGGTTGTCCGTTATTAGCAGCCATCCTAGCAGCTCTGTTAGCCTTGTCTTCTTCAATCTGTCTCAGAACTCTCTGCCTCGCTTCAACCTCCAGCTTTTTCTCCTTCTCTCTATCCTTTCTCATTTGTTCCATTTCTTTTTCTTGTTGTGACTTCCTAGCTTGTGCTATTTCTTTGCCCATTCTTCGCCTGTTTAACTCCCTTTCTTTTTCTTTCTGGGAAAAGAAATAATCAATGATAAAGTAGTAGATAATAATTACAACAAATTAATTAAAATTACAATCTATTAATACAATACATAAATAATGATGAATCGAAAGTGGAGTCTTTATCAGTGTTTCTCTACCTTTTTAATAGAGAAACACTAAAAAGTAAATGACCTAAACATTTTGATGATAACAACCCCACAACCCAATTCATATACTTTATATAAGGGGGCTATTTTCTCCTATTCAGGGGCCTCTATGGACCAATTTTTTTAATGTATTGAACTAATATATTTATGGTCCTTGAGTAGGAGTTTAAACTCCTAGAAGAAGGGTCCTGTCTCAATATAAATAAATAAATAAGCCTTTTATTAAAACTGTTAATAATAATAATTTACAAATTTTCAATATACTTAGTTCGCATTGACAATGTTATGATATATTAACAAGTTTCAAATCGGCTATTAGCCGAGGCACTCTTTAGGGTTGAAGCTGCATATCATGCAAACTTAATTTAAATTTAATTTGAAAAAAAAAAACACTTACATCTAAACTTTTAAAAATAAATAAGTTTTATATACATTTAACTAAAATTTTATATGCTTTTATTTTAATTATTTAATTTATTATTAAAATTGTTATTTTTATTATATATTTATTCATCCTAGACTTAATTTATCAGTTATTTCTTTACACATTTGATACCACCAAGCTTCGCAACACTTTAATAGTTGGCACAACATATATTGTGTCTCAAGATAGTGCCATCATATAATTTGCATTGTTAGTCATAAAAAACCTACCTCTTCATCTAATTTTTTATTTTCTTCTCTTTTCATTTTGATAAGTTGTTGAGCGCGCTCTATTTCAGCTTGTTTAGATGCATCATTAGTTTCTTTGGTTACATCTGAAAATGATAACAAATTAATTTACCAAAAATAAATCAATAAATAGATATTAAAAAAAGCACATGGTGTCTGAAAACAAAATAAGCTAATTTTTTCTTAGAAAATTCGCTAGAATAAAAACTTTGTTGTGACAAGTCAGTTTTCATTTTATTTTTTGGCATTTTTCAATAAATTTAGTGTTGGTTATAGAGTACAGAACTATAACAGAAAGAGACCCAGCTATGATATGATTACATTTATCAAATTTAAAAATATTCTATTCTAAATTGATTGGATATTATGCAGAACAGCACAATCCTTATGTTTTAATTGTCTCCCTATAATTATAATCTATTTTTTTTTTACAAACTTTACAATTCAATAACATAAAATTTATCACAGATATAAATATATTTTAAAAATATTGAGGACATAATTTGATCGATATTATTTAACGATTTCAAATAAATGGGGAAAAATACACCCGAACAGCAATCTATGGATAAATTAGCTCATTAATGTATCATAAGGTAATGAAATACAAGGTATTTTGTAGCTTTAAAAAATATATATATAAAAAATAATTCAAATATTGTACAATTTATATTAAAAATACATTTTTAAATTTATAGTTAACTAACTGTCTAGAAAATAAAATACAGAAACACATTTAGAAGGGAAACTATAATAGAGCCCAGGGTGTTTTGTTAATAAAAGTGTAATGGCTGAAACCGGTCTCAATTTTTCGTAAATACCTTCCTGAACAAGGATCTGCAATTCTGCAGACTCGTATCGAATGGGTGTCCCAGGCAGAATGCACTTTAGGGGTCAAAGGTTTGGCCTGGGACACCCATCTGATACGAGTCTGCAGAATTATATATTATATATTTATATTTTTCTCTTAACTGTACTATTGTCAGTTATTTTTATAAGTTTTTTTTTTTGTTCTTTTATTGTTTTTTTATAAAACCTTTTAGTTGGCGGATTTCTATTTTCTTGTTATAAACCCCCACGCTCAGTTTAAACTTGTGGGATTGTTCATATTTTTTGACTGTTATTTTTTTTAAATTTAATATTTTAGTTATTTTATTAAAAATAAATAATTATTAACAAATTTTATTTAAAATTGTATATTTATATGTCTTATTTTTCTTATTGTAATATGAACAATAAAGGATTTTTTTGAGTTTGAGTTTGAGAATTGCAGGATCCCTTGTTCAGGGAAGTTTACGAAAAAATTGAGACCGGTTTCAGCCATTACACTTTTTATTCACAAAACACCCCTGGGCTCTTGGTCTATAATGAACACAGATAAAATTGTAAACATGTGAATTGATATAGTTTGAGTTCTTTCTTCTTTAACATTTCAACTGCTAGTTACATCATAATTTGATCAAAATGCGTTCTGAATGTCAGACCAATTAATGTGCTCCTATATCAATGACAAAATAATGAACTACATATTCGAAATTATTCTCTTTGCTCATTTTTGAACATTAAAATAATGGAATAGAAGTGGAAATCATATTACTAAACGAGTTTTGTAAAGAAACTTTTATATATTTTCAATATAGAGAAAAATCACAATGACTATGGAAGCCTTTAGCAGATTTTCAATTTGAAAGTTAAATAAGTTAACATAAGAATATAACAGTGTCTATGTTATATTCATAGACATTAGCACCTTCTCACAATATTCAAGGTGAAATTTAGATTGGCAATCAAGAAAAAAGTCTTTAAATAGAAACATTAACTTACTAGTAGAAGATGACGATGGTGAAACTTTGACAGAAGAATCAGCCGATTTAGGGACATCTGGCACTAAAAATTAATTGACAGAAAACATAAGAATATTTTGAATTAAGTTCCAAAATTGTTACTTAAAAGAAAAACTATTCTTGAATATTTTTTTTTTATAAATCCAGTAAGAACCAGTAGTAGTATTCACACCTATCTAAAGGAGCATGTGTCCCAAAGCCTATGATAATTCTGGACAAAACTCCTCTAAGCTGTTTGCTTATATTTTTTATAATATAATCCATTATTACATTTTTTTTTATTTTTGCTCATTTATAGGTTAATAGGAAAAGTATTGTGTTTGAAAAAAAAATCCGAAACTGGGATGTCACTGGAATTACTCACTTAAGGTGTTATAAGACCTCATGAGTGGTTTTCACAAAGTTGTCTGTTAGATGTGAGCATGTGTCTGTTATCATCATAGCTCTTAGTGTATAAAAGCTAGGGTTGAAACTTCATACAAAAATAAGTCTCCCGCTGTAGTTGTGCTATTCGGAAAATATTTCTACATTAACCCACAATAATGACTCAGTAAAAATTTAAAAAAATCAAAAAACGCAGAAAATTAAGCAAACAGATTGAGATTTGGCACGCTTGTAGCTATGCATACGATTAACATATGTGCCATTTTTTCCATAATTTGGAACAAGTGTATATTATTATCTAATAAATAAGTACATTAAGTTTCGTTTTAATTCGACAAGTATATCCATGATTTCTATTGTATCATAAAACTTAAGCAGTATTGAGCGTGGTCAGTGCTGTATGGGTGACCGTTGAGAACGAAACCGATGCATTGAATATCTGAGGACGGGCGAAGGGAGTCCAAAGCAGGGAGGATGAGTGTAGCGAATCTGATGTAATGAGGAAAAGTTTCTCATACCATTACTCAAGTACCCTTTACCCAATTTTTCC
Source organism: Microvelia longipes (assembly GCA_018340805.1). NCBI lineage: Eukaryota > Metazoa > Arthropoda > Insecta > Hemiptera > Veliidae > Microvelia > Microvelia longipes. The sequence goes on along the minus strand of JACMZG010001911.1, from coordinate 30,913,109 downwards.
TTTATTGCATTAAAAATTTAATGTTTTATTTTTTTTATAAAAGTCCGGTAGCCCTAGAGTTCTCTACGTTATAAGTTGTTTACGCAAAGTAAACACTTTTATCTTTTTTATAAAACTTAGTGTGTTATCAATCAACCGCTTCAACTGATGCCTTTACACCCCAGCCCCCAGGCTTTGCAAATCTTTATTTAGACTTTTTGCCATATTTTTTTTGTTAAAACTCTTTGCTCAACACCTTTTTCTCTGTTCTCGGCTGTACCCTTCCACCTGTTGAAACATGTAGTGAAATAATATCTAGTCTTTATTTAATTTTATCTATTTATCTTTTATATGGGGTAAAAATTATTTAAGTGCCATACTGACCCGTCTAGGTAAGTATTTCGACACCTAGACGGGTTGGATCTATCCAGTACACGTAAATGCCGACACAGCTATTCACGTGTCTTTGATCATGGGTCCTCATGTATTGTGAGTCAAACCTTTATTTTCATCTTGTCCATTTGGACACAGCTCATCCACCTCATTCTTTTCAGTTTTATCATGGTTCAGGCTAAATCTTTACAACTATTATTTAAATTAAATAATTTTTCTACTTTTATCTAGCTAGGCCCACTTGGGTCATAGCCCCTTTTGTAAAATGAGATATTCAATCATCTATTTAAGTAAGGGCATAAATGCCTACATTTCTTTATCAAAAGGTAAACTTATTATTTTGGGTATAATACCATTTTCTTTTAACTTTTCATTTTTTTTACTTTATAATTACTAGTATGATGTTTATTATCAATTATAGAACATCTATCATTCATGTATTTTCATGTTTTTTATTGACTACTTAGCATAAGAGTTCTAATACCCTCTCATTTTCCTTAAATACAGTCCTCTAAATTCCTACCATCTCACCTTACAGGTCGGCGGTTCAGACCAAACTTTGTGAAGTCTACCGCTGCCTGAACATAAGTAGCAGGCAACATTTAGGGTTACAATTTACTGGACCATCAAGTATAGAGTTTATAGGAAATCTCTGTTCGGGTGCTTTATTGTGGGTCTGGCCTGGTCAGGTTAATCAACACAGTGACTCATCAAAATTGCTAAAATACCAGAACTTTATTTATTTTTAAAAATTATGTTGTGTCAAATAAAATTTGTAGTAAACAAGAAAACATACATTTTTAAACCAATTCATTCTTTTATCTACCAATAATGAACAAAACAGTACAATACCTGGCGTTGTTTCTCTGCTCCTACTAGCCACTGGAGCTTCTTCCAAATTTAAGGGCTCACCTAGAAATAAATTTAAATTTTTATACTCATAAAAATACTAAGAATCATATGCGGATTAAAATAAAGATATCTAAATTAAATATTAATATTTTCATGAAGAGAGGATATCACAATATATAAAATTCTATCATTGAAAATAGTTAACATAAAATAAGAATAAATGTAAAAAATTGTGTTCATGTAAAAGATAGGTAAGAAATTTTGTCATGCTTATTATTAATAATAAAATTAACCTAAGAATAATATATGTTTTTCATGTTCCCAAAAGGCTTCCATCTCTATTTCACTTTGACACTTAAACCAAAAAACAGGTTCTAAATAAATTATTTAGAACTTAAAATAATTAGGAATAATCGCTTATCAAATTTTGATATCATGCTTATAATTCTGCATAAAAAAATGTATTTCAAATGGATTAATTTAATACATTCAAATATTAAATAAAACAAAGTGATTATGAGCGATTATAATGAATATTGGGACCGTAGTTTGGGTAAAAAATAGAATTTCTACATAATTAAAATAATGTTGAGTGACATCTATAGGTAAATAATCCAGTGAAAAAAAAATGAGGCAACAGCCTCGATGATCCAAAGACAATTAAGAACACAAATATCTCGCTTATACAAAAATATAAATTTTGCTTTTTTTTTACAGATGTGTTTATTTCTGTTAAGGAAAATTCATTGAGAGTTTCTTCAACTTATTCTATAAAAATATGTTAGTGCAATACTTTTATACCCAATAATGATTTTATTAACTGAAATTATCGATAAAATTAATTTTAGAAGACTACCTTTAATTTTTGAGATAGCAGAAACAATTTTCTTGTTAACTGCATCACTATTATTGTCGCCAGCTATTATTTCTAAAGGTACTCCATTCTCTCCTATAAAGAATAATGACGGAACAGGAACTATTTTATCTGAAACAAATAATACAATTTTGAAATTGCAATTTAGAAGCCTAATGTCTGATAAAAAAAAGACAAATATTGATTAAATTACCACTGCCCACATCTAAAATAACAATACCAGTAGTTCAACAATGAAAGTCTATACATGCCACAATGTTTGGGAATGTGTAGCTCTTTCGCCCCTGCCAATTTTTACTAGGCAACTCAAAAAACTAAGATAAATGTAGACCAGTTTAAGCTTTCTACTCATGGTATTCAGAAAATAACTCAGCAAGTTTAACTATTAACCAGTTTTAGTTTTTGAGCATAAACTATGTAGAAACCGCCTTCTAAGTTTCACTCAATTACCAGCAGTAGTTAGGTTTTGATGCAAAAAATAAAAAGCCTTAATATTAATAATAATTCTGGTGTGGAGGTCTGCAAGCCAAGGAAATTTTCTTTGTAAAGCACATAGTGCAAGAGCCAGGCCTGAAAACAATGCGACTCATTTAGTACCACTTCAAACCAAATATTTCTGAAAACATACCATAAATTATGAAGAATAAACATAGTCTGCCTATCCAGATTGGAGCCCTTCATATTATTGCGAATGCTCAAAAATTTCTTGAAATAAGTAGTTCCCTGTAGGTCGCGTGCAAAACATGAAGAGAACATTTTTTAAGGCGATAAAATTTTCTGTAAAACAAGTGTTTAATCATCAAAATTGGATGACTGCAACCAAAGTTATGGCTCTTTCAAAAGCACAAAAAAAAATTGTTAATTTATGCAAAGTTAGCGAATTTTTTTAAAAACATATTGGCTTTTTGTGCTTTTATTTGGTCATTTAACAAATGTCATAACTTTAGTTGAATTTATCTGATTTTGATGAAAAAACACTCGTTTTAGAGGAAATTTTATCAGCATTAAAAAAAGTTCTCTTCATGTTTAGCACACGACCTACAGGGAACCACTTATTACAAGAAAACTGGAATTTGTGTGGTTTTCTAATATTTTGAGAGAGCACATTCATATGAAGGGCTCCACTCTGGATAGGCAGACTATGCTTTTCCATCATAATTAAAGGAATTAATTTTTTATTCAGAAAAATTTGGTTTGAAGTAGCACAAAATGAGTCACATTTTTTAGGCTTGACTCTTGGACTAATACTTTCTTTCTCAAAAAACATTTCTTGATTAAGTTACCAGTATATGCTTTATTATCTGAAAAGTTATTTCATTTTCCAGATTTTTCAAAGTAAATGAGAGTATTTATTCCATAGAGCAGGGTTGTGGAAAGCCTGGTCCGCAACCCCCAGGAAAGATAAAAGACCTTCTAAAATATTTTAGAGGGTCTTGCCAAGGAGGGTATTTTAGGGGGGTTTGTCAGACAGTAAACATGATATTTAAAACCTCAGGAACTCTTACTTACATATTTCAGTGAACTGTTTATGGCTCTCACTATCTTTATCAAGTTTTATACAAACAAATTTATTGGAGCTAAGTTCTCTTGATACAACACTAGAGTCTACAGCACTGCTCATGGTTTTGGATAATTCATCTTGACCTAAACAAAAATGACAAGGAAATTAAAAAAAAAAACAAGTTATCTAATACAAGGGCATAGGAAAAGAGGTCTTCTGGGTTCACTCCTTCCACTTAAACCAAACATGACAATAAATCTTTAATCAAAGCAGCCTTTTTCAGGCAAAAATCCATAATTCCCAGTTCATACTCCACAAAAATCGACTCACTCATCCCCTCAAAATGACATTAGTTCTGACTTAGTCGTTTATCTCTATGATCACCTGTTCTGTCGGAACACTATCCCAACAGCTGTATCCTCATTTTCCATAACTTAAGTATAAAGATGATGCTAATTATTACTTCGTTCAAATGTTGATTTGGCAGGGGGTTTAAACCTAACTGTTCACACAGTATTTTTCACCTTGAAAAATGAGTTTTACATGACCACTGCTAAGGCAGGGATACGCAAAGTGTGGTCTGTGAGCCAATGAAAACTATGGCAACAAAAATTTTAATTTATAAACTATGTAAAGAGAATGATAACAGTAATTACTTTTAACATTTATTATTTTCGATAAGAAGAAATCTAATTGGTTACCAGTTTTCTATGTTTGTCACTATGATATTAAATTGTAAAATATTTAATTTATATATTATGAATAAAATAAAAATAGTCGCGATAAACTTTTAATAATAGAAATGATAATAAAGTATCATGTCTTAGATGCCAACATCCAGCTTGATTCAACACCGATATCCAGAACCCGATTAGATTGTTGGTTAAAAACAGTTTCGGTTAAAAAATCTGTGCTTGAAGTTATAAATAATATTAGACACGGTTGGGGGTTCGCCAAGAACCGCTTAAGTCAAATGGGAGTCTGCGAAGTACTGAGGCTTGTGTATTCCTGCCCTAGAGGTTTGAACCCCCTGCCAAACCCGCGTGTGAACGAAAGTAAATGATGCAATGGTCATATAGACATCAAAACTATAGTGGAATAGAATAACAAGTGATCTCACTCCCTGAAATTACTCCTTCCAATTTTCAAATTCGATTAATCGAGTTTTACTCGATATTTATACAAAATGGCTGACCGGTAGTAAAATGACAGGATGTCGTATTTTGTAAACAAATGTGAAGTGTAATTTAGTAAATAAAAACGTTCTAATGTTAGTGAACTCTCGGACTAGTTTTAATGACCAAATTATAGTAATAATAAATACAATAGCTCTATTCCAATATTAGCCAATAAATATAAATGTTATTAAGTCGTTTTTCACGAATTTGTATGATTTCGTCCAAATCTTTGTATTAATTGTGGATAATATTTATCTTGTCTGTATGTGCCGAGTCTAACATGTCTTCATTTATGAATTAGTCAGTACAATTACATAGTTTTAAAATCAATATAGATTGCAATTTGTTCATTTCATGGTAGAAAGGGAAGGATTGATAATGGTTTGTCCATTGCAGTTTGGTAGAACACGTAAAAGTTACTAAAGATTGATTTAAGTAAAACCTCTTGAAAATGAGAACTACAATATTGCTAAGTTGAAAAGAATCTGTATAGTGTAATGGGTCCATGGGTTAGACAGATACTACATATTGTTGGTAGGACACCAAGGCCTTAAAGTCTACCTTAATTATATATTTGAACTCCTAGACCTGAGGCTCATTGTTAAATTCATTCCGTCTAAAGTAATGTAAGCATGAGGGGTTGGCGGTAGAGACAGTGTTCTGACTCCCACCCTTGACAGGACTATGAGAAGGGTGGGAGTGAGAACACTGTCTCTACCCTTGAATTTTAGTTCCTCCGAATATCTGCATTGCAGCACCACAAGTCCTGCCTTTGGTCGAAGCATCTTTCCTTATTTTTAAATTAGAACTTAGGATAAAAGTTTAATTTATAAGTTTTTGAAAATTACATCATAGAGGAATATATAGTACTTCATCGTGACTTACATCATTTTTGGTTTTCATTATATTTTAAAGAAAGAAATGTGAAAAGCATAAATGGACTAATTAATTTACACTGGCAAGCTGCGTCACTTGTACCTATAGGTGAGCCAGTTGGCCATTGCTGAGCGTTAATGACAAAGCGGTTTGTAAGTACTTGTGGCACTGACCTACGGCGTAGTTGTTGAACTTGACTAAAAGCTGGTCCATCGCACCCATTGGGAAAAGGGTGAAAGTTTATCATCACTTTAACTCTGTGTATTGAAACTTGACACCAAGTATATTGGTCAAATAAATGAAGTCAATTTATGTTCACATTAAAAGTAAATACATATTATGTTTTACTCGTTCTAAGAGCATTATCATCATGTCCTCATTTCAATTTCTTTTTTAATTTTTTAACATTTTTTCAAGCCTTGATTTTAAAGAGAATGATATTAAAACACTATACAATTGTGATTTAACTTGTGGAACCATAGGTATAATTGAGAATTTTGAATAAAATCTATGATGTATAAGATTTCTTAGGACTATAGTAGATGTAGGACATTAAGGAGCCTATCGTTTCTTGAGTAAAGTCATGTTACAAGGACTTGATCATTATATGAATTGTTCTTGCTCAAGGAGTCTCTTGATATTTTAGAGGTATAAATCATGGTGAAGTATATTGCCTCATAGCATTAATTAATTTTTCTGCATCATTAAAAGTGGGCATTCAGTGGCAAGATCAGTGCAAGCACTTACACGTGGAAAATTATACAACAGATAATTTTGATAGAAGGGGAACATATTCTGGATATTTGTTTGATAGAAAATGACAAACAAGTTGTGCAGACACATTGGTCTGTCAATATACACCATGGTGGAAACATAATTTATTGATTCAATTACAATATGATTGTATATGAGGAATTCCGGCAACTGTAACATACTTCATAAATGATTAATTTCTTATTACCAGTTGCCTTCAATAGTTACTTTAAACCTCAGGGGTACATTTTTGTCTTCTGTACATGGCTTGACTATTTGGATAATAATTTCCAATTATGATTAGTGTATTTTCATTTGGTACAAAAGATCTACCAGCAATCATAACTGTATATGTATCACCTATGATATATATATATATATATATATATATATATATATATATATATAATATATATATATATATATATATATATATAAATTTATAATATAGTTTTAAATGTTTTAAAAAGAATCTTGACTGTACATGTATCATTTATGACTATACAAACACACTTATATATATATTATTATATATATATATATATATATATATATATATATATATATATATATATATATATATATAATATATATATATATATATATATATATATATGTATATATATATGTATATATATATATATATATATATATATATATATATATATTATATATATATATATATATATATATATATATATAATATAATATATATATATATATATTTGTGTGAGTATGTATCTGAAATCTGTTATTTATACGACTATAGTTGTAAATGTTTTATATAAAAGCTTTTTCAAGAACTGCAGTCTTCAATACATTGTGTATAATTATTACCGACAATCCATTAATCCTCTTCATTAAAATCTATATAGTATTACATCAGCTGCCAGCGTGGGGAAATATAGTTGAGGAACCAATGAGGTTGGCCTAATATGAAAATCTGGGCATGGTTTAATATACCAGTACTAGCTGTTGGAATTTACAGCCATAAGTTGCTCTTAATTATTTTACTTGTTTGAGAAAAAAAATAATTAGCTCGTCCGATTTTTCCCATTATCTGGTTTCCATGTAGATTGGTTCTTGCATTGCCTTTTAATATTAACTACTAAATATTCTTATTGGTGTAAGGCCATATTAAACATTTATAAGAATCTCATAAATATCTTCATTGGCCAAGTCACATGCCCTATCAACAATTTATAATACATATTAATATGTATAAATATACATATTTATTATGTTGTACGACAATTTTACAGGGTCAGCTTTTAATTTTATTAACAACAGTACATACAGAAAACAGCATGTATATTTTAATGGTATTGGAAGGTGATAAAGAAGTAAGGAACACAGATATCATAGTAAAAATGTGAAATATATTTATTCAAACAATGTATGTTGTAATAAATTATCAACTATTTTGCACTTTAAGTACAAAATCAAAAATTTATTCCAACTTGTAAATCCATGATGTTTGTCCACTCTGTGAAACAGGATAAGTGGGTATGTCAAATCCATATTAGGAAACACTTTGCTTTAATTTCCTCTTCAAGGTGGTATCATTTGAAGAGCATACATTAAATGAGCTTCCATAAATTTAATTATATACTAATAATTAAACCCAGTATATATACATAGGCTGAATGTGTGATGCATGAAGCTAAAGTCAAAAGAATAAGTTCTTGAGGAAAAGATTTATCATTTCATCTTGAGGAAATGTGAAAGGAAGTAAGTTTCAGTACAATCTCAAACTGAATGTTAGAGAGACAAGAACCTTATTGCCTGCATTGTTTCATAAATTTAGGGCCAGATAACTGAAAAAGAAAATCATAAGTAGAGAATAGGAGCAGAATATTTTAATATTTTACAACCACATATTATGGCCAAGTTAATACTCATTATTGAATATTGTATCTGGTGTACATCATACATGCATGATGAGGACACCCTTTCCCACCTCAAAAGCCTTGATTGAGGTGGAGTACTATGTATGATGTAGGAATTATGTGATAAGAAAGAAAACTTAAGAGAATCTTAACAATATCTTCCTGTACAAGATACACACTATAATATAATCCTGCAAAATACAGGATGATATGTCGGCTCTATCAGCTTCAGTGATAGAGGCACAAAAATATCTCTACAAGCCTCGCTTATCCTTTTTATGTGTGCTTCTTCAAAGATGATACATGTCTCATTACACAAAAATATCACTCAGTAATTTGCAAAGAGATTTGGAGCAAATGCCCATTTATGAGATTCCTAACATATGAGTATTGCAACTATTTGCTGAGTAGGATTTAAATTCATTATTGATAGTAATACATTTCCTGTAATTAAAATAAGTAAGTTATTATTATAGAACAAAAGAGTATTCTATATGGAATAATATTTTAGAGTACAGTATATTCTACTTAATAATAATAACTTATTCTATACTTCTTTAGGACGTTTCCTTGATCCATACGTATTACTGAAAGAATCAGGTACTGTCGATACTTGCTGTTGCAAGTATCAGCGGTACCTGATTCTTTCATTGCCTCTTCAACTTGCAGTAAATATAACTTCTTTTATTTCACCATACATATTACTTCAAAGACAGGGAGTCTGATGTATTGAACACCTTTTAAGACATCTGTAAAACTATATTATTGGAAAATTGAGAGAGGAATTCTTCATTGCCGTTATTAAGTTATAGAAACCATAGATTAGCGTTTAAAATTGACTCCATATTAAAATCGTAAACTACATAATTAAATGCATTTTTACTTGAGTGCTATTCATCATATGGTGGTTTTATTGTATAAGTCATTATGCCTACATATTATTATTGTCATTATGCATCACAATATTATTTCCACGATTATCATCCAAATAAGTTGGTTTCATGTGGGCAACCTGAATATATAATATTCCCTAAAAGAAATTTTATTTGTTTTGCTTACACCGTTGAGAGAGTTTACTTGCCTTCCTAACATGCTTTGTTCTAGAGTCTATCTTAACCTTATCAGATACATCCTTGTATTTGATAAGATAAAATGCAATGATGTATGAAGACAACTTCTCTTCATAAACAGAGCATCCTAGAGAGGGAAGTTCCATCTCTCCACGAGCTCAAGCAATACAAAAAAAGTTTCTGCCTCTATTATTTTGTCATTGGTGACAACATATCTAATGGTTGCTCCTATGATGGTGACTGGAGATCTTAAATCACCTGGTGGCATGTATAGAGTTCAATAGAAATCCCTAAGAGCAATAAGTACGCCTTCATCCGGTTTATCGCTCTTGAATGCAGCATGGGACTCTTGACCCACATTTTTTTTGCACACATATCCAGCCATGAAATCAAACATTTTGGCCTCATAAATATACTTACCTGCAATATACTTACCTCTGACATTTATTGGAAACATGGAGAGAACTGCTCCTATCCTTAGCCATAGCTTTTTGTAATAGTATTCATATACATTACCAGAGGCGGTAGCAACCTTGTGGGATCAAATATTGTTTTCTTCCTTGAAGTGGAAGGCGCAAACCACTCTAGTCTTAACTAGTTCTCACTCAATGTACATTTGCCACACATTCTAAAAAAAAATTATACGAGTTACAAACAAATTATATGTGACATTTCTAGTAATATATTTGCATAGCCGATCGTAGGAATATATATAAATATATATACATATATATATCTTTGCTTGGTAATTTTGATTATTTTAAGGCAATACTCTGAAATATGCATACGTTGATGTAGCATTGAAACAGATGATAAGAAAGAGTAAAATTTTTAACCCAATGGATTCAGCTTCATTCTCAGTGGCAGAGTCAGACTCTTATAAGTATATTACTTGTATTTGACTCTAACTGTATGATATGTATTATGAATACTATTCTATCCCAACAACAAGGTAACATGAAGTGTCATAAAAGTTTACTTCACATTGTATAATGTTTATAGTATAGCACACGGTTAAAATCAGTAGACAGCATGGGAAAATAATGGGAGGGAGCCAATGAGATTACTCCTAGATGTTAAATTACACACAAAATTTCACGCTAACCTTATTGGTTCCTTAAAACTATTTTCCTACACTGTCAACTGTTTTTTAACTGTGTGCTATGTTTTAGATGCCATATGAAAATACCTCAACAAAGGTATATTCCTCTAGTTCTGTATGAATTTCTCAACATTTCAATGAAAAACCGATTGAACTGCTTTGCATTCACCTGAACACTGACTATATCATTACAAAGTAATTAATTATAAGTGCCACTTACCTTTGCTGAGACTGTAAATAAAACCGGCCTTTTAAACCTTAGAGTTTTACGTATTTCATTGCAAAACTGAACACAGCACCTCCGCCCTCTGATCACCATTTTACTATAGGTTACCCAAAATTAAAGGTAAACGTTTTTAGAATTGGTACACCGTAAAGAAAGATAATAGAATAGAGTCAAAAAGAGAAATAATTCACATGTTTTTGATTGTGAAAATTGTTGAAAACAACAGATCAAAGTTCAATAGAATTAAGAGTAAAATAAGACAAACGTTTCACACTTTTTTGGATTCTTACACGCGATAATTATTATAAACACAGGTCAAGGAATAAAAAACAACATAACCTTCATCATGACAGGCAACAAGACATCTTCATAACCTCACCCGATTACGAGTGTCGCTAAAAGTAGCCCTAGCGGTCAAACTTTTCTTCGTTTGACATTTTTCGATATATTGCAAGCCCGAAATACGTGAGTGAGATTACTTGTTATTCTATTCTACTATAATCAAAACATGCATTAAGTCCAGCAAGTATTTTAGGACACGAAAGACACGACTGAAGATGATTATTTAACGATTCAAAGCTTTGATATGAAATAAACCAGAAACCGGTAAAATAATGACAGTGTTTAAGATTTACGTTCTCATTTGAACAAATACCACGTAAGTGGTAACAGGACTTAGCAGAAGATTTTCTAACATACCTTCAACATATACGACAAATACAGCATTCGTAGATTTACTTGCTGTAACAGCATCCGCAATCGAACCTGAGAACCACTTCATAATTAAATAATTTATAATAAACAATTAATTTAAATTATAATTTTAATTAATTCATAAAATTATGCAAACAAAAAATGTTTATCACTTTCTTCTTTTTGATACTCCTTCAGTCAACAACTTATAGAAGCAACACTCGAGAAGCAATAACCACGACATGACGAAAAAGCATAATATTCTTCTTCTTTATTTTAGGAAGCATTTCGCGTTAAAAGGAGTTAATGTAAAGGCAGGTAAATGTACTCTTAAGAAAAGATCCCGTTTTGAGCAAAAATTGTTTTCTAATTTTAATTTTACAACTCATTTATACGGTAAGTTTATAGGAAAAGAAACCGGGGTTTCACATAATTATCCGTTTCAGGTGTTTTAAAGACCTCCTGAGTGGGTTTCACTAGAGTGCCTGCATAATCATTATATTATGATAATCATAATAATCATATGATTATACAGGCACTCTAGTTTTCACAAAGTTGTGTGTCTTTATATGTGTGTGTTACCATCGTAGCTCTTAGTGTATTTATGCAAGAGAGTTGAAACTTTGTAAAAAAAAAAATCAGTGTACCGCTGTAGTTGTGCTATTGGGAAAAATATTTTTAGGACATCATTAACCTGTAATAATGAATTTCGAAAAATCATAAAACGCGGAAAATAATGCGATTGGGTTGAGATTTGGCTCGCTTGTAGCCATGCAAAAGACTAACATGGGTCATACTATAAGTGAGGACTATTTTTAGGTCCTAGGTAAGGATTTTGTTACCTCGGCTCCGGCTCCTTTTACTGTCTCGCTGCGCACGACAGTAAATACAGTCGTCACGATAGAAACAAGACCTTATTCAAAATCTTGTAACATAATATATTATTTCATCCCTTTATTATTGTACCTTGTTATTCCCCCAAAATACGCCTTTTTAAAGAAAGATCAAAACACAACGCATAAATGCGTTTATTGTTTAGTATATCTTAAAGAAGACGGGCTGAAATATATATTTATTAAGGACACGAAAAAATAATTTTAATAGCAACTAAAAGATCTTGTTAAGCTAACCATTTCTACCGGAATTTCATCTCTTTGCCATTCAAAGGTATTGAGATATGGAGGCTCAAAGTTAAGCAATTTTGACACTCAATCATTCATCCAAATTCTAAAGCACTTCTAACAAACTTAGACACTTCAAATTTGGTGAATAATGTACAATGTTGATGTAAAAATGAATAAAAAATTATTAAAATCTAACATTTCCGGTTCCTTCTGCCTAATTTGTACACCTAAGTTGAAAGGTAATCAAGCAAAAAGCAACGCTAAATAAATCGTGGAACTGTTCCATCATTCGAAATTCGTCGTTATTGATGGCTCGCTATAATGTTTTGTTCCATTCTGTTTTTTACGTCTAACTCAGCAGAGCGCTGACAGAGCCTAAATTCACTCTGTGAATTCTTTTCTTCTCTTAAAATTTCTAAGAATATAATGTGAAGTAATTACCAGATACTGACGTCAATGAAGACGAATAATGTCGAATGATGGATAAGAGATAAGCACGAACTGAGCTATAAATAAGTTCTCAATATGTTTTACAGAGCTAATTTTAGAAGAATGAGCATAGATTTGTTTAGCCTTTAAAATAAACACCCGCTTTCAAAAATCTAGAATAATTGATACGGAGTAGTTCGGTACTTTTCCGCACAACTTCGGACTCGCTTCGCTCGTCCTTAGAATATTATAATTATTCAGAGGTTAGGGTGGTATTACTTTGGTCTCGCTACGTTTGACCACTGGATAAAATATTGATCACAATTCTAGGGTGTTATGATTTCGTACTCGCTTCGTTCGTCCTAAAAATGTCAAGATTACCTAAAGCTTAACGTTTGCAAAGTTTGGTCTCCCTACGCTCCAATCTCAGGATTAAGCATTCATTATTATAAACAATTATGTAGAATGGAGGATTGCTTAAAACTAATTAAAGCTTAGGAAAGTAATTTAGCAGATAGTCATTTAATCAAATAATTCGGATAATACTTTTATACCATGTTAACAAATAAAGCTCTGTGATCATACTTGCCAGCCTAGTTTTTTATTAGTTTTAGTTCTTCAGAGGAATATTAGATATATACTTCAACATTATATCATTGTTTTATTACTTGTTTCCAGTAAAGCATTATGATATAATAACAATTGTATCATCTAACTTTAAGTGCCGCACCAATAAATATTTATACTGTTGTGTAAATATTTAACTTAGGTACTTTAAGTTAAATAACTATGGGACTCTTTTCTTCTAATACACATGTTTATTGCTCTCTGACGATATGCCGTACGTCAAAAAGCAGTACGAAAATTCTTCGGCAGTTTTAAAATTTTTTAGTGGTCATCATTATCAAAATGGTGACCAACATCAAAATGAAATTAATTGGATCCATTCACCTCTTATAAGAGTATAGTTTTAACTCTCTAGCATAAACACAGGGGGAGTTATGCGTGACAAAGTGAGGCACACATGTTAGGACTTCTCCTAAGATTTATTTATATGTTGATAATGTTTGTTAATTTAAGTTATTCTAGCTGAGATATATACCATAGTTCCTACTTAGATTTTAATTACTCCATATTTAAGTTCCTCTGGAATTAAGACACTATGCTACTCCCTCAACGCATCCACGTATTGTAGATTGCTGGTCACAATTTATTAGGCAACGTCGACTCAGCAACTTATAGATCTATGCTTAGAGTTGCTGAGGCTGTTCAAGTAGATAAATTGTGATCCAGCAACCAGTGGTAATTTTCGATGCAGAAAAATTGTGGTACCACTGGTGATTAATTGTTCAATTTGCATATTTCCATAATTAATTAATTAAAGCCATTTCTGTCACCATTTTTGTGTCTCAACACCATTTCTTAGTAGTTGTATGGTTGTGTGAGAGTCCATTTCTCGGACATTGTCACTTCTCACCAACTCATCACCAGTGGATCAACATTCATGGTATTATACCATCATCCATCAAGGATAAATCATCACCAACTTCCATTCTAATCGCTGGTATATGAGTTAAACAAATCTAAGTATATATTAATAGGAAGGAAGAGAAGAGGACACTTCATCATTATAGGGTTCCTGGAGTCTTATTATACGCTAATGCCAAATTATTTATTTACCTATATGTACAGGGCTTATGGCATATAATAATAACCAAATTGATATCATAAAGTGTTCTATGTTATCCATATCATCACTTCAACAAAAAATTACAGTCCGATCTATTATTCATATTGTGCTAACCAGCTAAAAGGTTTTGAGGTGAATCCTGGTTCGACAGACACAAAACAGACAGACAGCAAGATGAAAACCACTAAGAACGTTCATAAACGGATAATTATGATAATTAGGTGAGAAAAAGTGAGAAATATAAGTGTCACTGCTCAGACTATTAAGCATAAACCTCAAGTTTCGAGCGATAAATGGGATAAATGAATGGTTGAGCATTGAACAAGGAATCAAGCATTCAAAATAAAATTGTCTCAGCTTGGCTCTCCACGCTAGAATTTATTATTGACAAAGAGATTCTATAAAACCTGTTCGAATTGAAAATTTCAGCGGAAACTCCTATAAAATTTTGCAACTAAGCGGATATCAAAGAATGTTATAGGAAAAAAATTGCAAAATTTCACCGAACTCATATGGTACATATGGGCTTTGAGCCCCAGTTTCTTTACAGCTACAAATCTCAATAACAAACAAATGAAAATTAATTTTAGAATGAATTTTTATTGAATTAATAATAATAAATTACAGATCTCTTGATGATAGAGCTTTCGCAGAAATATGGGCATAAAAATCCCATTAGACCTTTAGAAGTCATTAATATAATTTATATTTTTACGTAAATTTGCGACGCATTTATTACTCTAGAGTTGCGGGATAGTGATTTTAATTTTGTGCTCTTGTGCGCTAGGATATGATTTTATGACATTTCAATTAATTTACAGGTGCGTATTTAATGATTGTTGATAAGAATAAGATCTTATATTATATTCTGCTATACAAAATAAAATCTTAGATTCGAATTATATATAAATATATATATACATACATATATATACATATATATATATATATATATATATATATATATATATTATATATATTATATGTATATGTATATGTATATGTATATATACTTACTCATAGAATTAATTATAAGACTCAGATCAACTTCGGCATGTATAGTCACATGTGTCTGTCTAAAATTGTAGAATTAAAATAAACGAAATAAATAAATAAACATTTTATTATTTTTTGTGCATTAAAAAGCATGTTACAAGTATGTAAAAATGTTTAAAAAAATACGGGCCTTGGCCCCGTAACCGCTTTGAGACTGCATTTTTGTTGTTTTATTTGTTGTTATATTATTATTTGTTGTTACACAGACCCGTTCCACGGGTCTGTAAAGCTCGCTGTTTCTGTTTTAGTATTCATTGTCACATGACGTTTTGCCTTGTACATGGGCATCCGCAGGGGGTCAAACGGATCACTTGACCCCCTCTAGAAAATCAGAAAAGTTAGATTGACCCGCACTACAAATTATTCAAAATTTAATGGTTATTATCCTTCTTTTTTATTAAAAATAACTTGTTTAATAAAAAATTAAAATATAATATATACTAGTAATGCGTTGCATCAGGAAATCACGTCAAAAGAATACATCAAATACAGTTAGTTACCTACAGGCTCGCTTCGCTGGCAAGATAAAATAGAAAAATAATTTCATAACAAAACAAGGATATCTTAGTTCTAATATATGTGTAATTGTGTATGTATGTCAATATATGCACAAAGCCTCGCTTCGCTAGCAAAATTGCTAAGATATAAAATTAGGTAGATTAAAAACGGCTCGCTGCGATCACTAGATGGCTATATAAATATATGTGTGAATGTCGGAAAAGAGGCTCACATCGCTCTCAAGATTGCTAAAGCATATTATAAAATACGTTATATATTTGATTGGAGCTTGCTAGAGTATTGAAATTAAAAATTATGAACAGTATAGAGGCTTTCTTCGATCGCAAGGTTAATAAAATAAAACCCTTATTTACTATGTTTGAAAGGACTCGCTTCGCTCGCTAAAGATCTAAATGAACTAAAACATTTATTTAAGCCCAATAAATAAGATATTACATAATTTTTGTCAATACATTAACAGTTTAGCAAATCCCCACTCCTGTGGTTTGCTGGACTCTATCTCCTAACTTTTTTCAAAGGGTTCTGAAAACTAAGACCGCAACACATTATTCATAACTAAACTTGGGAGCTTTGACCCCCCTAGAAAAAATCTTTGGTCGGCCATGGCCATGTATCTAGCCAATTTTTATCGCCTCGCTTTACAGGCGTGCGGAGCGAGCCTGTAAGGCTCGCTATGGCCCCTTCGGGGCCATGTAGACGTATACAAATATGCAACAAGATAAAAGAAGCGTAATGATAATTTTCCTATCTTTCATGGTGGATAATATCAAGTGGATGATGGTTTTTGGGTGTCTTCTTTGGAGTTCTGCTTTTATATTAATTATTCTTGCTATGTCAAATGCCATTTTACATCAAAGAAGAGCGTCAACGTGAACTCCCCTCTATGCAAAGATTTTCAATTATTATGATTGCTACATGAAGGCAGTTGATTTACCTTTTAGGTATGCACGCTGATTTACTTTAAGTGGTTCCCTTAAAAGGACCTCTTCAAATAGATTTGTCTACGATTCTTGTAGACAAGAAATTTATGCTTAAAGTGCTTTAAGCATAAATGACATGACGCTTATGGGTCAAAAAGATTTAGCTAGGGAGTGATCCATTCTTGTTGAATCCAAGCTTCTGGGACTATCCCCCCAGCTCCTTGGTAAAGGGCAAGAGGATGTTTAATTCGTTTTGTAATTTAGCTATACACACAGCACAGAGATTTTTCTTGGTGTTAGGTTGGTTCCTTCAATTTAGTATTTACACAATTTTTATCAGTATTTATTGTTTTACTAAGAGATGAAACAGGACTCGGCAGCTTTATGTCAACTTTTCCATCCTCAATTTTGAGCAAATCAAGGTCATAGTAAACTTACTCAAAACAATAAAACTGTAACTTTTAATAACAAAAAGGCTACAATTAGAGCACTCGATGGAAGAACCTTAATTAGGGCAAAACTTGTAGATAATTTGTATAAAGTACGTTACAGCTATGATCAATCTAAAAAGAAAGAACATAGTTATAACACTGATACTATTGATAATACTCACCTCTGGCATTTACGCTTAGGCCACTTAAACTTTACTGATTTAAACAAATTAGAAAAGAACAAAATGGTTCATGGTATTAAACTTGACCAAAAATCTAAACCAAATAAAAACTGTGAAGTCTGTGTTAAGGGGAAGTTGGTACGAACGCCGTTTCCAAAACAATCTAATACTAGGTCAGAAAATGTCCTGGACTTAATTCACAGTGATATATGTGGACCTATGAGAACACAGTCTTTAGGGGGAGCTAAGTATTTTGTTACCTTTATTGATGACAAATCACGTAAAATACGAGTTTATTTCCTTAAAGCAAAATCTGAAGTATTTAATGCATTTAAACAATTTAAAAATGAGGTTGAGACACAAACCGAGAGAAAAATTAAAATTCTTCGTTCTGATAACGCTAAAGAATATCTCAGCGGTGCATTTAGTGATTATCTAAAGCAAGCTGGTATTAGACGTCAACTTAGTGTGGAATACAGTCCACAGCAAAACGGGGTTGCCGAACGAGCCAACCGTACTCTGGTCGAAATGGCTAGGTGTTTGCTGATATCCACAAATCTGCCACCCAGTTTGTGGGCAGAAATGATTTTAACATCTACTTATATTAGAAATCGCTGTCCCACTTCAACTCTTCAAGGAATAACACCTGAAGAAAGTTGGTCTGGACGTAAACCTACAGTAGCTCATTTTAAAATAATAGGTAGCAAAGCACTAGCTCTAGATCCCACCCCGAACAAAGGCAAATTTAGGTCTAAAACTAAGGAATATGTCCTGGTGGGGTATTCAGAGGAGTCTAAAGCATACCGTTTATGGGAAAAGGGCACAAAAACTACAATAAAAAGTAGGGATGTCAAATTTTTTGAGGAGCCCAATGAGCTTACTACTATGAAAAATAATATTGAGTTGTTAGAGTCAAAAGAACCTAATATCGAAACATTAGATTTTTCTGATTTAGTGGTCAACAACAATAATTATATTGAAAAAGTACCTAATGATCCTATTGAGAGTGACTTTGAGACACCAATCTCAGAATGCTCTAATTCAGCCTCAGATAATGAGAGTTCTTCTGAAGGGCTTACAGGAATTCCAGAACTGTACAGTTCAGTAGTTAAGGGATCTAAAAGTACTAACATTAAAAATAAAAATAGGGGACCTGGTAGGCCAAAGTTATTAAAAACTGGAAAACCAGGTAGACCGAAAAAATTATATAAAAATAAAAATAAATCTAAATTCATAAATAATCTAGATCCTACATCTGTCAAAGAAGCCTTAGAAAGTGATAAAGGGAAGGAGTGGCGTAAGGCCATGCAAGCCGAGTTCGATTCACTAATTGAAAATGACACTTGGGAATTGGTAGATCTACCTAAAGGCCGTAAGCCAGTAAGTTGTAGGTGGTTATTTAAAACTAAGTTAAATGCCAGTGGTGAAGTTGAGCGTTACAAAGCTAGACTTGTAGCCAAAGGTTTTACCCAAAAATACGGAATAGATTACGATGAAACCTTTGCACCGGTAGTTCGTCATAGCTCTATAAGATTAATATTAGCCCTTGCTGTCGAACGGGGTTATCATTTAGAGCAAATGGACGTTACAACAGCATTCTTAAACGGCGAATTAGATAATGATATAACTATATACATGAGACAACCGGAACATTTTTCAACTAATGATAGTAAAGTCTGCAAGCTGAAAAAGGCTATTTATGGTTTAAAACAAGCCAGCAGACAATGGTATATTAAATTAAACCAAGCCCTTTTGTCTCTTAACTTTAAAAAATTAGATAGTGAAAATTGCATTTACACAATAAATACAGATAATCAAACATTGATACTAGCTGTTTACGTAGATGATATTATAATAGCTTGTGCAGATCAAAATTTAATTAAAAAAGTTAAATCTGACCTAGCAAAAATATTTAAAATTAAAGATTTAGGCAAACTTAATTATATTCTAGGCATTGAAGTTATAACAAATAAAGACTCAATATTTCTTACACAGAAAAAATACATAAATGAGTTAGTTTCAAAATATAACATGTCAGATGCTAAACCAAGTATACACACCATTAGAAACAAACATTCACAAAATTTTTGAATCTCCAAGTACAGAAGAAGGGGAAGACTTTGATCCAAATTGCTATCAACAATTGATTGGTTCTCTTCTGTACGTGGCGACTTGCACCCGACCAGACTTAGCTTATACTGTGAGCTTGTTGAGTCAGTATAATTCAAAACCAAAAATTGTTCATTGGAATGCTGCCAAAAGGGTTAAAAAGTACCTGAAAACAACAGCTGACCTAGGGTTGAATTATATGAAAACTGGTAAACCTCTTGAAGGTCTTGCGGATGCAGATTGGGCTGGTGAAACTAAAAGTAGAAAATCCTACAGCGGATATGCATTCAAATTGGCTGATGCTGCAGTATCCTGGGAAGCCAGAAAACAATCGGTCATGGCTCTCTCTAGCACAGAGGCCGAGTATATCTCGTTAACTAACGCAGCTAAAGAAGCAACGTATTTGCGAAGGTTATTATGTGAACTGAAAGCTGAGGAGTTCACAATGACACCGACAGTTTTGTACAGTGACAGTCAAAGTGCAAAACATTTAGTTGTTAACGAAGGACACCATCCTCGCACTAAACATATTGATGTGCGAAATCATTATGTGAGAGAAGCACATAGGAATGGTGTTGTACAAATAAAATATTTACAAACAGATCTGATGCCAGCTGATATTTTAACTAAAGGACTACCAAGGATAAAAACTGAAATGTTCAGGCGGAAGTTAGGAGTCAACTCGCATCCAGACACTTACACCCAGTGAGGGGAAGTATTGAAAATGTCACTGTCATTCAGTGTCAATCTGTTTAATTGTAAAATATTTAATATATCAGTCTTTCTTCTGATGTTCAAGTTATAGGAATTAGTTCATTTTCTAATACAAAGCTTTCAAAATCTTTTAGGTTGGGGTCATAGAAGAAGGTATATGTATATTATATATATATATTATATATATATATATATATATATATATATATATATATTATATATATATATATATATACCAACATACGTAACATTTACCGTGTTATATGTTTTTAGCTGAGTCTATCTTGCGGGTTAATGACGTCATAAAATATTGTCTTTTGTACATCACAACTACACCTATAGACTGATTTATAGTTTTAGTTTTAACTCTCTAGGATAAACACACAGGGAGCTATGATGATAAAAGTCACACACAAACAGACATCTTTGAGAAAACTACTCAAAAGGTCTTAAAAAGACCTAACGCGGATTATCCCGGTGTCATCCCGGTTTCGGATCAATGAGGAAAAGTAAAAATAGCTTTAAATATGAATTTAAACTCTTTATATTTATAATAATCCTCGTTGGGATCCAATTATATTCCATGAAAATCGATGTTTCTCTCTCAAGCTACTCATTTAATGAAATAAAATAAAATATTACATTAATTTATCTATTTCTTTTATAGCATTTTATTATCATTGATAATTTTACTGGCGTAATAGAACATAATACATGAATATTATAAAGTAATTACTTTTTATTACACGTTTTTTTTTTAAATTTTAATTAACTCAATTTAAAGAAAGGTTTATATTTATGTTAGCATAGTAGTCATATCAGCATAGCCCATACTTATCAGCATAGTAATAATGCTTAAGATGTTTAGTTTAACTTTGTAGGTACTTTAAAGTTATAAAGTTGGTTCTAAGTATAGATAGTAGTAGTTTTATGACGTAACGTTTATGAAAATGACATTTATTTTCAAGTAAGATGTATTGACATTATCCAAACTGTTTTGAGATAACTTTAGTTTTTGTTTGATCATTTTAACCAGATAAAACTGGTGCGATCCAGCTGCGCAATTGATATAAAATGTTACAAATTGATTTAAACATGTTGTTACAACATTTATTGTTTATGGCGATGAACTGCTATGATTTCAATAGTCCCTTTAAAAAAAATCTTGGTAATCAAGAATTTTAATTAAGGTTGCTAACTTGACCATTCAGTCAAGCTCTCAATACTTGAACTGTATAAAGCTATTTTTAATACCACGAATATAATAACTAGTTTTACTGCAATGTTCCAAGCACAAATAAAATTTATTTTCATAGACATATCCAACACTTTTTGGAAATAAAGCTTCTTTCCTTTCCAATAGTCACTTCTACTACTTGCTGTCATTTTTAGGAGGAAGCTGTAAACCTGGAATGGTTGGCAAAACTGGGTTAACAAGTGAATTGTCCGTTTCAGTTGTATTTAATTTTTAAGTCTTCCTACATGGCTTTTACAAAATTGTCTATCTGCTTGGCTCTTAGGGTGTATATGTGAGGGAAAATTGATACGAAAATCAATTTTTAGGTTTATTTGTGCTATTTGGAAAGTATTTTTTTATGGCATCATTAACAGTCATTTATGACACAGCAAAAATGTTGAAAAATTCAAATACTTTGAAAAATGTGCAGATCATTTTGAAATTTGGCACACATTTTCACTGATTTTCCTTAGTTATACGCGCATATACAAGTATCATCAAAAGCCAGTTGTTGTTTCGTATTATCTGTTGTTACATTTTGCCAAGTATATTCGCGCCTCACAGGTCCGCCAGGTTTACCTTACAAGCAAAATACAATGCCACATCTAGGAACTGTTTCATCATTCGACAATTGTCATCATTGATGCCTCGACATAATGACATATCCCTCTCTGTTCCGGTAAGTCTAACTCAGGAGAGCGCGGACAGAGCCTAAACTCACTCTGTCCTTCTCTTAAAATTCCGAAGAATATAATGTGAAGTATTTACCATATGCTAACGTCAATGAAGTCGAATCTCGAATGACGGATCAGTTTCCAGATGTAGCATTGAATTTGGGTTCCTGCATTTCCTAGATTTCTCTCGCTCAATTATATTGGGTCAACTATTCATGCTATGCAAATTATTGATATTTTGAGTTCAAAAACAAGTTAGTTAGCCTTAGGCAAGTGCTTAATTTTTTTCTATACGAACTAATCTTTCAATTTACTTCTTTATATCAATGTAAACAAGTAATGAAATGAAGGACACGAAAAATGATATAACTGCATTAATGAATTCTTCGAAATTGGGAAAACAAAGATTATCGTTTAAGTGACAAATATTACTATATTACTAGTTTAGTTTGGATTTATTTAATAATTCTCTCTTTAACCTTCAGCTAGTAAGTCAACACAATTGTTTGAGCCGCTTATTATACATGACTCATTAATTAACTAGTACGTATAATGCTGGGAATATAACGCAGCACGTATATTCCCATTTGACGTATGAGTAAATTTTGAATTCGTCTTATGCATACGTGTCGTCTTATATCAACTTAATAAATTCTCAAATTTGACATTTCGATGCTGAAGACGGAGGGAAAACTAAGCTAGCAAACGGTACTTTTATATACATTGACCCACCTGGCATGTAAGGACTTTTTGAATTTGTGTGATGACCTTTAACATTCCTGTATCAATAAATTCAAATCATAATACCTATGATATACGTTATGCAGAAACAGAACTTGAGAGTGGTATATACAATACATTGACACCTTTTACAGCTTTAACTACAACACGCAGCTTGTTAACTTCTTTGTCGTTACATTGGACTGTCATCCAACAATTAGGAGCCGTACAAAAGTTATGAAATTGAAGGGCCATTATTAGCTTCTTCTCTTTGGCGGCCTGCACGCAGTGTTAACAAATTTTATGGCTATTTTATGTTAGTCCAAGAGCCCGTTACAAATTTCGTCAAATTTTAAGGTAGTCCATTAAAAGAAAAATACAACAAAACTTCAACAAACTTGTTTTATAACAATAAAACAATCGGGTACGGGGTACCTAGGAACTTTTCCTCGTAACATCGGATTTCCAACGCTCAGTCTCCCTACTTCGGACTCGCTTCCCTCGTCCTCAGAATATGCCTTTCGCCAAATGTATACTGCAACACGTCTATGGACTCGATTCGCTCGTCCTCAGATAGTGAATACATCTGTTTCATTCTCAGCGGTCACCCATACAGCACTGACCACGCTTAATGGTTGGTCAGTATGCTCAAGGAAATACTTGTCGTATTAAAACGAAACTTTAGGAACTTATTATACGTAAAGGTATTTACTTGTACCAAATGTCCACTCAATTAGATTGTTTTCCGATTTTTAACAATTTTTAAAATAACTAACACAAATCATCCAATAAAAATTGAACTAATGCTGATAATGAGATGAAACTTTGCACATAGGTTAGACTTATATTTGGCTACATGCATGCCAAAATCAATCTGATTGCAACATTTTTCCGCATCTTATAATTTTCCAAACTTTTCGCGAAGTTATTACTGCGGGTTAACGACAACATAGAAAACTATTTTCCAAAGAGCACAACTACACACATGGACTGATTTTCGAATAAAGTTTAACTCTCTTGCATAAATACCCTAGGAGCTACGGTGATAACAGACACACACATACAGACAGACAAATTAGTGAAAACCACTCAAAAGATCTTAGATACATCTGAACTGGATACTCCCGGTGACATCTCGGTTACGGTTTTTTGAAAACACAATACTTTTCCTTTATACCTATACATTCCTTATAAATAAGGAAATGTAGAAATTACGTCAAAGTCTGGAGATATAATCTTGTGTGCATCTCGAGAGTAAAGAGTAAAATGAAATATTTCATTTAACGCATTAAATCTTCTGCTTCGCGTCAGGAGTTAAAGCCAACGCTTTAACTCCTGACGCGAAGCAGAAGATTTCTCCTAAGGAGAAAGCCAAGGAGTTCAACAACTCCTTGGCTTTCTCCTTAGGAACCAACCTATTGCTTGGGGAAATAATAGCATTCTTAACTATTAAATAACTATTATACATACTTTAGTAATAGATGAATAAAATCAATTTTAGTTCGAATAAATCAATTTTTATTTTTTATAGTTCCTCAAATGAACTTCGTATTTCCTATAATTTTTAACTAGATTGTTTTCAAGTCTAGATCGTTAAAAAGATACTATTGTGTCAATGTAATTGGCTAAACTAATAAAAACACAGTGCTATATAGACTTTACATAATTACATCATACAACTATTAATTAACAAAGTATATGTCGATAAGTTCACATTTGATAAGTTATCAAATGCCATTGTGATACATGCAAGCTGAAACATTTAAACGTTAAAGTAGTGAGAAGTTCTCTACAAGAGTATAGTTAAGAATTTTTGAAGCTTTATTCTTCAATACTTAAGAAAAATTTAGTTTATTATTTATTAAATAACTTTTGTTGTTGTTTATGTACTTCAATTATACTTTAAAAAAAAATAACCTTTAAGAATATTATGTTTTGTTTGAAGGCTCAAATCAAATTATACTAATGTGTTTGTGTTTAATATGACATTCATATTTTAATTTTTTTTATTTCGGGACATAGTTTGACCTTTTATGCCGTATCTAGTTCATAACTAGGGGGAAGTGTTCAACCAATAAATTATTAATAAATTAATAATTATTATAAATTAATTAATACGTAAGTAACTTAGTTCTTGAGAAAGCAAAGTAAATTTTAGTAACTAAGTAAATAAGTAAGTAGTAAGTAAGTTATTAACATAGACAGTAAGTAGGTAAGTAAGTTATTAAGTTAGATAGTAAGTAGGTGAGTAAGTAAGTAAATGGTAGTAAGTAAGTAAATTGTGTGGTACATTGGTGTTCGTATGAACACTCACTTGATTGTCCCGGTGAAAACAGCGATGCCTTTTACAAACAACGTTTATAAACAATATCTTATTTATTTATATACTGATACTAAATAAATTTCAAATTCAATAAATCCATTGTAAAAAGTAAATGAATTTAGAACATATTTTTACAAATTATATGTATAATCTATAGATAAAATATGTAGAAAACTGTTTTAATTTATCATGCTTAAGTAATGATTTTAATAAATTTACAAGCCAGGAACTCAGCATGAAGGGTTGTAGTTACCAAAACCTTCAGTTGGAGGAAAGACATAAAATATAAGAAAGAACTTATTGTTTTACACAACACACACACACACACACACACACACACACACATTATATATATATATATATATATATATATATATATATATATATATATATATATATATATATAATATATGTATATATAAATAAGTATCACTTATTTACACACAATAGTTGATCTTGTCTTCTGAATCTGTCTTCTGAATATTTCCCAAGGCTGTATTTTGTACCAAGTTTGTTTAAAAACAATTATCCGTTCGAAAAGAGCGAGTTTACAAGATTTGTCATGAACATCATATAAAAACACAACATATATACAGACAACAGAGTAAAAAAGAAAAGAAAAGGATAATAACGTATACAACGCGACTGCATTTTTCAAATTTCTTTTAAGAGGGGGGGGGGACACGTGTTTCAACCAAGTCAAAAAAGTGTATGCCTAGTTTAAAATTAAGACCAGTTGGGTTTGCTGTATAGATATTAGATAATGTATAAGTTCTATTCAGCTAGTAGTTCTCTTGGTATAATAATGATATAATATACATTTTAATGATTCTAATTAACGATTGGTCGAGTGGAAAGTTTTCGATAACAAACTGGTATCAACCAAATTTAGGCTAATAGG
This sequence comes from Microvelia longipes, assembly GCA_018340805.1. Taxonomy (NCBI): domain Eukaryota; kingdom Metazoa; phylum Arthropoda; class Insecta; order Hemiptera; family Veliidae; genus Microvelia; species Microvelia longipes. The sequence continues at coordinate 30,886,694 of JACMZG010001911.1, read as the reverse complement.
TTTCTCTACTGTCGTCATATAAAGCAACTGTTCAAATAAACATAAGCTATTTCAGATGAGATGATGATGGATAAAAGCATATTCATTGGCCGGTAATAAATATTTTTATTTTAATATTAATTTTCAATATATAAATCATTTTTAATATATTATTAAATAATATATTTATTAAATTTTCATCATGAAAATTATGTTTATGTTTTTATTTTGTTACGTTGTATAAATAAATAAATGTTTTTTTCGAAGAAAAAGGAGCTTTAGGGTTCGTTAAGGTGGATTTTTTGTGACGGGGTACTCACTGACATATATATTATATATATATTATATATAATATTATATTATTATATATTATATATTATATATTATATATATATATATATATATATATATAATATATATATATATATATAATATATATTATATAATATATATAATATTATATATATATATAACATATATATATATATCTATATATATATATAATATATATATATATATATATATATATATTATATATATTATATATATATATACATATATATATATAATATACATATATATATATATATATATATATATATATGATGTTGTGTGTGTGTGTTGTGTGTGTGTAAGTATGTATGTATATGTACGAGATCTTTGTTCGTAGACGTTTATATGTGACACAATATAACATAATAAAAGCAAATCACGTTTTTTGACTAATACATTTTAAAAGTCGCTTATGTTGGGGCAGAATGCCACTTGTATAAACTAGACAACAACCATGTTGCCGCTATACGTTTACATGGAAGTGCGAGGGTTTACAAAATAATTATTTTGTAAACCCGCGAGGTCCGCGACATAATTATTTTGAAGTTATAAACTTAAATCCTGCAAAAAAGACGATAAAAAAAAGTGCACCGGTGCCAAGATTCGAACCCGGGAACTCTAGCTTTGAGTAGCCTTATCGCCTTCGGACTAATTTTAATAAATTCAGCTCCCAAAATGAGCATCGAACACGACACCTTACTCAAAATATTTTTTAACTGAATGTTATTTTATTTTTTTAATATTTTTCTCGTTTTTTCGACTTTTTGGTCACTTAGAGTGGTCTTATCAATTTGGGACCAGGTTCATGGTATTCAGCGCTTTAAAAAACATAAATAGTACCATTTTCGTGTCGACAAATTATAACACTTTCTGATGAAGACCTAATCATACGCTCGAAAGCTTAAATGTTGCTTTTATTTATTCTAACCAAAGCCTCATAACTTTTTTACTGCTACTTAGAAAATTACGGCGAGCTAAGCAGTTTTAAAGCAGTTCTTTTTCAGTTTTTGTTTTAAAGCAATGAGCACATGTAGTACTACAGTGGAGCATGCGATAATTTAAAATGGAAAACACGACGAAAATAATATATATATATATATATATATATATATATATATATAATTTATATATATATATATATTATATATATTTAGTATGTATGTATATATAAATAATTAAGTTTTTCACTTCAATTCAGTGTTTTATTATAGGCCTTACAATTTGTTCTACAATAGTTGTTCTTGTCTTTTGAATCTTTCCAAGAACATATTTTTAGGGAATAGGAATCCCTAAACTGATTTTGGGCATACTTCCAGGAGCCCCCCCCCCCCCCTCCACACAATCCATCTCTTTAGCGAGTTTTTTCCAAAGAAAATTCGCTTAAATTAAATGTAAAAAATAAAATGCAAGAGGAAGTAATTAACAAAACAAACGTATTATTTTATTTAATAACAGAAGAATTAAATAAAACAAATATTATTCAATAATAATCCTACAGATGACTACTCTTACCCAAACTAATATAACTATTGTGGTACAAATGTTACATTAATCAAGTTATAACATATCTAAATAATATATTATACTTAATAATTAAAAATAAAATAATAAAACTAAAGACCTTTTAAACTCTATGTTGCATAATTACGCTCAAGCTAGCTACTAATGAACATATATACATTACGTACAACATAATTAATGTTAAATGATGATTAATAGCAAGGTTACATTCACTAACCACGCGAATAATAGCACCATTTGCAGCTATTTTTTTTAAGGACAGTGACACCTTTATTTTTTATTCCAGAATTTTTTTTTAGCATAATAAGATAATATTATGATACAAACGTTTTTTTATATGTTTCTCTATAATAGATTATTTTAAAAATTAAGAAAATTTTGTAATTACTTCATTTTACTCAAAAATATTGATTTTTAGGAAAAATATTATTTTTAATTTTATAAAAAATTAACATTTATGTAAACACAATTTATGTAAAAGGAATTATACAGAAATTATTTAAAACCGATTAACAATTTTACTATTGTCATATTGATGTTTACGTATATTTAAAGAAGAGTCCTAATTACATTTGTAACTAATCTATTGTGAGTTCAACTAACACTTGGTTTAATAGTCTGTATGTCTGATCTATACCAAATTAAGCTAGACATATCTTGTCATATCTGGATTAAAGCAACAAATAAAGAAAAATTAAAATTTATTTAAAGCATAATAATTTAAATAATTTTTTTAAGAAAAATATTTCAAATAAAATAATAATTATTAAAGAAAAGACAAGTATAAATTTGTGAAAAAAAAATAACAAAATTTATAAATAACTGTCTTAATAATAATCTATTAACTGTCATACATAATCATCAAAATTCATCTCAAGTATATATCTCATAGCACTTACACATAAATTGTAGAAGGGGTAAAAATTGTCAATGTATTAATTACAACAAAAAGCAAATCAAATGTTTAATTTCTATTCATTCTTGTATTATCTACTTAAAATCTAACTTGTTTTTTTACCTAATTTGTTAAAAAGTTATAATACTAAGCATTTGTTAAAAAAATTCTCTAAAATAAGACTTAATGGTATCGGTTAAAAAAATAGAATAATAAATACTAAATAACTTTAATGCTAAAATCATTTGAATAATAAATTAAATTTATTTATAGAAAGGCTCATTGATTGATAATAATAGATAAATAAAGTTTTACAATAGTATATTAAATTACATTAATATAAATCTATATTAATTTATTCAAGTGTTAAAAAGGATATTGGATTTTGCATTATTAACAAGAAAACAAACATTTTATTCGATTACTATTTATCAATAATAATAAAAATTGGTGATATTAATAATTAAAAACTATCGAGTTAATGTACTTGAATGCCAAGGTGAAGGCGAATAGTTTTGTACGAATTCTTTTAACATTTAGCAAACTTAGTTTTTAAAATAAATATGTATTAAATTTTAATTATATTGAACAACCAAAAGATAAATAATAAATAAATAAATGGTATCAATAATAAACGTAGCGTAAATTTATAAATGAGGTGAGTAAAAAAACAAAATAAACCGTAAATATCTTAAATATTAACTTAATAATGTTATACACACACACACATATGACCGCTGCCTTAATGCAAAAGTGCATTTTTCCTCCTTTTTAGAAAAACCTATCCTTAGAAAAAATCTATTTTATGGAAACATTTTTGATTATACTTGGCAACCTTGACTTTAAAAATAGTATTTATACAATATACTAAATTTATTTCACATCATTTTCTTTTAATATTCGAATGACAGTGGTAAAATGCAACAATCTTAAATACAATTCCATTATGAATGGCAATTGTAAAAATGTTTAGCCTGTAATTTTATGTATAGCAACACGCATTATAGTCATGTTCGTTAATATCTTTAAAATTAAAAACAACGTATATTTAAAATTGCATTTACAATTTCCTTATTTATTAAAGTTTCTAAGTATATACCTAATCTCAAATCACTAACAACCAATCAAAATTCAAATGGTTAAAAGTCATAACTTTAAAACGGTCGGCAATAGCAAATTAAAATTTCAATATCTGTGTGTCATCTATAGAGGCACATCAGTGCCAAATTTCAACTACATCGGTAAACATTTTAATTTTTTACGAATTTCATATAATTCTTTGGTTGCGTGATATGTAGTGACACGGACATCCTTGTAAAAACCATTCACAATCAAACCGTATTTTAAGACGGTTTGACTGTGAATGAATTTAGTCCTTTTTTTAAGAAAGACTAAAACAAATAATACTAATTTCTTTATGACTTATTTATAGTTATGTATGTATAAACTAATAATGTAATAAATAATAAATAAATAAAATAAATAAATAATGAAATCTCGGCTTCGGATTTTTAAGATACAAACGATACTTTCCCTATACTATACTTCTACGATAGTAGGTACGGAAAAGTAAATACAGGAAACCTTAATAAGGTAAGAGCGATTTAGAATGGCATCAAGTGAGTTGTATTCAGGATTATAACTTCTACTTATTTCTATACAATCTGCCCTTAGAGCTTGGGGGAGTGCGTAATTAAACTTTTTAATTTAATTGCCTATTTTTTTATTTTATTTACAGCATGATGGAGCAGATTGTAATGGTTGAAAACGAGGACTTCAGCTGGACAGATTATACTGTTCTTGCGTTTATGCTAATAATATCTTCAAGTATTGGATTATTCTATGGATGGTTTTCACCAGCAGCGAAATCTGGACAAGATTTCTTATTGGCAGGAGGTACTATGTCAACTTTACCCACTGCCTTATCATTGGCCGCTGGGTGAGTATAGTTTGTTAAAATTGTATGATAATACACAAACATTTTGGATAAGAGATTATGATGTAAAGAGATCAGGTATTTCAATAAAGAATTCAGACAATTTCTCAAAGAATTTCCTTTGGAAAAATTCCATAACGGGAAAGGCGTCATAGCGCCTCTGACCATGACCAAAATCCGTTTCAAATGTCCCTGATCACGAAAATAAATACGTTTTTTCAAATAATTTCTGTTTAACAAATTTTACCAATAGTTTCTTATCCGGCAGCCCCAGGCAAGCAGTGACTTACCTGACCTAACCTACTATTGAATGTACTAACTTTTCAAGGAACTGAAAATTTATTTATAACTATAAATGGAGAAAACTATAAGAGTATATTGACTTTCATAGTTAAGCGCCACTATTTCTTTGTGATAAACTTATTAATCTAATCAAAATCATCAAAAAAATCTTATTTAATGATTTTCATAACAAATTTCAGGTTCATCACAGCTATCGAACTACTTGGAAATCCCTCTGAAATGTATTTCCATGGTAACCAATTTTGGATGATTTGCATACCATTTATTATCGTCGGTTTTATTACGTCGCATGTATTTCTGCCAGTATTTATGAAACTACAGCTAACAAGTAGCTATGAATACCTAGAGCACAGGTAAGCATTAGTACAGCGAATAACAATAAATAGTTATTAAATATTTAATTGCAGCAGTTCGTACTTGTTGATATATTTATTTGGAATTTTTATTTATTTATTTACTTTACCCACCAGTTGGCATAATTTAAACAGAACTAAATAAAGATTGATTCCAATTACTTATTTATTTTAGATTGTTTATGAAGGCATATAACAATACTATCCAAAGGTCGATTCCTATAACTTAGTATTTATTTTTTATTGTTTGATTTTAACAGAACTATACAAAGATTGATTCCTGTAACTTAGTATTTATTTTCATTGTTTATGAAGGCATAATTTTAACAGAACCATACAAAATCGATTCCTATTAATAGTTTTTTTTTTAATTGTTTATGAAGGCATACGTTTAACAGAACCATACAAAGATCGATTCCTATTACATATATTTTTTTTAATTGTTTACGATGACATACTTTTAACATAACCATACAAAGATTGATTCCAATTACATAGTTTTTATTTTTAATTGTTTACGAAGGCATGATTTTAACAGAACTATACAAAGATCGATTCCAATTACATAGTTTTTATTTTTAATTGTTTACGAAGGCATGATTTTAACAGAACTAACAAAGATCGATTCCTATGTTAATCTATTACAATTAACAACTTCTAATATCACGCTTTTAATAATAAGATTAAACTTTTGTTTCAGGTTTCATAGGTATATAAGATATTTAGGCTCTATTCTTTACCTGGTTCAAATGACTCTCTACACCAGCGTGGCTGTGTTCGCTCCTGCTCTAGCTCTGTCCCACGTGACAGGGATATCAGTCTATCTAGCAGTAGCCGTAGTGTATTTAGTTTGCATATTCTACGCATCACAAGGAGGAATGAAAGCAGTTATAATTGCGGATACATTCCAAGCATCGTTGCTCTTAGTAGCTATTGTTGTTGTCATGTTACTTGGTAATTACAAAGCTGGAGGATTTAATCAAATATTAAGAGACAGCCTGGATTCAGAACGCTTTGAACTGTTCAAGTAAGTAAAGCTTTACTATAAGTTTTGTTTCCATGGTAGTATTAACAATTTATTAAATAAAATAATCAAATGAAGATAAATCATGACCAATTTCTTGTGCCTAAGGGCTATTCGAGAAAGTAAAAACGAATTCATGCTAAGTATGTAATAATTATTCAATACATGTATGCGTTTATTAAATTTTAACGTAAATAAACGGTAGTATAATTGACCATATACGCACATTTCATAAGCTTTCTTGGCTAGAATGTACTTCTAGTCAACTCCAGTTTGCAACTTCTCATCAGAAGTAACAAAAATGGTCCAAATCATTGGGCGACTAATTGTTTAGTGATCCCAAAAAATTCAAAACATTTTTTTTTAAATCTTTAGAGATACTTCTGGTCAAGATTTGTCAATAAGTCACTTCTAAGAAACTTTGAGGTCTCCATGTTGTTTCAACTATTCTAGATATAAACCTCCATGTTGTATTAACTATATGGATATAAACCTCCATGTGTATTAACTATATTCTGGATATAAACCTCCATGTTGTTTCAACTATTCTAGATATAAACCTCCATGTTGTATTAACTATATTCTGGATATAAACCTCCATGTTGTTTCAACTATTCTAGATATAAACCTCCATGTTGTATTAACTATATCCTGGATATAAACCTCCATGTTGTTTTAACTATATTCTGGATATAAGCCTCCATGCTACGTAAATTTACAATAATTTTCATCTTTACCTTTTAATTTGGTTTTCTAGTTTTGACACTGATATAACTGAACGTCATACATTCTGGTCTGTTGTTATTGGAGGGACATTTTATTGGACAACTATGTTCTGCTCTAATCAATCAACTATTCAAAAGTATCTTTCAGTCAGCAGATTATCCCAAGCAAGAAAGTAAGATATATTGTTTAAAAATATTTTGTACTTCTTGTATTTTATTGACCTACCGTATAGATATAGATGTTTAATCCGACGCTTCGTTTCCATCTTCAGGTTCAGGGTTGTAAGACATCATAGATAAAAACACAACGCGTCTACAAAACAGAACTGACAGTATCTACTAAGCTGCGGTCTCTTCCGAAAGATCTTTACAATCTTAGGCTATGATTTGCATTTCTTTATTACCAAAATAAACAGGGTTGTAAAGAAGTTCTTCAGTTTTATTTTAAATTTTATTTCATTAGACCATAAAGCGTTAAATACAACCACTAAAACTTCATTCTTACACAACCAAGTTTACTCTCAAAATCGCAAACTTTAAGAGCAATCATCCAAGTTTGTAAGCACGACTAAACTTTGCATAAGTTTAAGAAAACTTTTGGTCGCCAAAATTAAACATTTTACATAATTGAAGGTGTCTTTATTTAATTTTTACTTTGCAGAGCCTTATGGACAAGCTGTATAGGACTGATCCTAATATTCACAATAAACTTTTACACCGGCATGGTTGTTTTCTCGGAGTACAAAGGATGTGATCCATTCACTCAGCAACAAATACACTCGCAAGATGAAATATTACCGCTTTATGTCATGAAAACATTGGGGCACTTTGTAGGATTGCCTGGATTGTTTGTGGCAGGGATATTCGCTGCTTCATTAGGGTAATTTAAACAATAGTTTCTACCAATTATATTGTTCTGTGAATAAGATTACAACAAAACTTTTTGCTAAACTAAAAGCCAGGAATAAAATGATGCAGTTTGGACACGGAATGAGTTTTTAGCGAATTTCAAAATGAAAAACAATCTTATTTTTGTAGAACAAGAACCAAATAAAAGAGAACAACGACCGGTAGAGAATGTCCTCTAGTTTCTTGGTTATGCTTCCAATATATAATACAGCATCAACCAAGTACGTTGTAATGGGCTACTTACTGGTTTCAATTAACATATTTCAAGAGTCAAGATATTAATTATGGAAGCCTTTGATAGCAATGTGGATTATTTTTATTATTATTATTGATGATTGGGGTTGGAGTCGAGGATAGACCCCATCCCTCATTTTCACTGCGACCAGTCTTTTGTACAATCCCCTCAATTGGTCCAGGTCAGAATAATCCTTTTCCCCAGACTAGGTCTAGGATCTTTTTGACCAGTGATTCATTGGTAGAGTCAAACTTGGTTAGAATGCTGCTACCAAAGTTGGAAAACCTTTGAAAGGCTATGGCTTCACATCTCAGAAGTATGTGAGATGCAGTTTCGGTTTCCGATTCACAGTCTACACACTGGGTTGTCCTTAAAGATACCAATGGTATGGAGATGTTTTCGGAGGTGAAGGGGACTACTTACTGGTAAGTAGTCCAGTTACTGTTCTAAGGTCCCTTCTGTTTAGACTGAGGAGGTCCTCAGTTAATTTGGATTATAGACTAAATAGTATTCTTAAAAGCTGCGCGTATGAAAATATAGACGAAAAAGTGAACACCATTCAAGGTGTTTACAACGTTTACAAAGTCATTCCTATTTACAGGACAGTGGCATGTGCAATAAATTCATTAGCAGCTGTAAGTATGACGGATATAATGATGGGATTATTCAATATGAAAATACCAGATGATAAAGCTCCTGGAATATCAAAATGGCTTTCAGTTGGGTTTGGACTGGCAAGTTTTGCACTGGTCTTTGTCGTAGAAAAACTTGGTAGCGTACTGCAGGTACATATTTATATTCATATTGCATATTTATAGGTAATGCTGTTATGAAGGAAGTGCACTAAAAGTATACATGATCTAATTATAACATATGGCACCATTCTGTATCCATTTCAATACGGCATCAAGTGTGGTCAGTTCTTGGATGGCAGCCGCTGGAAGTAAGAAGGATGTTTTTACTTCTTGTGGCCAAGCGAAGTGAGTTGCAGCACAAAAATGTGCTGCACTAAATAAATTAGGTGATTTTAATATTTTGAGAATTCTCTGATAACAGAGATGAGATGTTGGCCTAAAGGCCGGTCGGTGAAATTTTTGCAAATACTCAAAAAATGGAGTTTTCTCACAATTTATTCTTTAAACTCATTTAGCTTACAATTTAGCAGAGCCAAAATTAATGAGTAACTAAATGTAACCATATTACTCACTTTATGAACATATTTACTGAATTTAAAGTACACACCATAATACATGCATAATACAGGGAAAGAATTTACTGAACGGAAAGTATAAGAAAAGGAGAAATGCGACCAGAGCTCTCACAGTAATGAAAATGTAAGCTGACATTTCTAACAAACAGCATTAAAGCCTTTTACTGATAAAAGAAAACAACACAGTAATGTTGTGTCATTAATTCTTGTTACCTCGTCAATAAAGGTAGCGTTTTCATTTCAAAATGCTGTATTTATATTTTCTTTTCTACAGTACCATATAGATAAGAGAGGGAATAGACAAGTTCACTATTCATTACAGTATTCATAGTAAAAATAAATATAGGACCCTTTCTTTATTTACTAACATTATTTTAATAAATCTACATATTTCTTTACAAACATATTTCTTCCTATCTTTTATATTTTGACGCATTCAATACGCCAAAGTCAATGTATACAATAATTTCTTATCAGTACATCTCTCTCTTTAAAATGGTCTATAAAAAGCAAAATTCTTTCAATAGATAACAGCAAATTATAAATCGGTTTCTGGCGTTTGGATTCCTCAGTGGAAGAATTTTTAAGGGCAAAATGCGTAGCAATAAAATAAAAATAAAATGCCCGTTTTAGAGTCTTACAACCCATCAGGGTATTTACCCTGCGGGAGCAACTTCATGTGGGTTCAATCTACTATTCTCTAAGAATTAATTAAAGTTGACAATATCTTTTTTAAACAAATACTTTTCAAATAAACTTAGATCATAGCCCAGGCTGCGAAACCCGCACTTCCGGTGTCTAAATCGAGTGCTTATTTGATCACGACCAGCAAGCCAGACCATATTTGTTTTAAATTCAATAAACGTATGAGATTTGATGTTTTGCCAAAATAATTCGCGCTGAAAATGCTTCAAATTAGCTTATACCTGAGGCGTTTGTAGCTGGAGAATAATCTTTAAAAATAAAGCGAACTTGATCGTTAAAATTTTATTACTATCAATTGTGTTATTCTCAGAACTTGTTTATATTTTCTCATATCGAAGCTGTAGTTCACAATTTTCTTCAAATAACAATACAAATATAACATTTTGTATTTTATTTTCAGATAGCTTTGAGTTTCAACGGAATCACTGGAGGAATCACACTGGGATTGTTTGCTCTCGGCATGGTAGTTCCTTGGAGTAACACTAGAGGCGCTGTTTTTGGTTCTTTAATCAGTCTAGCTTGTGTTGCTACTATCGCTACTGGAGCGCAGTTAAATCAAATTACACCGACTAATAAACCGTTAGCAATTGACAGATGTCCTGGAAATCTTACTTACGTAGTTGACACCGATGACATAATGAGGTTGGTATTAATAAATTTACTAAGTTATGCTTGATGTCGACCAACCAATAAAATTAACTGGTTATATTTACCTGAAGTTAAATAAGGAATGGAAAGATTAGCTACTCTAGATACTTGCTATTAGATATGAATATTCCTGGATTAGCACAGTGAGAGCATAAAGGCAAAAAAGTGTCGCCTCCGTTTTCAAGGAAAACTTTTCCCATATATAGAGTTTAAAAATATTGGAGGAACGTATAAAGTATGTGCTTTTTACTTTTAAGATCTAACTCGCTTAATGTCAACAGACTTTAATTCTAGTATTGTTTTATACATAGGCTACATAACTTAATAATCTTATCTAAGGTAAGAATAACATTAAATATTTACAGTTACTCTAAAATAATAAAGAACTAAAATTTTACTTGACATATCTATGACCTGACGATAGGAAGGATTTAGTAGAGTAGAGTAAGCTGAGAAGGCCTTCCCCTTTATTTAAGTTCCTTGACTTAGAGGGAGGATACAATAGCTCTTATCATCCCCTGTAGCGTGATACCATAACATTACATTGGTGACGTAATTGATTGATTGTACATAATAATTACAATGTCTCGTAAATATAACATTATTTTTCGGTCATTTTGCTTTAAATTTCGTAAATTGAATTTAAAATAAGTTGTAATTATTATCAATCGCATAAATGCTATAAAGTTACTGAAGATGAGAGTTTTAAAGGGGTAGAAGTCTCTATTCGTCCTTTAGGGAGACCTATTACAAGTAAGTACCGTTATGGTATCCACTGGAAACTGTCTGGACCCCACTGTGTTATTCAACCTAAGTACTCCCTCTAAGTATTAGTCTCTTTGACAAGTAGTGCCAACTGTAGTAGATTCTTCAAGCACGCGCAGCCATTTTGTAAATGAATAAGTAATTTCTTTCTAATTTCACTTGGCTCATCTCTTATAAGCATAAATATCTAAATTGGATTTTAATTGCATTAAACTAACTTTTAACATTACTAACGGAAGCTACGATTAAAAATCGAAACAAGATTAATAATTTTAGAGGTAGAGCTCAATTAATATTTAAAACTCGGATCATCATTGATTTTAAACTAAAAGACCAAAATCAATCAATTTTAATAACTGATAGTTTTGTTAGTTAATTATTAACAAACACAGCAGCAAGCGGTGTCACGCTCTCTTCTCCAGACATTTTGGGTTCTCTGTACTTAAAATTAGAATTTAATAAAGGCAGATGACACAAGGTCACGAGTTAAACTAGGTTTTCATGTTTTGGTAAACCCACAACCACAAAGAATGTAACAGAGATTTGCACAGGGGTCCCGGTGATATAATGGTTAGTGCTGTGGTGCTGTGCTAATGGAGATATAGTGATGTAATGCCACCCAGATAGTCCGGGTTCAATCCCGGTCGGGACCTGTAGGATTTCATGGAAGGGATGAAAATCCTTTCACGTGCCGTCATTTGAAAGGGCCGGGGGCTCCGAGCCTGAGCGATGTCAGGTACTCGAAAAAGATCCTTAACTCTAAATGAACTTGGGTTTAGGCAATATTTTTTCTGCCTTATGGTTTCAAGAGTAGGAAAGCCTGATCTGGCAGTGGGGCACGTGTTGTGTCTAGTTGAAGCTAGAGAACTTAGAGTAAAGTCACGGCTCTTCTGTGGATTAGACATAAAATGCCAGCACTAGGACTCATAAGGTGTAGAACACAATCTTCTATCTAAGGGAGTCAGCAAAAAGGACCCAACAACGTGGCCTACTTGCTAGGTGATCTATCACCTTTCCCTAATTACTATCTACTATCTATATCTTGGTATTAGGTAAAAAGCTTCACCAAAATAAAATAATGAATTCAGGCATAAAATAATGAACAGAAAGCAGCATGCCATGTCATTATTATTGCAAAAGTGTCTTTTTAAATTTGAGTGTACTTGGATTAATGATAGTTTTGTTAAAACATTTAGAGGATTAAAATAATTATTAGTGTAATACGTAGTGTGAGTTTCACGAATTAAGCTTTCGGTTGTAACCTTTTGAATGACCCATCATAAACCAATTTTTAACGTAACCTTGCTATTTTTGAAGGTTTTATAAGTTAATATTTAAAATATTTTCCTTGGAACCATCAGGGTCTCTACATTAGACGTAAAATGTATTAAATATATATATTTGTTTCAGTAATCACGAAGTATGGTGGGGGTGGAAGATCTCTTACTTGTGGTATTCGATGATAGGCTGTGTTGGTACGCTGGTCATTGGATCATTAGTTAGTTTTACTGATCGTCCTCAAAACCCTTACGACTTGGATTCTAAACTCCTTGCTCCTCCAATTAACAATTTAATTGAATCGATTAGACGAAGGAAAAAGAGCAGAGAATCGGCTAAATCTGATGTAAGTTCACAGTGTCTAATAAGATTCCTTTTTACTTTTCCTCATTTATACAGTTGGGATGAAGGAAAAGTACTGTGTTTGTGAAAAATCTGAAACTTGAAATAGCCTGAATTATCCGTTTTAGGTGTTTTTAAGACTTCCTGTTTTGGTCAAGTTTTCTGTCTGTATGTGTGTATTAGTTATTATCGTATCTCTCAGCGTGTTTATGCTTGAGAGTTGACTTTTTTATGTTTAGTTGTACAATTTGTACAAATTATTTGATGGCGTCATTAATCGTCCTGATTTAGCAAAAATTTCAAAAATCAGAAACATCGGGAAAATGTTTGGATCGATTTCAAATTTGCATCATATATTATAAAATACGCATGTAATTTTATATAAGAACAACATATTTACTTATTAAGATGAAACTTAACAGGTATTCCTATATCATTTTGTAATATTACTAGTTTATACAAGTGGGACGATAGAAGAAAATTTATCATATGTATTAGTTAAACAAGTAATTTTTTACAATCTATTATTGTCAATTGATAAAACAGAAACAAACAGATAATAAAATGTAACTTTGTGCACTTGTGAACCATAATAACCAAATGCATGTGCATAAAATTTCAGCCCGATCTAAACTCTTTTTTAAGTTTTGTGATTTTTTGAAATTTTTACTGAATGTTTATTGTGGATTAATGACGTCACACATATTTCACATACATTAGGGGTAGGAACATTACAAAAATCAACAAGGTTGATTTTTGTACAAATTTTTATTTGGATCCGAGGAAGCGTTCGAAAGTTATTGAGTTCCATAGAAACGTCTTGGAACAAAAATCTCGTATATACACACACACAAATAAATATATATAAAACTATACAATATGTGTAAATATATTCATGATCAGCGAGTCTCCCTAACCCTAACAGCATAATCTCTTTTCTATGAAAATTCGCTAAATTAAAATAAATTGCATTACTTACTTATATTTTTCAGAAATTAGCTGAAGTAGCAGTTTTAAGTAATGATAAATCAATGAGAGATTGTGATAGTGAAAAAGGTATTGATAATCCTGCTCTTGATACCGAACGAGATGCTTAAGACACGCTTTCAAAATCTATTTGCAATGATCGACTATAAATATGAGGATGCGTCTATTTATGATTAGATCACGGACTCACATAAATGGGTAAAAGTAACACATAATATGTATGTTACTCTGGATACCAGTATTAAAAAATGTGCATGATTACATTGTTAAATGAATACAGTGTGCTTGGTTACAGTGTGATGATTAACTATTAAACTATAGGTAATTTGGGACTTGTTCGTATAATTACCCACAATAAAAATGAAAATTACTTGTAATAAGTACAATAAAAAATGTGTACGTATAGCTTACTATAACAATGTATTTATAAGTCTTAAAACCAAACACAAAATCATAATTGTCGAGCCCCTAAGGTTTAAGCCCTTGGATTAACATATCTGTGCTCCTTAATAATAATCAGGTAGAGCGGACAGTTTCGGATGAAAGGCATTTCACACCTGAAAATTTTGCCCCCACTGGCTCATTTAAAATTCACAAATGAATTCATTAACAAAGTTAATGGGCTTTTATTATATTTATTAAATTTGAGACAAACCGATATTATCCATCAAAATTATTTTAATAGAATCAGAGATTCCATTTTTAAAATATTACCAAAAATTACAAATTTATATTTTAAACTCACAAAAACATTAAAATTGGATGTTATGATACATCGAATCATGTTTAGGGTACAAGTAGACTTTAAAAGCAAGTATATTCGTACACACTACAGGTAGTTGTTTAAGTCTTATATTTGATTTAATAGGTGTTAGCATGATTTAATAATGCTAAAAAATGGCTAAAAACACGCATATTTTGGCATCATTATATCACACGTTATAACAATGGCTTATCACAAATTTTATGAACTTTAAAAAGCTCTTTACATTTTATAATAAAACCGATAGGGTTACAAATTTGGAGCAAACCCTAATTTTAGTGTCATTTTTAGGACTTAAAAGGGTTCCGGTGACAAAATATCAAGGTCTGAAATGAACAATTGAATTTTCAACAGAGAGAGCCAAATTATAACAATCCAAGGGGGTTAACTAAAGGACCCGACGACCACGTATTTTTGCCTGCAGGCAAAAATTGGCTTGGCTCTTGTACTATTAAGTTTTATATTTTGTATACATAATAGTTTGTTTTTTAATAGGTTAAAAACATTATAGGTTATGTTTTTAAATTAAGAAAAAATGATGTTCCTATGATTTTGTAAATATATTTTAGCTATTAGTTTTTTAGTACATTCATAAAAGATTTGTTACTTATGGAAAAAATTATTTTTCATTTCTGTATTCAGAGAAAGAAACGTGACTAGCCACTAGACTTGCTTTATGTTTTAATTTTAAACATAACAAAAAGGCAAAATAGTCACAACCAATAGATAATGACAACGAAGTAGGTGAGTGTACTTATGAACAACTACCTACCGAGTACGCGTTTGTGACATTTGCTGATTCGACAGTTGACAGGCATGGTTTTCCCTAGATCAACTCTCTAAAATCTATCATTTTTAATAATCTTTTTGCAGCAAAACACATTGAAAAGCAAGAGTACGACTTTGCTTACTTTTAAGAAAAGTCACACAAGTCCAAACAAGTGTGAACTTCAGAGATTATTTAAAATGGAAATAAATAAAAGTATATTTTTCAAACGTAGATCTAAAAATTAGATTATGGATAAAAATGTTTAATTTATAGTATTTACATGCTTTAGCAATATTGTTGCAACTATTTATTTTTTTATAACTGTTAGATATACTTGCACGTTTTATCGCAACGAAATTATGTATTATTTTAAATTATTTCTTTTGTATTATACTTAATTTATTGTTGGTAACTTTAACCTAAACTTGAACAAAGACTAAATGTAATTGCTTTAGTATAAGACAGTTTAAGTTTTACTATGCGTTTTAATTATTTTTTTAACTATATTAAAATCAAAATTATTTTATATATATATTTCTTTGAAAACAATAGAAGGCTGTATTTTTTTCTTTTCCTCTGATTTATCATCCGAAATCAATATATAAGTTTTAAAACTAGATTTATACAGGAGAGTGAGTTGCTGCTTTTTATCTAAGTTAAAAAGTGAAACTGATCCTGTAGTTGTGCTTAATTTTCTTGTTTCTAAGCGCACTCGAAGTATGGTAAGTGCTAGCTGCTGATGTGTTCACAAGGATTACATTCATTGTTAAGAACTATGTCTTCGAAGGATTCTGCTAAAACCTTCTGATTATGAATCTAATTAAAAGCTAGTTATGAGTGTCAAGTTGCTACGCGTTGAGTACAGTTTTAAATTATTCTAGTCCAGAAAAGGCAGAATACACGATCTTGCTCTTAGCAGTATTAAGCGTACCTCGAACTTGGACATTATTTCATTGGACAATGAAGCTTGTGAGAATGTTTAGACAACATGAGTGGAGGTAAGGAGTAGGGACGGGATTCAAGACGACCAATATCAGAACTTTTCCGAAAAAGTTCCTAGGTAGTGTTCCACATACTGAGGCATGAAATTTCAGATAAAGGAAAGAAATCATATACTGCTATGATTGATTGATGAGTATTAATTGATACTACATTTTCATACTACTTATAATCTTTTCATAATACTAGTTCAGTAGTTTAATTAACAACCCATGTTTTTGCAATAGATTGCCAAGTATAAATTCAAAGGATATTGGAAAGTATTATTAAGCATAGATAAAATGTGTCCTTAAAAGATAATTTCGGGGTCCAACTAAGTAGGAATGGAATTTGTTTAAGTAGGCATGGGAGCTACCACTTTTAGAACAAAGCGGTCCCAATATTCATTGTCCGCATCTTTTTTTTCCGAATGTCGAATGCCCCCCCTGCTGCCATCCACTTAAGCATTACAATAAATTCTAAGGACATATGTCCATGATTAAATTTGGTCTAAAAAATTATTAATAGGTTATAGGTTAAAAGCTCATATTGCTAGTAGATTAAAAGCGAAATATTTATACTTTTCATCAAAAGTATCGTGTTTGCAAAAATATCCGAATCCGGGATGTCACCGGAATTATTTTTTTCAGGTGTTTTAAGACCTTCTAACTGGTTTTCACGAAGTTGTCTGTCTGTTTGTGTGTGTGGTGTGTACGCGTGTGTGTATGTGTGTGTTATCATCGTAGCTCCCAGTGTATTTATGCTGAAGAGTTGGAACTTGGTACAAAAATCAATCTTGATGTGTAGTTGTGCAATCTGGGAAATGATTTCTTTATGACGTCATTGACCCACATTAATGTCAGCAAAAATTTTGAAAATTCACAAAACACAAAACGAGGAAAAATGTTTTGATCTGGTTGAGATTTGGCACGCATATAGTTATAAATAAGAAAAATATATGCACCAAGGTTCATCTTATTATCAGCATTAGTTAAATTTTTATCTATGACTTGTATACGTTTAAAAAAAATAAATAAAAACCCCAAACTGAGCTGAAATTTGGTACAAGTGTATTTCTTTACATAATATATAAGTATACTAAGTTTCAATTTAATACATCAAGTTTAGCAATGGTTTTTGTCGTATCATAAAACTTAAGCTGCATCAAGCGAGGTCAGTGCCTGGATGGGTGTACCCGATTTTTTTCACTTTACCGAAATAGTTGACAATAGTTCTAGTATCAATAATTTCAAAATACCAATACCCATCAATATCAAATATTTAACAATCAACAAGAATATTTAAAAGTAAATCTATAAGAATATTTTATTAAAATCACGTTTATATTTTAATAAACTTAATATTAAACATCCTTTTCTTTCATATTAATAAAAAAATCACCCTTCATAACCCCTTAGCCTAGAAGTGGAACTTGAAGCATTTATCATTGAAAAAGAGGTTGTATATACGTTGCTGTGGTAACCCAGGGAGGTTTTACCGACTCAGCGCTATGTAGAGGGGTGAATATCCAGTCTTGCGCTCTGAGATTAGAAACGACCAGACTGTTTGAGAACTCAGTTCGATAATTCCTCAAACATTACCCCAGTGTGCTCTAAGTATGATAAAAACAAAAAAGTTAACCATAAATGTAGTCGACATAATTTTAAATAACATTTCATCAGAACCGTAACAAACTTTTAAGGTAACCTTCCATTTACAATTAGAAATAAATCTTTGTATACATATAGATAAAAATAGGCATTAATTCTAATTTTAATCTTACCTCAGAATAGGCTGGACTATAACATATTCTTGGCTCGCATCATAATAATAAATATGCAAACTATTTTTATATTATATCATTTTTTCGCAAACGTTTTTTTTTTTAAAAAATAATGAGTCTATTTTTTTTTAATGAAAATTCGTTAAAATATTGACACCATTATTGATAGCAGTTACTACCATGATTTAACGTAACCAAATCCATGCTTTTATGCGTAAAGGTTATCTAAGTAAATTGTTTAAATTATTTGAAGCAACTTAAATGATTTGAAAATTATCAAAAATTTCAAGTTTAAACATCGTACCGTTACTGGTACATCGTTACCTTCTAGTAGGAGTTATCTCTTACATTAGTTAAGATTTTATATTATATATATATATATATATACTCATGATTTCACGTAACCAAATCCATTGCTTTTAGCGTAAAGGTTATTCTAAGTAAATTGTTTACTTTTTGAAGCAAGCTAAATGATTTTGAAAATTTATCAAAATTTCAAGTTTAAAACATCGTACCGTTACTGGTACATCGGTAACCTTCTAAGTAGGAGTTATCTCTTACATTAGCTTAGATTTATGATTATATATACTGTATATAATATGATATAATAGTATATTATATATATATATATATAGTATATATATATATATGTATTATATATATTCAGTCCCCTCTCCGTCAGACGAAGAACTTAGTTCGAAACGTTACCAATTTCATGTAAGTCTTTTCTAAGTGTTTTTCTATTTAAAATTCTTTATATTCAGTATAGATATATATATATAAATATCTATATATATATATATATTATAGTCTCGTGAGTATATATCGTATATATATATATATATATTATCTTATATATAATATATATATATACTAGTATATATATA
>JACMZG010001911.1:30811726-30866521 GCA_018340805.1 Microvelia longipes | reverse complement strand
CATAAGCTTTTTACTTTTCCTTATTTATAACGGAGGTATACAGGAAAATTATTGTTTGCTGAAAAATCCGAAACCGGGATTTCACCGGAATTATCCATTTCAGGTGTTTATAGGACCCCCTGAGTGGGTTTCACAAATTTTAATGTCTGTATATGCGTGTGAGTGTCTGCTGTCGTCTTAGCTCCCTGGGTGTTTATGCTTGAGTGTTTCAATTAGGTGCAAAAGGCAATCTTTTAGTCTAGTTATGCTATCCAGAAAATATTACATCATTAACCGGACAAAGTGATTCAACATAAATTTCAAAAATTTATAAAACCGAAAATTTTTTTGATCGATTTGACAAGTTTGTAATCAAATATAAGAAACTTAGAGCTAATTTTGATCTCGTTATCAGCATTAGTTTAATTTTTATCGATAAAAAAAAATCTAATTGAGTTAAAATCTAATACAAGTATATCACTTTATTTAAAAAATAAATGTACTCAGGTTCGTTTCAATAGGGTAAATATATCTACGGTTTTTGTTCGATCATAAAAGTTTAGCAGCATCGTTTTTTAACTTGTGCTATAGTCATTCCGTTCAATATGGCCATTAAATTGGGGAAGGTATTGTTGTCAACTTTGTTATAACCTTTCAAAGTCAGTGCCAATGGGTAACCGCTAGAAACAAAACGAAAATTATTACTGTTTGAGGAAAAGCGAAGCGAGTCTGAAGTAGGAGGCTGAACGTAGTAAAAACGTGTGTTAAAATATTGTCAGGAATATATACAAATACTGGCAGACACAAACAGCAACATAAGTTGAAAATTGTCTGACAAACATTCGAAGAAATTAAATCGAATATTTATTCAAAACAAGTCTTGTATACAAAAAAAATTGTGGATGCATTCGAAAATAGTTAAAAACGTAGACTAATAATGTAAACTGTTTACTATTATAGTGTAGAGTTTGAGGAGTATTTAGTTGAAAAAACATTAAACACATTTGTTAAATAGAAACTCGTCTCTCAATGAGTTAAAAATAATTTAACTACGTTGACTTTAAACTTTATTCAGTAGCTAAGCTTTTATTAATGAATTATTAAAGATCCGATAATTATCATTAACATCTTTATCCTTGACAGAAAAAATATTCCTAGTTATTACTTTTGTCATAAGCGATGGTATTTAACTTAAAAGATTTTGGATAGATTATATTTACTATGAAGTATTCATAGTATTCTTCATATATATTCATTAATATTCATAATATTAATGAATATTCATTAATCTATCATTAATGAAAATTAATGCAATAGTTTAGTAACATAGAAATGTTATTACTAGAGGGGCCCTATAGGTTAAATAGTGAAACATCGAAAAAGTAACCTGACCACCTTCGATTATATATACAATTAAATAATTAGTATAAAATTACAATAAATTATATAGGAAAATGTTAATAATACAAATCAAAACACGATCAATGTACGGGACGTAGAGATATTATTACTAGAGCGGCCCTATCGGTTGAATTTTGAAACATCAAAAAAGTAACCTGAACACCCTTGAGTATTAATATGATGAAATAAACATTGAAAAATACATTAACATATATAATACAACGTTTATAATAGGAAATTAAACCCAAACAATGCAGGAAAAGCCGATAAAGATTAATTTGTTATAACCTTATCTTATTCTTAGAGGAGGTTTCAATGAGGTTACACAGAGCCTCTGAGAACCCCAAAAAGATGTATTAATGTATTAAGATAGGCTATGCCTCCTCTAGTATATATCTCTATGTTTAGTCATTTATTTAGTTAACTTAATTTTTGCATATTTTCAAAAACATTGTTTGGTTCATTTTATTTTTTCAGAATATCCAAGTGCCAAGATATAATTAATCTAACCGCAACACTACCAGAAGATGCACAATTTATATGGGTCAAATGCACAAAAAAACTTAAGACTGAAAAAGAAATTTACAGCAACATGCACAGCTTTGTGGGGAAAACGCCTTCTGTTGAAGAAAAACTTAAGAAACAAACAGACCAATTCAAAGACGGTAAAATGAGTGTTTTAATGATCGGTATAGATTCTATTTCTAGACTTAATTTAATTAGAACCATGCCAAAAACAGTCAAGCACCTAAATAAAAATGGTTGGGTGGATTTGAAGGGTTATAACAAAGTTGACGACAATACCTTCCCCAATTTAATGGCCATATTGAACGGAATGACTGTGGCACAAGTTAAAAAACGATGCTGGCCCTCTCCTGAAACACGAATGGATGGATGCCCTTTTATTTGGAATGACTTCGCTGAAAATGGATACGTGACAGCTTATGGCGAAGATGAACCATCTATTAGTACTTTTAATTACCATAAGCAAGGATTTAGTAAAAGTCCAACAGATTATTACTTACGACCGTACATGCTCGCAGCAGAAGCTAACTTAAAAACAAAAATGTCTAGCGGACTACATATTTGTACAGGACCAAATTTCTCAGCAGATCTTATTCTAGATTACGCTGTTGATTTCGCAACTGTTTTCCACAACGCCCTATATTTTGCACTATTCTGGATGAATAGCTTTAGCCATAATGAAGTAAACATGCCAGCAGCCTTTGACGACAGGATTTTAAAATTTATAAAAGATATTGAAAAAAGTGGTACATTGAATAATACTATGGTGGTGCTACTAAGTGATCACGGGATGAGATTCGGTAAAATCAGGGAAACATTCGTCGGTTGGTTAGAAGAAAGGTTACCTTTTATTTATTTATGGTTACCAAAATCTTTTAAGTCGAATTATCCTGAAAAATATGATAATTTAGTAATAAATAAGAATAGATTAAGTTCACCGTTTGATCTGCATTTAACTTTGAAAGAAATTGCTGGTAAAGACGAAGAAGGAACTATAGCTTGTCCAACTTGTACTAGTCTGATGAAAGAATTACATTGGAACCGAACGTGCCAAGAAGCAGGTATCGGAGGACATTGGTGTACGTGTTCGGAATATAAGAACTTATCGCCTCAAGGCTACGGCGTGGAACAAATGGCACAGTCAGTCATCGATCATATAAACAATATCCTTCAGAAAGCAAACAAAACAAAATTAACGCACAATTACCAGTGTGTACCATTAAAATTAAACCGTGTTCATTCTATCAGAAGTCGAGTACCACCAGGTCCGAAGCAAGTAGTGATTCTTCTTGAAACGAAACCAGGAGGTGCTTTGTTCGAAGCAACGATAGCTCCTGATCATAACCCTGTGATAGTAGATACTATAAGTAGAATTAATTCGTATGCTAGACATAGTTATTGCATGAACGATTCATATTTAAAGAATTATTGTTATTGCAAAAGTAATCGCAGTAGATAACTAGTAATTACAACTCATAGATAATAATATTTGAATCTATGGGTTGAAAAACTATAGTTGAGATTTGTAAAGACTCAAAGCTCAACATATTTAAACTAAGCCGATTACTTTCAATGAACATATTACCTTCAAAGATTAGATCATTGCCAAATTCTAATGAAAAAATACCAACCTAGTCTGTAGTCTTAACACCAAGAGATCCTGTTAAAAACGAACTTATCAACTCTTATAAATAATATTCCATAAATAATCGAAACGAAAAACATTAGTTTATAAAATTATTATCATTTTAAGATTAATATCATAAAATATTTCCGTAGATACTTGTTAGAAAGAAAGTATTAACAATATAGTTATCATGGTCACCTTTACAATAACAATATTATTAATCCAAAAATTGCTTTCATTTTTTAAAAAAAGGTACAAAACTAATTTTTCAAAGCCTATTTACAAAATATTTATAGATGAAAATGCTTCAATATTATAAACTTTAAATATCTATTCATTCTACTAATTTTTTGACAGTAAGTAGGGAAATGTTTAAAATAGTCTCACTTTGGGATCAATAAATTAAGATAATTTTAGGATGAAGCCATCAGTTTACGTAGAGTTCTACACATATATATAATAAATAAATATTTGGAGAGGTGAATAAATCAACGAACAACCAATTAGTAATAACTTGTTCTGAAATAGAGAACTAAGTTACCAAATTAGATTATAGAATAGATAATAAATAGATAATAATATATTTCGATGTATACTTCTTAGAATGTAATATACCTTAGCGTTATTTAATGGACTGAGTTATTTAAGAACATTTTATAAATCGTGAAAACAAAATTTACTTAGGACTCAGCTATGAAATGCTCATCAGCGAACATAACTCGTAAAAGAAAAACTGCCATATCCTAATAGAATTTTTGATAACTCCAAATATAGCGAGAAATAACTATAGAAATAACGTCTGGTAGGTTTAGGTTATGTTTACGTAAATACATAACCTAAACTCAAAAATGATTAAGAGTTTACCTTTCTTGACCTAAACTTAACGGATGAAGCTTAACGAATTGTTCGTACGCACCTATTATCTTACTGGTGAACGCATCAATTAATTGATTTTAAGAAATCCTTATTTTTATGATATTGACCTAGAAATAAGTCTTTCTCAATCTTAAGACACATCGATTATTTCAAATTCACAGACGACTAGACAGTCATTTTCTATACCCTTGTTGTCCTTAATTGTTATTTCTTAACATGCAAGTTTTTCAAAAAATTGCTTCTATAGATTTCCAAAATTTATTAATTTATTCATTGTCCACAACTTCATTGACGCGGTCACCGTAAGACTTAAATCTTTAAAACTTACAATTAAGAGACTAACTTATCTGCTTATTGTCCATTAATGATGAGCATTTCTACTGATAGTGGTGATAATGGCCGAAAACGAAGTTACCATTGTTTCTATCTTCTAACTTATATTTCTCATTATTATAAAAGACGATAAAAAATCAAAGAGTTTTTATCAATTGTAGAGTGGTCACTAGACCTATTTTTATATACCTTCTTAATCTTTAAAAATTAATGCTATTGTGTAACGGCCTTCTAATTTATTTTATACACCAGTTTGGTGGAACCAACCCGTGTAGTTTTTTCATCAAATCCAATTTTTGATAAATTGGAGAGAATAATCACGGACGAATGGAGAGACTAAAGAGAAACTTTATAATTAAAGATTTTAAAACTGTTAAACTGTTCTTCATTAATCCATTCTTTAACCATCTATTCACTCATAGCCTTTAGTTTTTATCATAAAAACTAAGTTGGTTTCACCAATCCAGTATACCAATATAATCAGAATAAGACTATGGAATAACGGCCTGCAACTAGGTTTTGGAGTGAAAGAAGAATAAATTGACAAATAAAGAAGACTCTTTATTTTCAATTTTAATCAAATTGTAATATATGATTCGTTCACACGGTGTATTGGGCAGGTGGTTCAACCAAAACTGTTCACACAAAAGAGATAAACACTGGTTTCAACTCGTGGTTCTACCCCACCCTCAAGAACTGTTATATTATTTATAACTTCAGTAAGCGCAGTGGAATTTTCTACAATAATATCAACACCAACAACGTCTTTCCATTAATTTATTTGTGGAAAGACGTTGTTGGTGTTGATATTATTGTTATAGTGTTACCTTTTTAAGGGTTATTTTTGTTTTCAATTACGTCTATTTATTGTTCACAGTAAATTTACGACCTTATTTACGATTTATTTATTTATAATTTACGATTTATTTACACCTTGTAGCTTCTAGTAACAGGTTCTATTTATTTGATGAGATAAAAAAATGCGCTGTAATCTGATATGTCACTGATAAACATGCTACCTACCAAACGCAGGTTTTAGAGGAACCACAAACTTTTGATGACTTGTGGATCTTTTTTTAGTTTATTGATTTCAATCAAATTAAATTAGCGGTAACATTGATTATTTTATTGTATAACGTGGTAATCTCAAAAATTGGTTACGTAATTATACGTTTTATATATAAAAAAATACATTAGAAGTGATAAAACGAAACTTGACTCACTTTGAAGTTTTATAGTTCAACCCTGTGTTAAATCCCGTTCACACGACAGCTGACGTGGGGGTTGAACAACCTTCTGCTAAACACCGCTTGTAAACGAAGAAATAGTTTTAATATCAATATAGCAGTTTTTCTTTGATAAAAGTTATTTGATTATAGTTTAGTTGTTTTTGTGTTGCGTCATTGTATCTTATCGACTAATTTACTTATAAAACATTGAAAACATTTAACATTATAAGAAAATACAATAAATTTAATAATTAAATTAAATATTAAATTGGTTAACAAAACAAACCTTGTTAGCGCTATCTCACATCTTCTTAACAATATGTTCATCCAATTTCGACCAATATTTTTTGAGTATCCATTTGTCTTTACTCTGATGATGTTGGTATTTATTTTAATAAGTCCAGTGTAAAAAAAAAACTGAAAGCATTTTCGCTTATAGTAATCATTGTAGCGCTTATTACTTATAACTATTTTGTATAACCATATATATTTTTCTATATTCAATTATAATTTTTACGTAAAATTATTTATAATTTACTTTTAACTCAGGTTTAATTATTATTTTTCAGGATTTAGAAAGAAATTTAATTTTGGTTAAAGTACAAATGATTTTTTAAATATAACGTTAAAATGAAATTTATAAACGAATCCGTGCGGGTATAGAAACTAAGCCTAAAGATGCCATTGATAGGAAATTTTAAAGAATAGAATGTAAAAGATTGCACACAAGCAAGTTAAAGTTAGGTTAACTTAATTAAGTTAGTCAAAAATGTTTTTAATTTTATTATAATTTAATAAGGCCTTTACCTTATTTTTGTAAAAATATTTTTATTTAACCCCTTTTATAAGAGTATTTTTAATAAACTTACGATATTAATAAGTACAGCCTGAAGAGCTATAGAAAGTCGTTATTTTTATTACGAACAAAAACAATATAAAAACTAAGAACAACGCACCCAGAACGAACAAATATATATGTACCTCAGGCGTCACAATTTTGGAGAGCGTAATATTTATTTATATATACGTGTTATATTTTGGGAAAAAACTTGCTTTTTGATAAATAATGTTTAAAAAAAATTGTTGATAAAACGAATGTACAAAAGTGCAAGCAAGAGCCCAAAATATGTGTCAAACTACAAATATTCATACAATGTAAGTCTGTGAGAGATACTTGGGAATGCAACCAGCAAAATGCTGTGCTACTACATCTGAGAACTGTTCTATCATTGGACATCCGTCATTATTGATGGCTTTAGACAATGTGACATCTCACTCTGTTTAGCAGCGTCTATCTAATCAGGGAGCTGTAGCACCTAATGATATAATAATTGAGCAGTTTTGTAAACTCTAAAATTGATTAGTCTTATGATCCAGTTCATCTTAAAGAGCAAAATTGACTCATTTTGAAACAAACATAAAATTATATATTTTTTATCAATAACAACTACTTGTAACCAGCCGAACCACTTTGACATGCAGCAGCGTTTTTTCTCGGCTGACAGAACCATCATTCTAATATCATATAATGTAATTACTATAGACTGAGATAAAGTATATTTGCAAAAGCATTGAAAGAATAATCCTAAAATTTGATCCCTTGACATTACTTTTTTTTAAATTAAAATTTACTGTACTTGTGACTCAAGCTGATAGTTAGGAATGTCTACATATTGCTTGTAGTTTACCTCTCCCTTGCATTGTATGTAATCAAAGAGACTAATAATAGTATTAGTCTCTTTGTCTGTAATAAAATCTTCCTTGATAATTTTGGATCATGTCTCAAACTTCAAATTTTAGACCTATTATAGTGTTGTAAGGCTGTGAAACCTGAACTTAGACCACCATTATTGTAACTATATACTTAACATTTTTTTATAATTTAAGTGGTCAACAATATATTTTAATGCATTTAATTACTTAATTTAAAATTTAATTATTATTGTATTATTTTTAAAGTAGCGTTTCTAAATTCTAGGCTTTTTTATTAGCATTTTGTTTTACTTGTTATTTATTTGTATTTTAAATAAAATGCACAGTACTATTGTGATGAAAAAGAAGTTGATTTTTTTGTACCCCAAGGTCTAAAAAAATAGTCTAATCTCCAGAAAGTAAAAATGCATTTTTGTCCCTCTTTTTTAGGGAAGGAATGTGGCACTTAACTCAAAGTCTGAATCTACAGGGAAATGTAATAAAAATAGCTTTGGTTACCATGATAATTATTTAATTCCTACACAGCATTTCCATTTTAGATCATTTGATTGTGTTAAGGCACTGGGGTCGCTCATTTTTGAGTTTTTTGTGTGGTTTATTACCAAGTATGTAAATGATTTAAAACTTTTCCATGTTACATATAATCATGTCTTTGAATTAAAATTTATTCAAACATTCACAATATTTAGAAGACTTACTATATTTATAATTAAAATGAATGTTCATCTTAAAGTCACATATCTATTTTTATTTATTATTTTTATTAGTCCACAAAAAAGGAAACTTTTAAATAAATTCAATATTTACCCCCCCCCTTCCCCCTTCCTTTTACCCCTTCCCTGTTGTGGAAGGTTTGGTATAGAGTTATCAAAAGCTTGCCTAAATAAGCGATAAAAACTACTGAATTCATTGTTTCGTATGGTGACAAAGCATTTTAGTTATTTAAATCTCAAAATTAATTTCAAAGTACTTTAGATAATGTCATAGATATCCACATGCTCTTAAATTTATTTGTGGAGACACAGTAAGTGAAAAAAGCACACAATTTTAAAACTAGGAGTTTGTTTTAAATGAAATTATTTTCTTTCTTCTGAGAGTTAAATCTTAACTCTGTATGGGAGAAATATTACTCCTGAGCAATTAAACTAAATAGTTCCCGATGCTTGCCGAGGGGAAATCTCGAGGTATTATCATTATGGCTCTTTTGGCTTTGACCTCAGGAACCAACATGACTGCTCACTTAGCAACAACTTACTTTTAATCAAGATAAGTTAATAACTAATACCTCCAAATGAAAGAACTGGTTAACTTTTCTGGCTACCGATGACTACCTCTGGCTGTTGAAGAAAAGTAGCACATAATCCAAATATTTTTTTAAGAAAAGCAACATATGTCTCTCAAATGAGTTGTCAAGCCAGCATTATTTCTCCTCCAGTTTAGTATCTTTTTAGCTTGGTCGGCAATGCAATGGGAATAATCTTTAATTAACTTTAAGGTCCTACATAGGGTTCCTCTGGTTAGTGGGACTGAAACTATATAAACTTTGGCTAGTATATCAACTATTTTTGTTCAATCACTAAGCAGCATTAAGAGAGGTAAATACCTGGATGGTTGACCACTGAAAATAAAACGTATAATTTTACTCTCTGAGGATAGTACGCAAAGCAAAGCAGGACAGGAAGCGAGCCCGAGGAAATACTGAAATTTAAATTAGATTATTTCCATATTCTGCTGATGAGCAAAGCAAGTCTAAAGTGGTGAGGAGGAAAGTAGCAAACCCAATAGGTTGAGGAAAAGTTCTGAGAACCCTGTTTCTGATTTTTTATTTCTAACCAGAATCAGAATATTTAAAAATGAAAAAAGTCTACATGCGCAAACCTCTCTTCTGGCATTTTAAATGTAGGTATTTTAAATCAAAAAATAATAAAACTCATCACAAACAAACATATATTTTAATTTGTATGATTTATCAGACAATTATATCAACATTATTTTATTTATAGAGAGTAGAAGATATGGTTAAGTTCAAGGGACGTTTTGTATTGAACAAATTATGTATTTTTTACAATTAGCTAGATATTTATCATAAATTAATGGGTCTAATACTAGTAAATAACTTGTAGGTATGGTTCAAACATTTCAGATAAAAAACAAATAGAGAACCACTGCCGAAGCCTGTTTTTTTATAAGAGTTTGACATAATTAAGTTAAAAGTTTAGTTTAAAACCTAACATTTCCTTGATATCCAGGCAAATTCGGTTACTTTAAACCTTTTAACTTATTATAATACCCTAACTTATATACTTCACACACGGTCAAATTCAAAGTAAATTTGTTGACATTGATTGATTAGTTTCTTTATCAGTCATTTTGAGCATCAGTCATTCTCTCATCACCTCTTTTACTGATAAACGGTTAAATTTAAATTAAATACTCTGCTTTGTAAACTTGCTAATAGTTTTAATGACTGTAATAGTTATTTATGCACCAAGTGAGTAAAGAATGATATTATTTCCTTGGGAAGTTAGTTGTTTCTTAAGGCAAAAGCCAAGGGAGCCTATGCGTTTTACTCCCGAGGTGAAGCCTGGAGATCTATGTGTGACTATTAACTCCCGTGGAAGGTAATTGCAGGGGAAAAATAGCATTTTACTCAAGAGATTTTACTAGGTGCACACAAGATTTTATCTCCAGACGTTAATGTCATTTAATGATTTTGTTTTATTTTATTCTACATTTTTGGGACGGGCAATTCTAATAAATTTTGGGGGTGCTGCCCTCCAAAAAAATCAAAATTTTATTTCATTGCCCCAAAACTCATTTTTTGACCTGAAACGGATTTTGAGCAAATCATTTTTTTTTGTTGGGCCCCCTCATAAATTTTTGGGGTGCCACCCTCGGAAACGGGTAACAAAAATTGATCGGCGCCCTTAATAAATTTAGAGGATACCACTTAAAAAAAATTAAATAATTGGCTCTAGCCCCAATAATAGGAAATACTTTTTATTCCCAAGGGAGAAGAGCTTCTTTACTCCCTAAAAACTAGACAATAAACTTCACATTATCCACCGCCTGGAGATTAAATTAATTTGTTACTTGAAACAAGTAAAGAACTTGTTTAAAAAAATAATTTGTGAAACACATGTTTTAAACGAGCAACTGAAATAATTAATCATTTGCTAATAATTGAATTATAAGCAAATGATTTATTAATTAAATATTAATCATTGAAATAACAAAATTAAACCCAGAAAAAAATATTAATCATGACAGAATACTGCTAAAGTGAACTATAATTCTTACTAATTCTAAAACATTTGTTTTAATCCCTATAATGGTACATCAGTGACTTTTAAGAGACAGAAAAATATTTGTTTACTTTTCTTCCACTCAAAAAAGAATAAACAATAATAAAACAAATAAAATGTACGCTTTCAGTTGTTTGGTACAATACACTTATCTATAATGGTGTAAGAAGAGTTTTATCAGATAGTCGTCAATAATAAAAAGAGCTCAGTAATATTTAATATAATATGCCATTTGGCATTATGGGCTTACCTGGTAGAATGGTAGTGTTTGCCTGTGTTGGCATTTTTAGCCAAGTGACTTCCATGGAAGAAAACTTTTAGTCCAGGAGATGAAATAGAGTTACCACTTCAAATTCAACAAAATTCTCTAAATCTATCAGTGAACTATTTTCAATAGTTTTTTCTAACATCCTATCCAAATAAAAACAGAATTAACTTTTTGACCTTATTAAACAGGAAATGAATTTATACTGCCAATTGGATAATATTTTCAAGACCACAAATTACTCAATAGATTTTGGAGAAAAATGTGAATGTCCTTATTTATTTAATTTCCAAAAAGAGTTTCTCAAAAAGCTCTCATGCTTCAAACACTTGAAAACAGTTAGCTCTAAAATAATACAGTGAATTAAGTAAATATTACATGAGTTAAAGTAGCTATACACATAATTTAAATTTGGCACATCCATAGTTGTTATATCTAAATATTTTTTTTGAGATTTAGAGATATACGCTTCAAAATATGAACGTAAACTTTGTTAATTATTCACATTGATTGGAACTTTAATAAAATTTTCCAACAACTTTTGGAAGAAAAAAAGAATTTTGGATACATCAATAGCCAAATTGTTATTTATATCAAATTGTGAGCTATAATATGAAACTGGGCAATAGGATTGATAGTTTGAACTCATAATTGATAAATTATAACTTGATTCCCTGAATAGGTACCATAGCTAAAAGTCTGTTTAATCGACAAAATATAATATTATAGCGTCTGTTTAGACTAAAGAGCTTGCACAAATAAAGATTTTAAATCGAAGGGTGCGATTATTTTCATGAACTATTACAGTAAGACACATGGTTACAATCAGCAGTTAAGACAGCAAAATAATGCTAGGGTCCTCCCATGAGGTTAACCCAGGATGTTAATTCATAAATGGTTCCTTGACACTATTTTCCCGCACTGTCAACAGATTTTAACTGTGTGTCATAGTATAATAATAAAATACGCATACTTATTTTATAATTTAGATCTCAATTCTATCAAAAAGGTAACTGAATAATTTTAGTCCATACGACTTATACTCAAAATATACATATTTGGAATCAGGAACCCAGGAGGAATCGATCCCCAACTTCTTCCATGATCCAACTTCTTGCTTAATAACCATCATTTCCCATTAAAAACTTGCTAAAAAAATACATTCATAAATGGATTATGTTTACGTTCATGATTTCTCTGTTAATACAATTAAAATTTGTTAGAAATATAACAAAAATAACATTAATATAATTCCTAAAATATAAAATAGTAAATTATGATTCTGACAATTCACTAAAAATATACAGCTTAATATTTAATTTAAATTATTTATAAATATAATAGATCTATAGTAGGGGGTTGTCAATTAAGGGACTTACATATAATAACACATTCAATAATTTTACAATCAAATATTTTATACAGTAAATTCATTTCTTCATTTATATTTATTTTTTCATCTTATCATATTTTTTTGTTATAAGAATATACAAACATTATTTTTTATTGATAAATCAAATCTATAACAATCACTTTGCAAATACAGTAAAAAAATTGATAAAATTAGTTATAACTAAATTAAAGTAGTTTAGATGTTCAGAGAACATCTAAAAAGTTATAATACAAAAATATAATTTGGAGGTCTTTTGATGGGCAAACCAAAAGATGACTTAATTATAGTGTGACATATGGATAAAACCAGATGACAGTGTGGGAAAATAGAGTTGAGGAACCAATAAGGTTGGCCTGATATGAAATTGTTGGAGTGGTTTAACATCCAGGACTAACCTCATTGGCTACCTTGCATTATTCTTTTCACGCTGTGAACTGATTTTAACCATGAGTCATACTATTACTTTGTTCACACATAGATTGGCAAGGAGTTCAAAAAAGGGATTGAACTGAGGGTTCAACACCTTCTTCTATCTAAAGTTTAGAGAGCTTTAGGGTTGAACCTGGTGTTTGATCCCATTCACATGTTTTTACAAGAGCAGCATGTTTTTATTGTTTATATAAGAGCAGTAAATATGCACAGGAAACAATTTACTTAATTTGTCTTCAACTTGCACCTTTAAGGTAACATTTTACCTTTAACAAAATAGGAGCTCCATTATATAGAAACTTTACAACCCCTTACCTTACCTAACCTCTACAGCAATTAACGCAACTTAGAACTTGAGTGTCACTCTCTAAAATCAAATAGATGCAATAAAAGTTATCATAAACTTATCTGATAATAACCACAGGTAAACTATTAATATTTAAATGAATAGTATATTTTAATACTATTTTTAAAGAGAAAAATAAAAATAACATCCAAATTGTTGAAAAAAAATTTAGTGCATTTCTGTATCTTATAATAGAAGTACTACCTAAAAGTTGATGATTATATCAAATTAAAACTCTCAAATATAAACAGAAGTAACAATAATACTAGAAACACACAGATGGAAAACAACTTAAAAAGTGAAGTTTTAAAAACATCCAAAACATATAATTCAGGTAAACTTTTGGTTTTAAAATATTAGGGTCACTCGGTACTTGTTTCATTCATGAGGTAGAGAGTGAGGAAAATTGAATATTAAAAGACTAAAAATAAAATTAAAAAGTTGATAGATAGATACCAAATATAATAAATTTTGTATCAATCAACCTTTTATGTATATGTATATACATTATATTATATATATATATATATGTATATATATATATATATATATATATATATATATTATATATATATATATATTATCATAGAGGAATATATAGTACTACCCAAAATACTCAGTCTGTAAACAGCTCTGATGATGACGTTAAGTCGGAACTGATCAGTATATTTTTTTATACTATTGTGGTTGACAATATTATTGTTTTTAATTCTAATGTGTTTTTTATTAAACATCCTGGTGAGTTTAAACCACAATATCTCCATCAAAACAACTAATGATTAAAACAAAGTTTCAATAAAATGGCAACATTTGTAAAGATACAATTAAGTTAATCAGTTTCTAAAGACATTCTCTATATAGGAAAGCCACTAATATCAAACTTCAATTTTTCCTTACCTTATACTAATACAATTTTTATCTATTTTTTTAATAATAAAAAATAATATAAATACTTAAATTAAAAAAAAAATTATCGATGTAGGGGCACATTCCAGTTAATTTTGATAAACATTGTCTAGCGGCAAGAAAGTTCTTAAGGGAATGGCTCTCAGGTTATTTAGCAACATTATGTAGAAATGATTGTTAAGGATAATCTATTTATAAAAATATCATTTCTTTAAAATTTATAAAGCAATAAATTAATAACTACCAAGATATAAAGCAATAAGTTTTAAGTTTGGCCATAGATGAATTTCGTCTCAATTGAGATGTAGAAAAATTGAAATAGAGCCCCTTAACAGTAGCTCTGAAGTCGGCTTAATATTTAATTAAATGATTAAAGGGATGCAGGCTATCCAATAGTCAACTAGATTAATTTCTCAAGTTTTGCGGCCCTGACTGTTGTCAAGGTCAAAGACCCCCCTGTCATTTTCTAAACCTTTTCGATAAAAAGTTAATTCAGTTAAATTTGTTTGCAATATTAACAAGATTTTATGGATTTTAGAATGATTGTATGTTCTCATAATTTTGAAAGAATCAACTCTTGAATCTATAAAAAAATTTAAGTACATATACATACATACATATTATCTGCTTGTATGTGGGTGTGTCTGTTATCATTGTAGCTTCTAGCATGTGTTTGGTAGGGAGTTAAAACTTAAGGTTAAAATCAATCTTCAGGTGTGTTTTAGAAAATAGTTTATTTTTTAAATATAAGTCAGTTTATATGACATAAACTGACTATAGTAACGGATAGGGTGTGTAGAAATATTTTAAGACACGAACCCAAAACCTTCTCCATTCAGGTTATCAGCAGGTTAAAGGATTTATGCTATTAAGTAACAGTAGAAGTGACATAATTAGCAAAATCTTTACAACTTAAATTAGTTTAATACAAATTGCTAGTTAATTTATAAAAACTATCACAAAGAAATGAAAATTTCTTCTACAATAGGATATTGTAAATCAGAGCCATTGTATACTTTATACAATGGCTTTCTTTCAATATTTTTTTTGAATAAATACTTTATTTTTTCAAAAAAAATATTGCACATGCATGCATAGCCAACTACATGAATAATAATCGTATAATTAAAGTTGAATCAGCAGCCAATTAAAATAAATTATATCACACAAAAATAAATATCATTTTTAGATAAAATTATGCAAAGTATATTTTGGTTAGATTTAACTATTTATAATGACAATTCATCTTAAGGGCTCATTTGACAAATGGTCATTATGAAAAATGTTATTCATAGTCAAATTTAATGAATTTAAAAAAGGATAGATTTAACAAACATTAAAAAGCAATAGTCTTACAAAGGCTCATTAACTAACTATTGGTTAATATAATAGGATTCTCCTAAATTAAGAATAAAGTAAAAGAAGTTCTAACACTTGTTGAGTTGAACAAAGCAGTATACAGCTCAACTGTAACCTGTAGATAACCTCATTTTCCTCATATAGGCTACGATTTTTCGAGTTCACTCCCCCCCCCCAGAAATAATTTTCTAAACATCCTATCCTTTACAATAGAAGTTTTCATTTGAACTGACTTGTATCGATGGAAAATGATACTTAAGAGTTAATTTCTTTTAAAATGAATACAAGAACATACAATTTAACTAAAACACATACATTTTTACTTTAAATATTAAACAAATTTAAATGAATTAACATTTATTAAATCAATCCCCCTTATAGTGTTTTTTAATCAAAGTTTTTATTTCACCATTATTCACCATAAATTTAAAATTAAAAGTATTAAAATTAAAAAATAATATGGCATATTAGTTAAATAAGAAGTATATAGTTACGACATTAAGGCCTTATCATAGCCCTTATAACCAGTCAGTGCGGCCAACTATACAACTATAAACTATAATGCTTAACAAAAACATTTCAAGTGATAATTATTTATAGTTTATTTAAAAGCTACTTCTGGAAATAAACCAAAATAATATTTATGAAATTCAATAAGGTTAAGGAAAGGAAGAATATTTTGGATAATAGCCAGAGAGGGTATGATAAAATATCAGGCACTTTAATATATCCTTATTTATTAATGTATAATAAATTGGGTTTTTTTTAATAACTTATCTTTTCAAGTATAATGAGTTCATGGAAAAGCGTTAATTCCCCGATAAAATTAAACATTTAAGACCAATTTCAGAGTTAAAAATAATAAATTCAACATTAAAAAACTAAATCTACAAACTATAATAAAATAAATGTATGCAAATAGTGAAAATTCAATTTTTAGTACAAATAATGTACAGGAATATTAATTATTTAATAGAAGCACTATAAAAAGCAAGCATGTTTTTTGACAGACACTAGGAGTTGGTTGAGATTATGCATAGACCAAACATTCATATGCCCTAGAAGGCAGCTAAAGGAGAGGGATACCAGATTATAAGATCACTTAAATGGATCTTTAGAACAACCCTGTATTGAAACTATAAAATTATATAAATCATATATTCATATATATATATATATATTATTATATATATATATAATATATATATTATATTATATATTGTAATACATATATTGTATGTATATGTTAGTTACAAGTGCCTGTCAAGACATGTCTGATATATTATTACCATCTCTTGTCCTTGTTAGTATCACTCCCATTTAACCAGTAATTAATTAGTGAGAAAGGTAATAAGACAAAATAGGTATGTAGGAGAATAAATACTAAATTTTGATTAAAGTTTGATTAGGAGTTCTATCTAATCGGTCTCACACAGTGAAATAGTGTTATTGCCACATATTACTACATAAGAGGTCCTGGGATCAAACCCTGCACTGTAATCTTAATTTTTATGGTTTAGTATCATCCAGTATTACATGGGAACATATCCACTTTGGCTGGCTCATCCAGGAATAAACCTTAAACTAATATAGAGGTATGATTTCCCACAAGATATACTACCAGGCCTAAATTATATTCGGATATATTACAAGGCCTAAATAAAATTGGTTTATTTTATAAATATACAGCAAAATACAGGCTTGACAAAACAGGATGATTATAATTATACTATAGTACTATAAAATAGTATAAGTAATCATAATAATCCATAAAAGCTGTTATTAGTTTTTTGTCCCATCACATAAATGCAATACACAATTTTAGCGATAAATGTTTTATCGTTTATAATATTTATTTATGAGGTTGTTTGGATGACGGAAGTTGAGGAAGGGGAGTAGGGCTGTAAATATATTATATACACACACACACACACACACACACACACCACACACAACACACACACACACACACACACACATTATATATTATATATATATATATATATATATATATCTATATATATAATATATACAGGGTGGTCCAGCTAAGAAGGACAAGACCTTTTTCTCGGAAACTATAACAGCTAGAAGATGCGGTTTTTTGGCGTTGGATTCAATGTAATAGTGAGCAGACGAGAAAAATCCGTTTTCGGGCGCGCTTCGCGCCTGTCATAGAGATGTTAATGCTAACTTTTTTAATTTTATAGCCACATAATTGAGCCGCAGGTCCCCATATTATTTTACCTTAATTTTGTAAAAGTATGAATGATTATTTATCAATCTTGTGTTTTAATTTCTTTAAACTAAGTTAAATTAAATTATTTATACAAAAATCGACTCTTTTTAATAAATACGCAACCAAAGGTAGATAATATAAATAATGATAATTTATAGCTCCGGAAATAAAATTTGCTGGTTTTATTGTCGTTAATAAACAAATTTCCGCAGCAGTAAAATATCACTTACAGTCTAGTTGTGTGATTTGCTATTTATTGGTCCTTCACCCCTAGAAACGAAGTAGTTATCATCAAAATCAATTTTTTATTGACGTTTATGAAGGATTTTACTTGGTTTTTGCAAGGTACCTCTAATCTGCATTCTACGATTGACGAAAATCACCATAATCGTAATTTCTCCACAACCAATGAACAAAAATAAGTGTTTTAGGCGTTCTGGAATCCTTATACAAGCTGCAATAAAGGTCCAAGGTATGATGACGTTGCGTTCCATTAAATATCAACAATAGGGTGGTAAACTATAAAAAATATTCCATTTTTGGCATTTTTAAGAGATTTATTAGTAATAACTTTTTGAAATTGTGAAGCGAATTGTTAAAAATTGGACTCATTTTGTTGCTTTTTATGTTGGCTAACTGTACAAACCATAAAACTATAACTCCCTATCTTACTTTTCATTGTATCTTAGAAAAACCATATTTTCTTTGTTTTTGTTATGTTTAACAACTATTTTACACCTAAAACTGAGGTTGGAATTAAAACTTTTGACATTCTTTTATTAAAGCAATGTTTCTAGTTTAAAAATATGTCCATATAATAAATTTTATTTAAATGCAACATCATCCAAATGGCGCCGAAGTGAACTAAATTTAAAAAAAGTGTTTTTTCATCATAGCTCGTTAAAATTGTCCGATTTTGATGCGGTCTTCACTAATCTTCCTTATTTTTCATTCTTTAAAGAACAAAAAAAAGTTTCCCTATACCTAACTATGAAAATTAAAAAATTAGCATTAATCTCTATGACAGGCGCGAAGCGCGGCCCGAAAACGGATTTCTCGTCTGCTCACTATTATATTGAATCCAACGCCGAAAACCGCATCCTTCTAGCTGTCATAGTTTCCGAGAAAAAGGTATTGTCCTTCTTAGCTGGACCACCCTGTATATATATATATAATATGAGTATAAAATTATTAAAGTGTATGTGAAGATATATTGTGTTTATACAAAATACAATTTTTAACACACATAAAATTATAAAGGATTAAAAAAATGAATTAGGAAAAACCCTGTATCACATTGTCAATAAAATAAATTAGTAAATAAAAAATAAACGAAATTAAACAAATACCAATAGAAGAAAAATTACATTAACTCTGAAATAAAGTCTTTTTATTCTAGAGTAACAATTTTTTTAATTACATTTTAAAACAAATTTAATGTTTTATTATAATTTAAAGCATATGAATTCCTAGTCTAAAACACTATTTTTCAGCCTTAAAAAATAAATAAATTTAATTAGAAAAAAAATAGAAAAATGCATTAAAAATGTCTTACTATTTAATAGAAGTAAAAATATTTTTTATTAATAGTCGCTTTAAGCAAGGTATGAGCTAAACAACCTCAGAGTAGAATTGTTAAATTACCTTCTTTTAAAAAGATAAGGAAACATCCCAAAGAAATAAAAAATGAAATCAGATAAAAAAAATTAATAGGTTGTGAATTCTATTATTTTGTGAACTTCAAAATAAAACAAACCCCCAAAAAAGTAAGCCTGCCAAAGTATTACCTTATTTTCAATTACTATTATGTTATTTTTGTCAAAAATATTATAAATTGGGTTAAGTTTTTATAATGAAGTTTACTGTCAGCATCTCACATGGTAGATTCATTATTTAAGTAAATTATTTTAGTTAATTTTTAGGAAAACATAGCTTGATTTTTGAAAAATGATGCGATTAGACTGAGGTTTGGCATATCTACCCATGTAAATATGTGCCAATTTCATCTCATAATCTGATTTCATTAGTTAAATTTTTATCATATGACTTCTGTATATTTTTTAATAAATAGTAAAAAATCAGAAAATAATCCAAATAAGTTGAGATTTTGTACAAGTGAATACATTTACTTAATAAATAAGTACACCATGTTCCGTTTCAATACGACAAGTATACCCATGATTTAAATGGATTATAACACTTGATAAATAGCATCGAGTGTGGTCAGTGCCTGGATGGGTGGTCAGGCCAAGTGAAGCGACTCCGAAGCAGGGAGGATGAGTGTAGCGAACACGATGTGATGAGGAAATGTTTTGAAGTAAAACAATATTTGTGTTACAGATATATGTATTTCATTACTTATTAGTATATTTAAATTGGTTTGGCAAAAATTTTATTATATTTGTGTTACAGATATATGTATTTCATTACTTATTAGTATATTTAAATTGGTTTGGCAACAATCATAAAAAGGATTTCATTTGATAGTGTACATAATGCTAGAGCACAGTGTATCATCATCATTAATATATATTAACATCATAATTCAATAACTTTAAAATTTCATTGATTTATTGAAAATAAATTCTCAATTTTTACAGTTTTTCTTTCTTTGATTGACTTACTAGCAGAACTCATACAGCCAAAAATGATTCAAGGTTCCGTCAACCTCAACCCTCAAAGCAAATCTGTCATTCCATTAATGCAATTGATAATTGTTCGCTAAGTATTCTTAACAATCATGTCTATTCATCTATCCTTTTTTATTTACTGCCTTGATATATTGCATTTTCAAAATAGTATTACCCATAAATAACATAATGATATTTATCATTTAATAAATAAAAAACATATCCATTAATTACTAAAAAAAGTTTTAAGAATGTGATAATTTTAGTAACAAACTACAAATTTTTTATCTGCGTCACATCCCATTTTAATTTTGAGAGTTTAAAAACAATGGCTAATAGTTTCCTGTGCTTATTTTACACTCCTTTATTGCAAAACAGTTCTTATATTAAAAAATAACTTTATTTTTGTAAGTATTAATATAATTTGCATTAAAATGTACAATTAATATTTTAGAATTCCACAATGACTTGACTATAATGTACCATAGTAGTAGAAGAAAAAATCCATTTTCATTTTTTTAGTAAATCTGTATTTAAAAAATGACTTAATTTGTAGGGGACTAGTATACTCATTTTACATATTTGATAAAAAAAACTGTTTGATCTTTGTACAAACAACACCGAAAAGAGGAATATTAACAGACCTTACCATCCTAATTAGTATTTTTTATTTTTTTGAGCTCTGAATTTATTTGAAATTTGAGGCCAACATTAAAAATAAAACATCAAGTGACATTATTATTGATAAAATTTATTATTTACAATAGATGGTATAAATTCCACAAACCAACATTAATTTGCAAAGCACATAGAGATGTTTAATTAAAACTACCTATTGGCATATATTGATTAGATAATTTTAATCAAATTCCGAGGACAAAAATAGAGATCAGATCTAAAATTTGGCCAGTAATTTCAATAACTGATGCTTATAGAGTGCACATCATAAATCTATATTTAGCTCTTGAAAACAAAATATTGGGGAAAAGTTTGTCCAATCGATGATAACAAGATATCCTTATAATTTTGAAGTTTCGACAGATAAATTTAATAAAAAATAACAGATTCATTAGAAGTATAATTAAACTGTCTTTATAAAAATGTAATATTGTGTAATGTGTAATATATGTAATTATGAGTGGTTAATACACAATAAAACATGTTTTTATGTTTAAACATTCACATAAAAATTTATGTAATAAACATTAATAACATAATAAGATAATATTAGAAAAATAGCTTAGAAATAATAGAACCACAATAGCAAAACTGGTAGAGCTGCAGTGAGTAAAAATGCAGTTCACATTACTAACCTTAAAAGATCCTTACAGAGAAAAATAGTAAAAAAATATGAAATTACTTTTATATGACAAATAACTAGTTAAGATATGCCTGTTTTTTAAGAAAACCCAACTTTTTAAATGAAACAAGCACGTCCTTGTGTTAATACCTTATTAAATTTCAACAGAGATAGGACAAACTAAATAGATAAAGCACCCAATACTTTGACAAGGTACCTATTTTAAGCGCGATATTAAAGGCAATGAAATACTAGTCAAGCCTTAAAAACAGTCTCCAACTATGGAGAATTGTTTAAAATACATAATATATATATTATTTATTTAGTTAAACCTGCTGGTTAGAAAAAATATATAAAAACATTACGTTGTTACAATGACATAATAGCCAAGTTAACATCAATCTATGAATCAGCTTATGTACAGGTACAGCATACAATATCTTTGAGGGCTATCATTTGACATTTGACAGTGCAGAGAATATGCATAATCTAAATCCTTAAAAGTTAAGTAAAAACAAAACAAACAGGTTTAACTTATTAAATTTAAATTACTTTATAAAATTATTTAATAATTATTTTGACTTATGTACATAATGTACAAAGTTATTAACAATTAAATCTTACAAATATAATTTTATATTTCATTTCATATAAAATACACTCGGTGG
This sequence comes from Microvelia longipes, assembly GCA_018340805.1. Classification (NCBI taxonomy): domain Eukaryota; kingdom Metazoa; phylum Arthropoda; class Insecta; order Hemiptera; family Veliidae; genus Microvelia; species Microvelia longipes. The sequence continues at coordinate 30,844,001 of JACMZG010001911.1, read as the reverse complement.
ACTTAAAAGAAAATTTGGTACTTAAAATACTTACATACTTTGAAAGTCAAAAGTGAAATTAAGTAAGTGATTAGCAATCCTTTACCTAAATCTGGATGAAGTTTCGAGCTAATTTTAGACTAATCCTTATTATTTATCTGTGATTAATCAAAAACCATCAGCAATTTAAAGAACATCAAATAAATACTATAATCAATTATAAAACAAAAAAGAAAGTAAATAATTTCTCAAGTAAAAATAATGAAATAGAACAAATTGAAAATTTATAAAACGGAATACAATTTTATAAAATAGAAATTACAACAAACTAAAAAGGCTTAGTTTTTTATTTTTTATTTAAAGAGAACAAAAATGTAAATAATGTCCACGACTTTGATTCTTATTTGTATGGGATACTTGCTGAGGCAATATCAATATCATTCCAGACTATTTTATTTTATATTATACATTATGTCAATCATAAATCTAATATTTAATATTAATAAATTCTTTTTCAATCTTACTCGGAAGTGTTTAAAATGATTGAACATGTCATAGAAACATATTTGTCAAAGATAGAAATAAGTTTCAAAAATAACATTTATTTTAGAAAAATTTCACTGAAGAAATAAAAATAAACTGTATTTTTCCAAGGATACTATCAATCTGCTTAGCTTTAAAAGAAACATTTTAGCTTATTTTTTATATACAGAGACTGAGAAAAATTATAAGTCTCATCAACCAAGCAGATGATGTTTCAATTGAGCTTGACTTCTATTATTGAAATAATAATCATCAAACACGAGCATTAATAAAACCAAATACATATTAACTATTTGACCAAAATCACAACAGTCTTTTTGGAAGCACTTTGACATACAGAAACTTATAAAAATAAAAGAAAAGAAATTTAGTTAAACAAGAAGAGTATTAAGTAAACTTGTAATTATAAAAAATAAATAAATAATAATTTAATGAGGATGAGCATTCAATGACTTGAAAACAACCTATATGTAACATGATTTCGTTCAAGAGTTTGAGGTTTATGAACGTTTAGTAAACAAATAAAAAAGTATATAAATTATATAAATATTATAATAATAATAATTAATTATATTAATTATTTAATTTATTATTAATTTTATTAATAATATTATTAATTTTAATTAATTTAATTTTAATTTAATATTATTAATTATTTAATTAATTATAATATAATTACATAAATTATATCAAAAAAGTATTTAAGTCAAATAAAAGGAACATTAACTATAAATTTAATTGCTTCTCTGAAACTCTCGCTTCTCTGAAAATGTTTTGGTTGAAGGTGGTTCCCACTGTTTATGTCTATATTTACACATTAAAACATTTTTAAATGCTTGTCTAAATACTTTATTAAATATTGTATAAAATATTGGATTTACCATGGAGCTGGAGTAACCAAGCCATGTGGCAAAATCAAAAACCCACTTACCAATAACTCTTTCACATCTTCTACACAAAGAGGGAACCAAGTTAAGAATAAAAAATGGAGACCAGAGTATAACAAAAGTAAAAAATACAACGCCTAATACTTTTGTAGCTTTTTGTTCTAAACGTAATATTCTACCATTACGGGAGGAATTTCGAGTAATAAATATAGAATTTCTCGATTGAGGATTGTAGTTAGATTGAGATGTATCTTGGGTTGGCCTTAACATTGGCATTGCCAACCTCATAATAAGTAAAGGTACCTTTTCCTCAATTTTTTTCTTTGAACCTCTTTGCAAATCTTCAGATTTCCAAGGTATTATTGTGTGTCTAACAGGCTCAACACTACATAAATTCTCTTCAGTTCTAACCACAGTGAGTATGCCTGGCTTATCTCTAGCTTTATCGACCAAAGAATCTCTACAAGACTCAGATTTTACTATTTCATCATCAGAATTAGAATCTGACGTACACGCTGTGGAAGTTTCGTGGTAGCTATAAACTCTTCGACGTAAGTCTGTGGATGACTTACTCAACTCTTTCCTAAAATAAGGGATAGTAGATGATTTTGATTTATGTCTCTGAATTTTAGCTTGTCGGTGGTCCTCAACTTTTAGAGAATTTTCTTTGAACATTTTTTCAGGAGTTGAATTCGGTTTTAAAAGAGATTCTTTGCTGTTAATTCTGAAAAATAAAAACACATTTTATAGGGACATTGTGAAAAAAAATGTCTGCTAGAAACATAAATAATTCAAAAGTGTGTTCATGAACTAGACACTTTTTTGTGTTTTAGTTGATAAACGTGCCTATAAATCATAGGCATGTTCTTTCTTTGTACTTCACCTGTTACGACATAAATATTTTATACCATCAATTCTATACTAAGCTTAGAAATAAGTACTATTCATGAATACATTTTCTCACAGCATAAACCGTTAAAAAGTATTACATACCTAGTTGATACTGGAGGCGCAGGTGACGGATTATTTGAATTCAAACCCCTTGAAAATTTAAACATTTCTTGTCCAAAATGATGAAGAGCCGAAGATTGATAAGGCTTAGGTTCTATATCTTGAATCCAAAGTTCATTAGTTTCCAAGTTAGTAAACTCAGTATCTGCAGAACCAGCCGAGTAGAATGTTTGTCCACCAGCACTCCTCATGGCTTGCATTGGCATTAGTAAACTTTTCCAGGCGTTTTTCTTCTCTTGTTCACTATTACCTGAAAACCAGTTGATTCAATAAGTATACAGTAGAGATTTCCTATGTTATTAAAGAGATTACAATACTTTATATGTTATTAAGAGATTAGAACTTTTGATAATTCATGTAGACTTCCAAAGACATTTCCTCAGCAACTGTCCTTATATTTATAATTAAATATACTAGTACTTAAATTATTACAGGAATACAAACTAAATGCTGGGTGAAATAAAGCATTCAGGACATGAAGCCCTGAGGACAATGAAATAATAATCTACAATATCTAATGTAAGGTGATGCATTTCAAATTAATTAATCCGACACCTAGACAATAAGGATTTAATTAAATCAATCAACATTTCGTTGTCAATCTATTAAATTATTATAAAATATTATTTATTTGACAAAATGAACCGGCTTCTAGCTTCCCCCGCAAGAATCTCACTTACCTCTTTTTGGAACGGAGTTATTCTTATAAAAACATTTTGTAATTCGATTACATTGTATTACCTTTGGTCGTGAGAATGTAAAAACATTTACATCCAAAAAATTTAAAAAAAAGACACCAACGTGATAAATATAACATTGTGCAGCGGAATGACTCAAGCATTCCCCTTATTCTTGATTTTGCTGCGTATTCTGCTTAGGTGTTAGGATATCATCACAAAGTGAGTATTCCAGTGGCCATCTTGCTGTAAAGCAACATCATTATAGACAACGCTATATGTAATGATATAATGAAGCTTTTGATCGTGGGTTTAACATGGTATTTAACGAAACACCACGTTAAGGAAAACTTAAGGTCAATATAGATTAACAACAAGTGTTAAAAATAGTGTTATTTCTCAAAATTTACGTATTTATGACATAAAAACAATAAGAATGTTTCGCTATTAAGATTGGCGCCTAACAGCCCATCTAATATGCTTAAAGTATCATTTGAAGTAGGGTAAGTATTTTTACTACAAATACTATTCATAAAAGCTGAGAGCATAGCCTGATAGCAGGTCAGATAGCTGGACCTTAGGTGTCTAAATCGAGTCCTTGTATGGTTATGGCCATGGAGGCAGTGCCAGATATGTACGTACTAAATAACCAACACTCCAAACCAATTAGTTATTTAAAGTATTAGCTTAGTTAAATAAAATGTTAATTAATTCCGAATACTCATACCAAAATATCAATTAATATTAGCTAAATAGACAAAAAATATCAGATAATACAATCTGCATGAAACATACATTTTTAAAGTTAGCAATACATCCCAAATGTACATAACATAATCAAGTTTGAACTTGATACAATCTTTAAAGCTGTAAAACCCTACAATTCATTTTTATGTGAAATTTTAAAAGTAACATGGAGTTTTATAACTTCGCAACATGTTAGCAATAGCCTCAACATAATTATACAGGCAAGTCACATCCAACATACTCTTTAGAGTTATTATCATTTTTACACTTTTCATAGCTTTTTGCTTCCATATAAATAAATGCGCTTTAAAAACTTATCTCATAATTTAATCTCAAATTTAAGACTATTTATCTTCAATGTGGTTCCTTTTAACTAAAAATACTAAATTAGTTTGGCATAATTGATTTTTGGTTTTTTTCCATAACAATATAGTAATAAGGAATCTAAGTTTAAATATTAAACAAATAGAACCTATGCTTTAATTCTATCTAAAATTTAAACAGAATTATCAAGACTGTTATGAGAATTACAAAGCTTATCCACTTCCAATTTCACTACCATATATAGAAACATAAGTTCATTCTAGAGAACAATGGCCTTTGGCCTCTTAGCCGCTCTGCATCCTAATCCTGTTGCAGCTTTGTGGCCACATAGTTGTTGTACTTTATCATTTCGTCATATTACTGGTTTAAATTAGTAGCATACTGCCACGATATAAGTGAATTTGCAAATGTATTAGTAAAAATACGTGATTTGTTAACATTACGTCAATAAATGACATAGTGTTTTGTTTGACATAAATGTCAATCAATAAAATCTGAACTATTACAGATAATACAATAAAACTTTGTATGTTTGTGAACCATACACTGTAGTAATATGTTTCTAATATTTCTACCCAATCTGAACACTATAATAAAGATTAATAATTTTTTGAAATGTTTATAGGGTCATTTTGTGAGTTAATGACATCACACTTATTTCATAAACAATAGGGTTCGGGACATTAACAAGGTGGATTTTTGTACTAAGTTTCATTTCGATCCAAGAAATCTATGACATGAAAATTCCATACATGCATACATACATTTATACACACACACACACAGATATATATATATATATATATATATATATATATATATATATATATATATATTTACATACATACATACAAATGTATATATATTCTGATCAGGAAGATCCCCCTTCCAAAAATGTACCCCCCCACACTACCCCTCTTCATGACCCCTACCTCATAAGCTCATTTTTTCTTTGAAAATTAAAAAGCAGGAATGTTTCAAAACTGTAAGAATATAGGAATATTAGATGTACTAGATTTAGGTGTCTGAAATTTAGGGAAAAATTAAATAGGGTGGGAAGATGAGAGTGCAAAGTAATATTAGAAAAATAATAAAAGAAAATCTACGTTTAGGATCCCATCTAGGCAGGATTACTTATTTTATTTATATTTGATGACTGAGCAAAGAGCAGTTTTGTTAAGATCTTAATTATAAAACAATTTTCAACCAGAACAATTCGAACCAGGTTTCTAGCAGTTATGAAATTTAATCAGAAATGTGTTCTAGTTTGATATGAAACATGCCCTTATATACTTATAGTATATAATTTTAAGGTACTATATACCATAAATGTATATAAACTAAAAAAATGGGTTGAATAAGTTTTTTCTCCAATTGATTCTTACTTAATAAACATCGAATACCTTTCTGAAGCCAGCTCGTACTCCAGTCTCCACGGCCTCCCAGTCTTCTTTGCTGGTACGCAAGAAGTCTAACAGTTAGTGTATAAGTAAGCAACATCACAGCTAACGGTATGTAGAAACATATTATAGACCCAACCAGCTTGTACAAAGGGTCTGGTATCTGACAAACGCCTTCCACTAATACGCTATCATTATCCTGCCAACAGAAACAAACCAAAATGTAAATGAGCTTGTAAAGGGAAAACCTATTTCTACACAGGTTTAGACATAAGCATTTGGAATAACATGACAATATGCAATTTGATTTGAATAATAGTTAAGATGAAATCGATATTTAATTTTATTTGTTTCTCCTATTCAGAGATTTTATCAGTTTTATAAGAATAATAATTACAGTAGAATAATCTTTATAGATCATTAATAGCAATAAGTAAATACATATTAGGAAAAGAATGACTTCAATTCTACAATATTTTTAATAAATAGAAACTATATAATTCAATTATTTTGATGATCTTCATATAAATATTACTAAAACCTACATTAATAAGAAATAGAATAAATAAGTAAAAAAATCATTATTTAATAGGTATCAATCTATAATAAATAATTATAGCATTTTACGCAGAGAAGACGTTTCGCGCTTAAAAAACATTATAGATTGTTATAATTATTACAAAATAACATAGAAATATATACTAGAGAGGGCATAGGCTATCTAAATACATTGAGAAGCCTGAAACATTTTAGGGCTCTGTGTAACCTTATTGAAACCTCTTTTAAGGGTGAGTTAAGGTTATAATCAATAAATTTATTTCGGTATACCGCACATTATTTGTGTCTTGATTTGTATTTTTAACGTTTTACTATATAAATTGTTGTAATTTTGTACTGATTATTTGATTATATTTATAATCGAAGGTGGTCAGGTTACTTTTTCGATGTTTCAAAACAAAATTGAACCCTCTAGTAATACTATCTCTATGCAAAATAACGTCATTAAAGTCGAACTAAAAATTGTGATCAGTGAGAATTAGAATAACCAGTAAAAATAAGAAAGAACCATAACTTAGAAAAATGAAATTTGGTTAAAAGATCGCGAGAAACAAAGTAAACACACAAGAATCTTAAATTATGAAACAAAATTTAATTTAGTTAAAAACATTGACATACGAAACATTTAAATAAACAACAAGTGAAAATACTTTATCTTACGGATTTATGATGTTTTTAAAACATTAAAATTTACAGTGAGATGGGAGTAGAGGAAGAGAAGCATGTGAAGGTCGTTATTAAAGTTTTTGAGAGCTTTATCGAATAAGGCTAATTTCATAGTCAATTATAGACACCATCATATTACATAATATTATGGTATATAAATATACCAATAACAACAGTATCGATCTAAATTTTATTTTTAACTTCTGGTGAATGTAAAGTTGCGTTTTATGTAGTGTGGAGGTAAAGTAATATATAAACCAAGTAGGGAATCTCCTATGCTAACCTGTGTAAAAATATTCAGACACATAGAGATATATACTAGAGGGGGCATAGCCTATCTTAATTCATTGAGAGGCCTGAAACATTTTTTAGTGGGGCTCTGTGAAACCTCATTGAAACCTCCTCCAAGAGGGAGTTAAGGTTATAATTAATCAATTGTTTTCGGCTTCCCGCAGATTGTTTGTGTTGTGATTTGTATTTTAAACATTCTACTATATAATTTACTGTTTTTTTGTTCCGTTTATTTGATGATAATGAAATGTGGTCAGGTTACTTTTTCGATGTTTCAAAATTCAACCAATAGGGCCCCTCTATAGTAATATATCTCTATGTTCAGACATGCGTGATCAGCTGATTGCTGGCTCAAAAATAGCTGAAATTGAAATAACTGCGCATGCGTCTTTTAGGATTTACGTTTTTTACTTAATTTTATTGGCCACCCTGATCCTGATAACATAAGGTGAGTTTTATTTTTTATCGTGTTTTCGTACTTTAATATGTACGTGATAATTTCATGAATTTGTATTAAACTCTGTGAAATAATTGTTACAATAATTAAGTAAAAGAAAAAAAGACACTATAGTAAGGGTAAACTAGATGTTTTTATTAAGATTTTGAAGAACATGCAGACGGCAGTGAATTGCCTTAAATATAACTCAAAATTACTATTGCTTTTAATATATTCAACATTGTTTGGTAAACGTTGTTAAATTACTAATTGCAATTAATATTTGAAGGGGAAAACAAATATCACTCGCAAAAATGTACTTTCTCACGCAACAAAGTTTAATCAGCCACTCGTTTTAAGAAATTTAAACCAACCTAGCATTTAAAGATTAAACACTTAAACCTCTATTGGATGTGACAATTTTTATACAAATTTTATACTAAAATGTACAAAGAAATGCAATAAAATGTTGAGTACCGTAAATAGTTTGTTAAGATTTAGAAGGGTAAAACAAAATAGCTGCGCCCATAGGAAAATTTGAGCCAACTCCCTGGTGGACAAAATGAGAACTATGTCAGACAAAAATCGCATTTGTTTCCCTACTTGGTTTATATATTACTTTACATGGAGGTAAAAGAAAATGTTTATAATAATAAAAAAAGAAAATCTTTATAATAAAAATACGGTAGAAATAAAAATGGCGTCAAAACTTTTCTAACCTAATCTTTGTCGTAAGGTCTAAGATTAATTCGACCTACTTTAGTCGAAAGGGTACCTTGGAAGTTTTTCTCATCTCATCGGATTCGCTACGCTCATCCTCCCTGCTTCAGAATCGCTCCGCTTGTCCTCAGAATATACAATTCACCAAATTTATACAGCAGCATGTCCTAAGACTCGCTACGCTCGTCCCCAGATAGTAAATTCATTTGTAAATGCAATGCTCTACTTAACGTTTATGACCAAACAAAATCATGGTTCTAGATTATTTTTTGATTTTTTAAAAAACGTACACAAGTCATTCGATAAATATTGAACTAATACTGATAATAAGATGAAACTTATGTACATAAGTATATAAGTTAGTTAAGTGTATGTTAGTCTTATACAAGCCTACACGCGTGCTAAATTCAAACAAATCGCATCATTTTTTCGTGTTTTATGATTTTTGACATTTTTGCTGAGGCATTATTGCGGGTTAATGAGGTCAAAAAAATAATTTCTGAATAGCACAACTACAGCGGTAGACTGATGTTGGCAAAAAGTTTCAACTCCCTAGCATAAATACACTAGGAGCTACAATGATAACAGACACACACACATACAAAAACTACTCTAGAGGCCTTAAAAACGTCTGAAACGGATATTCCGGTGACATCCCAGTTTCGGAATTTTTTGCAAACACAATACTTTTCCTATATACCTACAGTATAAATGAGGAAAAGTAAAAAGAAATCACTCCTTTCAACTGTATTTAAACTTTATTAGTTTAAAATTAAACCAACAAAACTAGTACAGAAACAATAAGGCGCGGTCGAATATCCACGGCCTTCTAGAACGTTGGATCACCAACGTTTGTTTTTCAAATTTTCAGTAATTAGCCGGCTTTGTGATAAATGAAGCCTATTCCCGTAATCTGCACGCTCTTTTGGTTAATCTCAAAGAGTATTTACATTCACTCAACGATTTATTTTAATCTAACTTGGTACATACATACTACTTGTTAGACGTCATTTTGTGTTATATATTGACATGTCATATTTGTTAACATTGACGTCTAACAGTAGTTATGTATGTACCAAGTTAGATTAAAAATAAATCGTTGAGTGAATGTAAATACTCTTTGAGATTAACCAAAAGTACGTGCAGATTACGGAAATAGGCTTCATTTATCACAAATCCGGCTAATTACTGAAAATTTTGAAAAAAAGTTATAAAAAAAGTTTGTTGGTGATCCAACGTTCTAGAAGGCCGTGGATATTCGACCGCGCCTTATTTCTTCGTATTATATGTTTTGGTTTAAAATTATTATGTTTGACAGTGTTGTAGTTATAATTTGACTTAAATCTTTAATTTTATAAATAACCAAAAAGAAGAAAGAAAAACATGTTAAAAACACAATTATATTGTGTCAACTATTGATGTTTACTGTTTATTTGTTTAACTGAATGACTAAGCAAGCCAGCCCCTGGTTTCACATTTATTTGTGATTCTTTATTATTTACTCATTTCTTGTTGAGTATTTCCTCAACAAATATTTATTCAACAATTTTGTGGTTTTAATGAATATTTAGTTTAATTGTATTGAGGAACCAGTTAAAGATATTAAATTAAGCAAAACTATGCATATATAAATAACATTTAATAAAAACTTTCTTCATTTTAGAGGAAAGGAAAGGAGAAAACAGTCATTACACCCCTTCTTAAGTTCATCCATCAGATGCGCCTCGGGAGTAAACTTGCTGGTTCTAATATAATTGTGACACAATATAATTGTGCAAGAGTACCTAGGAAATGCAACAAGCATAACGCAATGCTATTTTAGGGAACTGTTCCATCATTCGACGTTCATGTTATGCAAAACATGAATAGGTGACACAATATAACTGTGGACGAGACACCCAGGAAATGTAACATGCAAAATGCAATGCTACATTTGGGAACTGTTCCATCATTCGACATGCATGTTATGCAAAACATGAATAGGTGACACAATATAACTGTGCACGAGAGACCGCAAGGAAATGTAACAAGCAAAATTAATACTAAATTAGTAGAAATGTAGCATTGCATTTGCTTGTTACATTTCCTTGGTTATAATGTGTCACCAATTCATGTTTTGCATAACATGAATGTCGAATGATGGAACAGTTCCCTAATGTAGCATAGCTATTATTTACAGTTCCCATGTTTCGCTATTATATACAAAACTGTTCAAAATATAATAGGGTTAGGAGACTTTTGGGCCACCCTGTATGCAAATAAGTGTGTATATATCATATACTTATCAAACCTGTAATAATAAATATAAATATATCAATTTTATATAGATAATATATATAATATCTCACAAATTCCTAACAAAAAGTTATATTTTCCTGAAATTCTCTGTACCTTTGCCACTTAAAAATTATTGGGCCTGAGCCCATGGAGGTCTCATCATGAAACTTGGTGGACACTTTCCTATCACTATGGGCTATATTTAGGATTTTTTTCAGAATTTTTAAAAATACGCATTTTGAGATATTTAGCATTTTTTAAAATAGGGGCTCGTCAAAGGGCAAAAAATGGCTGGGGCTAAAATGACATCAAATACTATTGAAAGCCTTAGGGTTTAGCTACAAATTGCAAGTAGAATGAAATTTCTATACTTGCGACTTTTAGAGATACATATGATAATCTGACTGCAAAAACACTGAAAAACGGCTATTTTCCACAACTTTGCCCCATCAGTGCGCAGAAGCGGCTGCAAGTTTTAAGCTAAAAATTTGTATTTTTTCTTTTAGGCATAGACCCTACATCCCCACCAAATTTTATCAAAATCGGTCACCACGCATGTGAATTTTATTTTTTAGTGAGATGATTTGACATGGAATGACTCTATAACCTTCTCAATAAGCGAAACAATAGGAAACCATCGGGAGATATGTTTGCTTCTTCATTTATGACCTGCCCAGTAATCGTAATATGATTGTATAAACATGCGCAGCTCTTACCAAGCATATACAGTTAGTTTTTGACATATGTTTTGTGAGGAATTCTTTTCTATTTTTTTATCCTCAGCGAGTTCACTTTGTTGTACGGCAAATGGACTTAACGCGTCATCCCCTTTATTCAAGATCCTTGTATAAAGTATACAAATTATACGTTTCAATTCAAATCTACAATCTTATTTTATTGGATATCATTTATTTCAATTCTCCACAAATATAAATAAAATCCTCATACATTAATGGAATTCTTTCGGGCTGTCAACAGTTCATTTCTAAACCTCTGACAATAAGAATTAAACAAAACATACAAAACAGAGAAAAATCTTGTTTCAACATTGGGTTATTTTGCTTTTATAATAATGTGTAATTTATTGGATTCTACATACATACATACACTAACCTTTACCCTTATACAATGTCACATGATAAAATCGTCCCATTTATCATGAATACAAGATTTATTTATTTAATCTTTACTGCCACACTGTAAAAGTTACGACCTTTTATTCCACTACAGTTTATACCGAAGTGTTATTTTAGTGTTTTAATTTACCTCAGATTTACAAACAACTGTTGATTTAAGTTGATTTAAACTTAAATTCAATAAGGACAACTCAATTATTTCGAGGAGGAAAGTAAACTATTAATACGTAGGTTACAGTTGAATTTTGAATTAGATAACACCGTTCTAGAAATAACTGTTAAAGTGAGGAGTTGAAATTGCGATGGAGAAAATGATTTTTATATCCCTTTACAACGCTAACTTTAAATTAATCGTAAAAGAGACAAAATATAATTTATTCAAAGCTAGATTACTTTATTGTAAAGTCTAAATTAAGCAACAATACACTCTAGAGAGTGTATTGTTGCTTAATTTAGACTATAGATAGTGTCTCTAACGATTAATTATTGTACTATTATGGAGATCAACAATTCAAGTGATATAAAAATAAGGGGTCGGCAGTAAAGACAGTTTTCCGACTCCCGCCTACCCTTTTCTCTATGGGTTTGATGGACCAGCTTTCAATCAAAAGCAATCTAGTTTAACTAATATGACGCAAGTCAGCGCCACTTGTTTTCACATCCCGCTTTGTTGATTTATATCCGTTGCTAAGCAACTGTCAACAAAGAGCGCCATTTTTCATATTGTCAACATTTTCTCTATCATGTAACCTTAGAATAATACTATATATAGAAGGAGCACAGGACTGTAAACATAATGTAATTCCACTGATAACATGAAAGCCGGTTGACTGGTGCAACTAAGTAATGGTGCCAACCTGACAACAAAAAATTATTTTAAATATGTGTCATAAATATCTATTAATGAAGAAAGATCGTAAAGAACAAATATAATAACTTAAAACACCTGCTGAGTATTTAATAAAACCGGTCTTAGATGGCACAAGGGTGGCGGAATACAAGAATCTACATTTAGTCGACGAGGACTACTTTTAATATAATTTTGATAAATACGTTAAACTACAATTTAAAATGCTTTAAATATTGTAATGCACCGATATTTATATTAGTATTTTATGAATAATCAATCATTAATTAATAATAGAACATAATAATTCAGCAACCGGAAGTATTGCCAACTTTTGTTTTAGAAAATTGTATATTGTAAGGGTGGCAGCATTACTTAGTTGCACCAGTGAACCGGCTTTCGTGTTATCAGTAGTGCTCCTTCTATATATAGTATTATTCTAAGCATGTAACATAAAGCCGCTAGAACCGCGTGAAAAATAGCAGGGAAGCATGATATATGGCGGTGCAATGCGGATATTCGGAGAACTAAATGTGATAAAATTTGCTCAGGACAATGTGAAGGATGGGAGTCGGAACACTGTCTCTACCGCCGACCCCTCATTTTTACGTCACTTCATTAACAATCTATTAAATAGAAAAATTACATTTTAGGCGTAACACTGATTATCCCTAGTCGCCTGGTTAGCCTAACCAAATAAAGGCGGCTTTTATCAACTTTTTAGAGTTGCAAATACGAACTGAACTTTTAAGTTCAGTTAAGAATGAGCTGTTAATTAAATCCCCCGAATTGCACCGTCCTTTTATCATAAAGGCTTGAATTTCGTGTGGATACTTAAATATTTGTCATGAATCTAGCATCTTCCGATTCATATGAAGTTATTAAAAGAAACTCTTTTACTCTTAGTTAAAAATTTAACGATACCAGATGTTTTTTACAGGCCTGAAGCCTGACTCAAATCGCATGTAAGGCTAAAAATAGGTTTAAATTAAAGTTGAAATAGGTTCAAACCATAATAGAACAGGAACATATCAATATCGGTTTTCAACGACATGCAAGTATTCGGAGATTTTACCTGGTTGAGTATGCATTTCTCTTTATTCAGTAGGTAGACTAATATAGACATGTAGATAATATTCCTAGGTCGGCAACTTGGTCAAATCTCAAATTTAACTGAAGTCTGGGAGAAGCTTTATGCATAAAGTAAAGATTACTAGAAGTGACATGCTTAAAGCTTTCTAATGTAAAACGATAGGTTATACCATCTAAAGAAAACTAAAACATTATAACAAACATACGAAAATATTACCTGAGAATACATGAGACTTATTGGTAAACTCATGGCTATGGATAATATCCAAACTAGTATGATCTTCAGTACAACTCTTCTTCTAGATTTATTTCTTCCAAATTTCATTGGATATTTCAGAGAAATATATCTATCGACTGATATTGTGCATAAATGCATTATACTCGCAGTGCAGAATAATACATCCAGGCATATCCAAGCAAGACAATAAACTGGTGCCAGCGGAAAAAACCCTGAAATCAGAAAAAAAATGATATTTGAGATTGAGATGTTAATGAGGTAATGAATCCTATTGTTTGTGAAAAATTTATGAAAACCTAAATCCAACTTATTGAATCCATCAAAATTTAAAAAGACGTTTAAGCAAGTACTACATTGTTAGCAGAAACGATTGAGAACGGTTTCAGCTCCATCAGACCACACGCTTCTCAAGTAGCTTTAGGAGGCGAGATGGCCACGATAAAAATTCGCTAAACACATGTTAAAATGCCATTTATGTCATATCATCTTTAAATTTCATGATTTGAGAGATCGAAGAGGTGCAACCATGAGCTTTGAATAATCATTACATTCTGAGGACGAGCGAAGCGAATTCGCAATGTGTGGAAAAGTATTGAGCTACCAACCCCAATTTGTTTATCTAATAAAAATACATTATATCCAAAAGGTTAGGGAAACTTTTTAAGTCATTATTCAAAAATTGCCATAATCTTTTGCATAAAAGAAGTTTAATAATAATATAAACATCGTGTATCAGGCTAGTGATCAAAATCAAGAGAACATCATCGAAAAAGCTGATATAGTCAAACAATGAAACATTTTCCACTTCTAACATTGTTGCTCATGGTTAAAACTCTAAGAATTCCATGAGAGATTGCTTGATAAACCTCGAGTAAAGATTATTTAGCCATTACTTTTATTCGTTATTCCCGTAAGTATATAGGAAAAGTATTATGTTTGCAAAAAGATACGAAACCGGGATGTCACCTGAATTGTCCATTTCAGGTGTTTTTAAAGCCTCCATAGTGGTTTTACACAGTAGTGTAAAACCTCACCCTCCCTACTTGTACACAAGTTGGGAGGGTGAGGGTAGCAAATCCGGTGTGATGAGGAGAAGTTCCGAGGTATACACCCATCTCGATTGACATTTAACTAACAACATATATTTTTAATAATATCTGTTGTAAGGATAATTCATCATATGAAGTTTTGATATAAAAAAAATATTTAAAAATAAACTAAATCGTCCAGGGACCTGATTGATATTTGATTTTATTTTCTGTCGCGATATAAAAATAATTATTTTTTGTATTATTTTCTCAGTGACGTTTCCATATCGAGCATTTAATTCAGTGATATTAAAATACCAACAATTTTCTTCTATTAATTTTAAAAAAGACATAAAATATATTTAAAAATCATATGAAAATCAGGCAGCAATATTTTATATTATACTTAAAATTAAAAAATAAAATTAAAACTTTTGTATTCAAGTAGAAGGCAATAAATTATAAAATGAAATAAACGTGTATGTATAAAATACATGCTTACTTAATGACATAAAATTAACTTGATCAATATGTTCTCTAAAAACTGGAAAAAACATGATTAATTATTTGATCAAATAAAATACTACTACCCTCATTACTTTTTCAACATAAACAAATACTTTTATCGAGGACTGGTAGCTCGAGGTAGAGCGCTCGCCTTACGACCTGGAAGTCGATGGTTCAAATCCAGTCAGGGGACAACCTTAAGTCCTTTGTACCATTCTTTCAGGTGAGACTATATAAAAAAACTGGTACGATAGGTAAAAACTAGTAGCTGACGTGCTAGATAAGACTAATGAGATCAAAGTAACTAGTGCGACTAGAGAAAATATACTAGACAAATTGTGATCTTGGTCACAGGTGCAGTCCCGGGAACTGCAAGAGAGGATAGAAGTGCTAAGGTCTTCTCTGGTGCAGATGTTTTAGGGGTTATCAGTAGAGGGGAATTCGGATAAGCCAAAATGCTAAAATGTGATTACCCAATGCTAAAGGTGGCGTTATTTTGGTCTTGAAATAATGGTAACCTAAATTCTAATGAGTTATAACGAAAGTTAAACTATAGTTTTGAAAATTATTACAGCAGATACCCATTCACTCATTGAATACGAAAATCACGTTTTTATTATAAATAAATCCTTAAAAATACCAACAATCATAGCAGCCTAGTTTTTATAAATTTCAATCCTTTAAATCAGGGGTTCCCAAACCATGGAAGCTCTCAGATCATCACAAAAAACAAAAACTTTACAGACACGGAATATGTTTAGTATCTTTATTACCACAAATTTATTTTGAGAAATGATAGTTTAAAGGAACTGTCCGATAAGTTAAATAAAAAAACTTCTAGAAAAATAATAAATTCAAAAGGAACCTCAAAACGTCAAGTCTTGAATAGCCAGAAAAAAGATGATATATTGTAGAAGGAAAGTCCAAATCCTATAGTAAGTAACCCACTGACTTGAGGCCAGAGTTACAAAGTTATATAAGGTTGCAGAACACTATTGTACACAACATGTGTTGCCAAAGCAAGTGAAATAGATACCGTTCAGACAGGAATTTGATTCCATCCCGAACGGAACAGGTATTGTTGTATAGCCAAGAGGTGTAAGCAAAGCGCTTTGGACTAATTGCCAATTAAGACTCCTCAACCCTATTATTAAGGAAGGCAATAAGCACTGACGAACTCTACTGTACCAACCCATGACTGGAAGAGAGGGAAATAAGACATGATTCTAAGAACATTTCCTTGAATGATATTTAAACTAGAATTATTTGTAAAGCAATTTTCATTTCTTGATTTAATTAGACGAATAGGTTTGTAAGATGAACTGGAATGTAGATTGCTTCATAAGGTAATATTTTATAGTAGACACGACAAAAGCGAAAAAGAAAATTTGTCAAGAGGTCAACAATGCGAAGGTTTGACAAAAGAATCCAACAGGCCAGTGTTCAATACGAGAACATTGCGTTCCTCTCTGAAATGCTCTGGTAAATATTGATTTAAAGCGTTGTATAGAAGTAAGGTTTAAAGGTTTGAGTGATGATTGTCCTTTGTTTGGATGTCCTTTGACTCCTGGAGGTCAAAAGGATGTCCAGCAGTTACAGCATTGAATAGCTAGCAACTGAGTAAAAGATAAATAACTGGTTTTTTTACGGATGACAAATCTAATAAATATTTCAGGAATGTATTTTATAATGTAAGCTTCAAAGAATGTCCACCATCTTCGAAAGAGGTTTAAAATCGATTTGACTCTAGATTACTATGAGTAATTTTTAAATACATGAGTCATGGGTGAAGTGGAACAATACCAGTTTCAAATAGGGGAAAGGGCCATAAAGGGATGAAAAACTTATAGATTTTATTTTATAAAGATTGTCAATTAAGTTATCAGAATTTGGTCATATATAAAAACATTAAAATCTTTACTATTTTGAGCTTAACACTACAATTATGTTGTACAAATATACCTCGACAAAGAAGCGATTCCTTTGAATTATCTCTATCTGATAGCTCGGAATAGTGAAGTTTTTATGTTTTTTATGACCCTATACTCATAATTGAATTGACATTCTTTGTATTTGGTGGTCAATAAGTATTTTTAATTTTAGTTTTATTCTATAGTTATCTACAAAGGTTGGAAATCTCAGCACGAGTACTTTGTTATATATGAGCCACTAAATCGTATAGCATTTGATCTAAGAGGGCGCAACCCATTTTAGGACAACAACCTTTTCTCAAAAAAAAGGTTGTTGGATAGATTTATAGATAGCAGTTTTATAGATGGTAGGATCGAAATCTAGCAAAGAGCCTCCAGTGTTTTGAGTAAAAACAGTTCTAGGTACGAGTTTTCTCACCTATAAAATTTAAGGCAGTAATCAGTCTGCATCAAAACCTTACTTTAATACCCCGCATTGCTGCACCAAAACTTGAATCGAAAATACTTTGGAAATTTCTTATCATAGACAAGAAATTATGCTAATACGCTCAGCGTCTTCCAATGTTCAGCATCATCTTTTTACTCTTCGCTTAAATACGATCAAACGACGCTTAATACTTTCTACTGGCTTGCATAGTGCGTATTCTCAATATAAGAACTTCATAATCATCCAAAAAGACTACCTCATCCAAATTTCATCAAAGCAATTTTTAATTTTATACATCTTTTTAATTAGATTATTGTCATATTTTACTGAATAAAATACATTTTCCGTGTAATAAAAAGAGAGGTGTGAGACGTCATAGTCACTACTAAGTAAAAACAAGATAGGATAATGAGATTCATCACAATCTAATACGTCAAAACAAGAAAATAACTTTTGCGAATTCTTCACCACAAAATAAAATGAGGTCATATATATATATATATATAATATATTATATATTTGTAAATATTTATTTACAAATTAGAAATATAAAATTATAAATTGTATATTTAAATACAATTTATTGAATTTAATTTTTAATAAAACTTAATTTAAATATACTCATATTTTTTGATGATTTCAAATTTTAATTTAGTGTCGAAGCAAGCTAATATTTCAATTAATTAAAATAAACATTCATAAACAAAATTAAAATAAACATAAATGTCATCAATATAAATTTGTTAAATTTTAAACGTTATGGAGTTATAAAAAATGTTTTAAGAGATAAGTTGTTAATTCATTAGTTCTATTAATTTAACTGATGCGATATTTCGACATGAAATATAAATAAACACGCTGTGCTATAAATAGCTGGTGTTGTTTCTCATTTATTTAAATTATAACTAAAATTAGTTTAATATTTAAAATTAAATGAGATGGGATATGAAGGAGAGTAATATGTATCAATAATTATTAATGATCCGTTTACTTTATAATATTTTCAAAGATTACATATTCAACACTTATTCAATGTAATAAAGCGGGAATATAAATTTAAAAAATAAAATTTTTTGTAATATAAAATTGACTAAGAAACGAAAATACAGAGACATTTTTCCTACGCCCTGCGTAGGAAAAGAAACATTTTTCAGACGCCAAGAATCTTTCAGATAGCGTCAGCCGTACAATCTTTTAAATGATATAGTTGTAACCAACAAAACTAAAGCTCGCTGTCAATGATTACGAAGATTTCGATAAAATTAACAATATTTGGTACGACGTACCTCCGTGCTTTTCCTAACACATTTTGACTTACTCTCTTCGTACTCAGAATGTGATAATTATAATTATCTAACCCTTAAGTTGGCATTACTTCGATATCGCTACGCTCTATTCCATAATAAAAGTTTAATCCCAAGTCTAGGGTATTATAAATTCGGATTCGCTTCACTTGTCCTTCCAAAGACATAATTAATTTTAGCCTAAGCGGAGGCAATATTTTGGTCTCGCTACACGGGACCTCAGCATAGAGAAGTGATTAAAAGCAAAGGGTGTTACGGCTTTTTGCGAAAAATAGTCATATTTTTGACAGATGTACACTTCACCAAACAATTTTCAAGTTTGACACCAATAAGTATATAAATTTCGCCAATAATTTACAAACTAAAAATTAATCTAAACATCAAAAAATTAATTAAACTAGCTATTAATTTTTTTGGATAGTATTTATGTTCACGCTATCCGACGATATATTGTACAACAAATAAAGGGTAATGGCTGTATAAGTTTGAAAAATTTTAAATTACTATTTTTAAAATAGCAACAAATATCAAAATAAAATTTAGTGGACCGATTAACCATGGTTTTTAGGGAGGACACAAAATTGAATTTATACCAGTGGTAAAAAGCAAAAATAAGTTTTTTTTTATCAAATGCTACGTTTTAGTACCAAATGATTAAGTTTGTCCTTCATATGGATGCGAGTCAATGTATGGATGAGCTAATGTATGGATGTCTAATGTTTAAATAAAAGGTTCATTTATTCATTCATTCCTATCGTCATTTTTTTATTCATAAGATTTCAGAGAAGAATCCAAAATGTCGACCATTTTTAATTTAAACAAATAGGATGCGGGGTACCACGCAACTCTTCTTCGTCACATCGGACTCGCTTCGCTCATTCTCCTTACTTCGGACTCGCTTTGCTCACCCTCATAATATAAAGTCGTTAAATTTAAACTTCAAGACGCCTTAGGACTCGCATCCGACATTTTCCGGATAGCAGAACTAAACCTATAGTTTGATTTTTGTTTGAAGTTTAAACTTTATAGCGTAAATACACAGGGAGCCACGATGATAACAGACATACACAAACACACACCCACAGACAGACAACTTCGAAAAACCACTCAAGATGTTTTAAAAACACTTTATACGGATAATTCCGGTGACATCCCGGTTTCGTATCTTTTTGCAAACATAATACTTTTCCTATATACTTACGGGAATAACGAGTAAAAGTAATGGCTAAATAATCTTTACTACAAGGTCTGCCAAGCACTCTCCCATGGAATTCTTAGAGTTTCAACCATGAGCAACAATGTTAGAAGTAGAAGATGTTTCATTGTTTGACTATATCGGCTTTTTCGTTTATGTTTTCTTATTTTTTTATACCTACATTATAAATGTTACTGAAATTATTTTTAGTGCTAATTTGAACAGTTTTGATTCCAACAAAATCTCAAAACAATTACTACGATCTCAATTAATAGTATTTCAACCGTTAAAAACAAGTGTTTAAGTATGAAACCAATGCTCTCTGGATTAGTTTTATATTTGAAAGCTTATTTTTATTTTTATGAATTTCTGACAAGACAAATAAATGAGATTGATGACATTAATGTTTTTATACAACAAACGGATGCTTTAGCTCCCTGAAAATGAGTTTAGCCTTGGAAATAACAGAACATATGAATACGCTTCTTCACAATTGCAGTTTCCACCGAAAATAAACAAAAGAATGTTAAACATCGAAGTCAAATAAAGAAGTTTAAACCATATGTAAACATAGTTCAGAGATAAGAAAGTAAACTTATCCTTGTCTTAAATCTATCTCGGTTTGAATTTGTAATCAAAACCTCTAAGTCAACAAAGCTTCAGGAAAGTTTTATAAATACTATGCGCTGTGTTATACAGCTTTGTATAGATTAGTGTGTCATGTTTTGAGTAAATTAATGTAAAATTCAAATATTAAATTATATAAATGGTTTATACTAAGTTGTCATTTAAACAAATTAATTAAAATAATACCATATTCTTTATTTGGTGATTACTTAATTATCAACACAATGATACTATAAACAAACAGACAATATTAAAGTTAAGTTATTAATTTAAAGTTTTTTGATTGCTTAAGTTTAATAAAAGACTTATGTTAGAAAGTTCGAGATTATATGAATATGTCATGTCAGATATGTATATATGTAAACTTTGTATGAGTGACTATAGATGCATAAACAATAAGACTGTTGACTCGATGGTAGGAAAATTTAGATTCCGGTCGACGCCACGCCAGGCGTCGACCAGAAAAATCGGGTTTGGGGTACCTCGGAACTATTTCTCATTATATCGAGAGCTATCGAGAGCTTCTGCAGCGCTGATTTGTAGTTGCTTTCGATAACAGAATCCAAACGTTTTCTTATTTAATTTAACCCCCTCTAGCTGGCGACAGCAATACAAAGTTTACATTAATATACCTGAAAGATATAAATTAGAGCCTTAGGCATCTGAGTATCTTAAAAATAGCAAAAAAATAAATTAGCACAATAGATTATTTTAAGAACTATAGGAAAATCAACAATTCTTATTAGCTAACAAATAACAACACCAAAATCTCTCCACAAAACCTTTATTAAAACCAGAGCCGGCTTTCGACCTCACGATCATCATCAGTGCCTATCCAACAAATAAAGGTGCCAATCTGTGTGCCAATCTGGTTTTAATAAAGGTTTTGTGGAGAGATTTTGGTGTTGTTATTTGTTAGCTGTGTTTACTCCACTGCTCAGTTTTCTGTTAATAATTCTTATTAGTATTTTTTTCTTATATACCTTGCAAAACCACTCAAGAGGTTAAAAAAATACCTGAAACGGATACTTCAGTTTAAATGTCGGTTTCGGATTTTAAATGCAAACACACCCAGACATAAATGAGACCTTAAATGACATAAACACATCCAGACCTTCGACATAAATAAGAAAAGGGGAAAACAATCCCAGAGAGAAGCGAAAAAGTAAAAAAAAGTGAAGACATGATTTAGTTACAAACACAACGAATTACTTTAGTATAGTTTTACATGGGTTGGTCAAGGAACAGTTAACGTCTTATGATGGTTAGAAAGTTGATTGAAATTATGGATTTGATAAAAATGTATAGTTTAATTTAAATTTCAATACATATTTCCTTACCAATGTTTTAACTTTTATTTGATTTTAACAGATTTTTGAAATCGGTCATAGATATTGATTAAATGTTATCTCGAGAATTTCAACTATATAATACAAAAGGATGCTAATTTACATCTAAATAATATCACATAAATAATGGTTGAATATGTATGCAGTAAGGAACGGCTATAGAGGATTTGAAACTAGCCATAGAGAGGTTCTCTTTAGACTTGCATAAGTACCAGTAGAATTACTATTTTCAATACACAGGGACACATTTTGCAAAATTTGGACGAACTTTTGTTCATAGGCCGAGCTTACAATGCTAAAGATCCGACTTCTTTTCTAACATAAATAGAAAAAGTTCTTATTCTAACATAAAATAGAAAAATGTATTATTCTAACATAAATAGAAAAATGTATTATTCTAACATAAATTGAAAATGTATTATCCTAACATAAATAGGAAAATGTCTTATTCTAAAATAAATAGGACAATGTCTTATTCTAAAATAAAAAGGAAAATGTTAAAGTGATGTAGAAATTCATACAGTAGGGGGGGGGGGCGCGGGACAGTTGGACATCAACTACCGCATCGAGCGCTAGTTTTCACCTTGTTATCAGTTTTAAATCGAGACGTCAGTCTATAAACTGGAACGTAAACAAGAAAAATTTTCAGAACATTTTTAGTTGTTTATAACATTATTTGTTTAGAAAATAAGATAAATTTAAAATTTTTTCCATTAAAAGAACAAATAAAAAAGCAATGAACACGCAAATTAATTTCGCATTTTTGCACGTCATGGTGAGTTGGACCACTGCCCGCGCCCCCACCCCTACTGTAGAAAAATAGAAAAATGAATTATTCTATCATAAATAGGAAAATGTCTGATTATAACATAAATAGGAAAATGTCTTATTCAACATAAATAGTAAATTGTTTGATCCAAACATAAAAAAATGTTTTATTCTAACATAAATAGACAAATGTCATGTTCAAATATAATTTTAAAATTATTTCACGGATAGTAGCAAAGTAAAATATAGTGAAACAAAATATTGGTTTCTAAATATTTTGGAGAAAAAAACTTTTAAAGACTTGAAAGATTTGTTGGAATTTTTTCCCAAATTTCATGGATAAATATTTAACCTGTATGTTTAATTTAAGAGCATATATTTTATAATATTTAAAGTTACAATCACAATAAAAGCAAAATATTCCTTGACTAATACATAGACTATAAAGTAGATGTTAACTAAGGTATCGGAAGTCAAATCGTAAGACATTGTCGACCAGGCTATTTTTATTTTTATTTATATTTTTATGTTCATTTGAAGTATTGTAAATGTATATTGAGAGGAAAAACAGCGATAACGTTCACAAATATTTTGGAAATAAACTTTTAAACCCGAATTCTTCTTTCCAATCCTCAAATGCCAAGAACCATGATTTAAAGTTTAATCTTCTTTAAAAGTTATCTGAACGTGACAATTCTCAATTTAAAAATCAATACAAACTTTTCCATCTTTTTATTTATAAATATTTTTAAGACTTAACTCCACTTCTAAGATTCCCTCTTTTTATTTTAAACATTCTTACCCTATAATAGAAAACTAGAGAATAAAATTAGAGAAAAATCAAAGTTGATAAAACTTGTAAAATGTATAATTGAGCTGTCAATGCATATTTAAACTTTTCATGACATTTTGTAGGAAAAACTAATCTTAATTTATTTTTATTTCTACTTTTGAAAAATGTAGACTCTTCAATAAGAGGTTCAAACTTAAATTGGATTAAAACTTTTTATTGGAAATAAGTTAGGTACTTTAAAAAAGTTGTTTAGAAATAAATAATAATTGTTAAGCATCATATTACAGTGCTGATTCTGAACAACTATTGTTAATGAAATATTAATGGAGAAATCTGTATTATAAGTGTGCGTATCGTATGCCTTATGATTTCGTGTTGCCTGGTCACCACCATTTGAGTCCGGGGAACAGTATAGAAGCAGGGACACCGGTGTACACGGACGATTATAATACCTAATTTTTTCTAAGGCACGGCTGACAAAACGATGATGTAGTTACCTAAACAACGTTTTCATTTAATATTCGATCTGGAATCAATTCATTCCTATAACGCGTTTTTATGAACATTTTATCTTACGATCATTCAATCTTATAAAACTTCTAATCGGGAAACAAAATTTGATATTTTAGAGTTTATTAATCTATTTGCCTCGAGGAGCACTGAAAACCCCATTCTTGTTGCAGTTCAGCCATAGTTTCGCTATATGACAACACTGTTTTAACAGTATAACCTCCTTTCTGTTAACTATTTATTGTTTCGTTACAATCGGAATTGAATTTCAGTTAATTATTTGTATTTATTTAATAAAATAATAATTATGAACCACCTATTTAGGTAAAAAATAATTAAAAATTCCTTCAGATCGTTCAACGTTTGAACATAATTCTGTACAGTAAAATTTTATCAAAAACTAAATTTTGAAACCAATTTATACTAATTGTAAATTAAAAATGTTGATTTTTTTAAATGTTATTTATTTTATTATTAATCTTTATCACAGTAAATAGAATAGACTATATTTTTGTGGATGACTTTTTTACCTCAGCTCCTTTTATTGACTCGCTTCGTTTTCGCCATTAAATATAGTCGCTTTGGTGAAAAAATATTAATTTCATTGCCTAGTAGTATAATATACTGTTAAGAGGCACCGAGATACGTGATAAGAATAATTGAAGGATGAAGTAAGTAGCTTTTATATCCCGCACAAACCTAATCTTTCAACTAGGATTAACTGAGTGTCATGTATTTCCATCCATATTTCAATCATTCGATTTAAATAAAAGATCGAAGTTTTGGTTAGTAGATCTAAAAATTAAACTGAATAAAATTCTTATTATTGCATGAAAACAAGTAAAAGGAAAAATACCGATAAAGGCTTTAGAAAATGTACAGTTTATATAAATAGAAATATTCAATCAAATAATTTTGTCAAACATAGAAGACCAGAGCCCAGGGTTGTTTTGTTAATAAAAAGTGTAATGGCTGGAACCGGTCTCAATTTTTCGTAAATATCTTCCTGAACAAGGATCTGCAATTCTGCCGACTCGTATCGGATGGGTGTCCAGGCAGAACGCACTTTATAGACCAAGAGCCCAGGGTGTTTTTGTGTAATGGCTGGAACCGGTCTCAATTTTTCGTAAATACCTTCCTGAACAAGGATCTGCATTCTGCCGACTCGTATCGGATGGGTGTCCAGCCAGAACGCACTTTATAGACCAAGACCCAGGGGTGTTTTGTTAATAAAAAGTGTAATGGCTGGAACCGGTCTCAATTTTTCGTAAATACCTTCCTGAACAAGGATCTGCAATTCTGCCGACTCGTATCGGATGGGTGTCCCAGCCAGAACGCACTTTATAGACCAAGAGCCCAGGGTTGTTTTGTTAATAAAAAGTGTAATGGCTGGAACCGGTCTCAATTTTCGTAAATACCTTCCTAAACAAGGATCTGCAATTCTGCCGACTCGTATCGGATGGGTGTCCCAGGCAGAACGCACTTTATAGACCAAGAGCCCAGGGGTGTTTTGTGTAATGGCTGGAACCGGTCTCAATTTTTCGTAAATATCTTCCTGAACAAGGATCTGCAATTCTGCCGACTCGTATCGGATGGGTGTCCCAGGCAGAACGCACTTTACATGTCAAATTTACCACCGAAGTTAATAAAAAGTGTAATGGCTGGAAACGGGTTTAATTTTTTGTAAATACCATCCTGAACAAGGATCTGCAATTCTGCCGACTCGTATCGGATGGGTGTACCAGGCAGAACGCACTTTATAGACCAAGAGCCCAGGGGTGTTTTTGTGTAATGGCTGGAACAGGTCTCAATGGAGACACCCATCCGATACGAGTCGGCAGAATTGCAGATCCTTGTTCAGGAAGGTATTTACTAAAAATTAAGACTGGTTCCAGCCATTAAAATTTTTAATAATTTGGGTGCTAAATTTGACCTCTAAAGTGCGTTCTTCTTGGGACACCCGTCCGATACGAGTCGGCAGAATTGCAGATTCTTGTTCAGGAAGGTATTTGCTAAAAATTGAGACCGGTTCCAGCCATTACACTTTTTATTAACAAAACACCCCTGGGCTCTTGGTCTATAGTGTCACAATTTGATAGTTCAAAACCCTTATTGACAAAGTGTCTCCCATAACAAAGTATTCAATAGACTGATAAGAGGTTTCATTGCTTGATCTACTATCAGGCGTTTCAAGCACTATCAACCAAATCAAGCATATTTGATAAACTAAACGTTGTAGAAGTCAGCTTAAAAATTACATTGAAATAAATATTTAGTTTTTTAATAGAATTAGAAATAGAAGAGTCATGGTCGAAAGATGAAGAAATAAAACTTGATATATTTGAACAAAATAGACTCATCCCCAAAAGTCTGGGGCAGAAAAAAAATTCTGGGAGGTTTGCAAACCAGGAGAATTACCTGTGCAGTACTTGCTCCCTTTCTCAACAATCTATTTCATACTTAGTGACTTAGTGGCATTTATATTGGATTAGTGCTTCATTTTCTGTTGAAATAGTATGTATTATGGACTTTTAACTGGAAATGCGCATATTTCGTCAGTTAAAACATAGAAGGTGCTAATTAATCTTTTCATAATCGACACTACTTTTCACACTAAAATTATAAGCTCAGATTATAATTTTACCTTTGGAATGTTTAGCGCATATCCCTTGAAAAGTCCATAACTAAATGAGACAGTGAATCATAAGCAAGAAATCTTTTAAACCAAGATAGCAATATGTATTTAAAAAACAGTATAGCATTAAAAACATGTCTGGTTTGGGAACCTTCACACCAGATTCTTTTTTACTTGAACTTATTGAGTTATTTTAGTTTTTACTTCAAAATCACATTCAGACCAATTTTATTTAACTCACAGCGCCAAGAAACATTAAAAACACCACCTCACTCAAAATTTGTGTTTTTTCAATATTTTGATACATTGAGTTGTCGTATCGGCCTCGGGCCGGTGGATAAAGCGCCCTAAAAACATAAAAAATAAATGTTTTCCTGGTAAAAAAGTGGTAACCCTTAATTTTAACGATTTTGTGAAAATGTTGCTGATTCAGTGAACCGTTTTCTCTAAAACGGGTGTTTGCCACCCATCCCATTAGCAATTTTTTTTAAAGCTAAGTCCCTAAAAGGGAAAATTATTATAAGAGATATCTAAATTAAATATTGATAGTTTTAAAGTAAATTTCATGACTTGAACATTTTAAATATAAGGTAAAAGAGAAAAATAAACATGAAAAACTATGCTAATAATATCCCCTAGGAAAAAGTTTAATAATTCCTGAAAAAAATATTTTTTTTTCTAAAATAATATTTTATTCTAGTAAACTGGTTCTCAAATGTTTATCCAGCACGTACTATCAACCATCTAGCATAATATCTGGCGTCCCATAATATGGCGTATGGGGCTGGGCCTAATAACCTCCTTACTTTACAACAGATAAAATAACCTCCTTGCCATAAGTCTATACCACAATAAAAGACAGAGCCAGAATAAAACTATATAACAGGAACTAATGCTGATAATAAATTTTAATAAACATCATCCATGTGTTATATATAATATATATATATATATATTATTATATATATATATATATATATATATATATATATATAGCGTAATGGGTCCTACAGGAGTAATCCTTGCAAGGCTCTAAACGTAAGGGCATCTATTGTAATAAATGCAAATATTATTAATATTTAATAATTGTAAGTGTACCTAAGAATTTTCACAATGCTCATACTAACTGATTGGGTGTAGCTTTGCTCGTCTTTAGAATATAAAAAACGCCTAATTTAATATTAGTCCATCTTCTGTTTCGCTTTGCTCTTACCCTGAAGAACAAAGCCTCAGTTATAATACAACACACGGCTAAAATCAATTGACAGCGCGCCATAAATCTGTGAGGGAAAGAATTCTATTCGTTTAGATCGACCACGCTCCTTCCTCCTCCACCTCATGCCAACTTTGGTACAAAAAATACCTTTTTCGTAAAAAAAATCATAAAAAGGCAACACTGGTTGTAAATATTTGTAACCTTGCGTCGCTTTTATTTCCCTTATTGTGCATATTGATCTGTTTGAGTTCGTTTTGTTTCATTCCAATCTGTTCAGTTCATCTAATTATTGCGGAGTTGATATGATCTGAGTGCCTATATTTGACGCATGAGCATTGACGTATTCTTCAAGCATTTCTTGCTATTTGAGAACAGCGCAGGGTCAGTGGTCTGTCAACCAAAAGACAGCATTTTTTTGGGAAATGACATGTCTTTCAATAGATGAGTCTTAAATTTTTTAAGTCATAAATGCATATTGTGTCATATTATTTTTATAATATGAAACAATATGCATTCAATTATACAAACTTGACACAAAAAAGCAGTTTGTTTTGGAAAAAAGTAATTATAGCTGACGATTTATTTAAATCGTCAAATTTTTATCATATATATATATAACTATTATGATCTATAGCATTACGTAATTGACAACTTTAACTCCACTTAATTCATACTTCCCAAACAAATTTAAAGCAACACTTAGTTGGTAAATTTATAAGATTCAACAATATTCCAACTTAAAAAAGTAAATAAATAATTTTTAAAAAAATAAAAAAATATGATATCAAATAAAGACAAATAATAAAATTCAAAACATAACCTGACTTACAGTGTTGCCAGAGTAGGGAATTTTTTTTTGTTACTTAAAAGAAGGGATTGTTTTGTTAATAAAAGAGGGTTGAAAGCATTGAGATTTTGGCGGGCTGTCAATTGACTTTAGCCGTGTGTTATATTATACCTATAACTGACAAGAAAGCATACCAACGAGCATACTAGGTTGGAAGAGCAAATTTCATTGTGCCTTGCATTACCAGGTTACTATTTATCAGTCAGTACTAGTGACGTCAAGCTACAGATTCCTCAAAGTATTATTAATAATTAAAACAACGAACTGTAAAAATGTTTGTATCATGTAAAAAACCAAAGCAGTGGAAATACAGAAGTTTATTATTTATATTATTATTTTATGGAGTTAAAAAACTCCTGAGTTTCCTTAGAAAAAAGACCATTTACGGGCTGGCACCAAGTAAATGGTCTTGTTCTTATAAAGCTATTTTTTAATTATTATTATTATATATCCCTCTCCATGACAGCAACCTCATAAGCTCATTTTTGTAAAAAAAATTGCAAGCAAAAAATAACTTTATTGAACCCCTGTAAGATGCTATTACTTTTCAGAACCTAACCTAAGTATTTCCACGCAAAAATTATCTGAAACTTGATATAAAAGGTTATAAAATGCTTTGTTCATGTTGGAAAGATTTTTTGGTTTAGGGAACAGAAAAGTAAATATCAAAGAATCCTGACCAGCATTCCTTGCCTCAGATAGAAGCGTGGGGGTTTATGACGTAGATCCCAAATTCTTTCCCAGGGAATACACCAAGCAGAACTTTTAAGAGATACATAAACTAGCTAATATACAAAATTAATTCTTTTTTTATATTAGACGTTTTCAAACTATAAATAAAATAATTTACTTGATTATTTTGTTTAAACGTTTATAAATATACTATATCTTTTAAATTTACAAGACAATTAATTATTATAATCAGATAAATTATATCATTATATAGAAAGAATAAAAATATGTGATGAACCTCCTTCATAACTTCACCCACCATTTTTTGCAACTAAATCGAGCTCTAGAGTAGCTAGATTGCAAAGAATGACATAATCTAAAATTTACGAAGAGAGAAATAAAATGTGTTTACCTCCAGAAGAATAATAATAGACTTTTTTGGAGGTTTTTATGCAATAATGACCCCCATTATAATCTGGGTCTACCCAGCCGGGTAATCATGAAATAAAACGGGTTAATAATGAAAAACGGGGACATAAACCAGTTTAGCTAACATAATTTTAGAGATTTATAAATAAAGATTTATAAATAAAGATTTATAAATGTAGGTACATTTTATTTAATAATCAAAGCTATGTTGATATCACTGATTTTAAAATCCCACCTATAATCCGTCCATTTATTAATTTAGTTATATCATTCTACATTACTCGAATCATTATATTTTGTTTTAATTAAAATTGAAACTGGAAATTAATGCTTGTTAGTTTATGTTGTTGGGATAGTGAGAACGACGAAGATATTAACGATATTGACGAGTTATTTTCAGAAGATAATCTCCAGCCGTTTTTTGTCAATTGAAACAGAGACAAACACTGTTAAATTAATTTTTATTAATACCTAAACTATTTATTGTTGTTAGTGATGGTTAAATATCAAATATATTAGTTTAAGTTACTATAAGAGTCTTTATTATGAAATAAAATGGTTATTGTAAATTAACTTGTTTCTATAATAAAAAAATAAGATAGTTTGTTTTTTCTTTTATATATATTGTCCTTACTTCTTGAGATAAAGTTTTGAATTGCACCACGTGAATAATGCCACGTAATAACCCTCGTGCAAATTATCTCTCCCACGCCAAGCCTCGGGAGCTAATAATCATTCCTCGGCTAAAGCCTTGGGATTAAAATGCATAATTCCCTTGGCTGACGCCTCGGGATTTGTAGATCATTATTTCTACGGCTTAGGAATAATGACCTACAAATTTCAGATCATTAGTAATCATTCAGTTACTCGGAATATAATGGAATGCATTATTTACTAGATTTAGAAATACCTTAACCTCTTATGAGGTGTATTATAAGTCTTAATCGCCCATCATACGATTAATCAAATTTGTATTTATAAAATTTACTTGAAGTTTAGTAGATACTAAATTTTGACACCAAGAAGCTAATCTCCTTTTTTAAACAAGATTTATAAATGTATAATAGTTAAATAAATATATATTTACCTCTGACTAGAGTTAAAATTCCAAGTGGCATCACCAAAATGGCAACCATTAGATCGGTGATAGCCAAGGACATGAGGAAGTAATTAGTCACATTCTGAAGCCTCTTCTCCCACACAATAGCAAGACAAACTAGGATGTTACCAGCAGCAGTAGCGACTACGAGTGCCAATGCACCGAGCGCCCACCAGTTCGACTGCTGAAGTTCGAATTCATGTTGAAAACTGGTCTCACACTCACCACTTGTCCCGTTATCCACCGGGGTGGATAGGGACTCGTTCATTTCAATCTCAGTGTCCGACCATCTTCACATCATTAGTAATCAAGTTTAACCCATGTTTTATCTGAAACAAAGACATTTTTTATAGAGTTACTATGGATATCTGGTCACCTGAAAATGAAATAATAGAGAATAATAGGTGATCCAAGTTGGCTACAGAGTTGATTTCCAAAAGTGAGAAGAGGAAACCCTCGTCACAGGGTAATGATGATGGTTATAAGAGTTAAAACTTCCGGCAATTTGTTATTGCAGTTATTCACCAGGCTCTATTCACCAACCTAGTTTAAACTGCAGTTTAAGAAGAATTGTTTAAAATTTAGTTTAAACTAGATTAGCCCAAGATGTTGGAAAATTATAAGGTGATTCGATTCAATGTAAACACAATTCAAACACGATTCAAACAATTGACAATTTTTGTGTGTTTATTTGTAAAGCTTTTACATTTTTGAGTAAAAGTGTAAAGCTATGAATGAATTTAATGAGGACGATAACATGGAGTTAATTGGACGTTTGTTTTTTTCAATTAAGTATATAGCGCAGTTAAATTAACTGCGCTATAATAATAATTATTATTATTATTATAGCGCAGTTTATTTAATGAGTGCTACCTCAAAAAAAATAGTGTATGCCATCCGGCTGAGAATGTCTTTATGTCTTGGCAATTTTTCCCGACTCGCTTCGCTCGTCGGTAAATCTAATTGCCGTGACATAAAGACACGCTTCTCAGCCTTATGGCATAAATAACTATTATTTAACAGTTTTATGTAAAAACAGTCGAAGTTTTAACAAAAACAATTTAAAGGAAGCATGGAGAATGAATACTAAAAACAGCTGTCATTAAATC